>JAWDEX010000002.1:8266069-8278606 GCA_035221805.1 Trichilia hirta | reverse complement strand
AAGTCATGCTTCTAGAAGCATCTAGAAGCAATGAAAAAAATGACAAACTGGGCTTAAAATGCTTAAATAGACTTAAGTGCTGGGCTGAGTTATTTCTTTATGGGCAGCCACTTATAAGCCATTTATGGCCTAGAATTTAATCATTTTAATAACCTAATTTAATTTAAATTAAATAGGCTTGCATATAACTTGAATTTATACTTTTCGATTTAGCCTGTTAAGCACGATTTTGCATATAACTCGTATTTGTTACTTCCAAACTTTTCTAATTATTATAACTTCCTAAAATTAAAAAAAAAAACTTGCTATTTTAAACTTCTAAAACCCTGTTAATTCATTAAAAAATTTTTTTGGCTATTACAACCTCACTGGTTTTACTAATAATAACAATAACTTCACTTGTCAAGAGACTATCTTGGGATAAGATACAAAGAAGACGTGCATAGGGAACTTGTTTTAACTGCGATGACAAATTCTCTTCTAGTCATAGATGCAAGGGCCCTCAAGTTCTTCTATTGGAAGGTAATATCGATTGTGAATCTAAAAGAGATAATAACAAGGCCCATACTGACCTTTCTTTTGATCCTAAAATTTATTGTATGCTTTAACTGGATAGATAGCAGTAAAGACCTTGCATTTTACAGCTAAGATTGAGAAATATGAAGTTGTGGTACTCATCGATAGCGGCTCTACATATAATTTCATCAGTAACAAGGTGGTTGCTTTACTGCATCTACTCGTGATGCCTACTAAACCTTTCGACGTATGAGTTACAAATAAACAACCATTAAAATGCTAAGGGAGATTTGACAACATCCATATTTTTCTATAGAATATTCCTTTTACTATTAATTTTTACTTTTTACCCCTAATTGGTTTAGACTTGGTATTAGGAATTCAATGGTTAGAGCAATTAGGATCAATTGTTTGTGATTGGAAGAAAATGATAATGGAGTTCTAGTAGGCTAATAAAACTTGATTATTATGAAGAACCAACACTCATGTCTTACAACAAGCATCATTGGAAGCAATCTCAAAGGATATGAGGCATAAGAGCTCCATTTTTGCAATTTGCCTACAATTATTAAAGGAGCCACAACAAACCATTTAACCAGAAATGCAAGTATTAATTAAGGCCTTTGTTGACATCTTTAAGGAACTACAATAATTACAACCAACTTGCAAGATTGACCATTCTATTTCTCCTAAAGAAGGAATAGAACTAATCAACGTAGACATTCATAGTTATGCTTATTTTTAAAAAAATGAAATTGAAATATAAATTCTTGACATGTTAAAATTAGGGCTAGTTCGACCAAGAACCAATTCTTTTTTCATCTCTTATTTTGCTTGTTAAAAAAAAAGTGATACATGAAGTTTTTTTACTAACTATCGAGCCTTTAATTTTGTTACCATTAAAGATAAATTTCTTATTTTAACTATCGATGATATACTGGATGAATTTTATAGGGCACCTTTAATTTACTATACTCAATCTGACTATCATTAGGTGCAAGTAAATCCATCTAATATTCATAAAATTACTTTTCGTACTAGCAATGATCACTATAAATATCTTGTTACCTTATTTGGTCTTTGTACTACCCCATCCATTTTTCAGTCCATCATGAATTTCATATTTCATCCTTGCTTGTGGAAATTTATTCTAATATTTTTTAATGATATTTTAATTTATAATCCCAATTGAAAGATGCATCTTAAACATTTTAAGCAAGCTTTCAAAATTTTAAGGCATAACACATTCTTTTTAAAACTCAAAAAATGTGCATTTGGACAATATGAATTAGAATACTTAAGGCATATTGTCACTGCTCAAGGGATCAAAGTGGACCAACATAAAATAAAATTCTTTGGCCGTGAATGTTTTAGAATTACGTGGTTTCTTAAGTCTTACAAGTTATTATCAGAAGTTTGTTCATAACTATGGAATCTTGGCTCGACTACTCACTAATCTCTTGAAGAAAAGACAATTTGGATGGACTAAACTATTGTCCCAGAAGGCTGCACCTAAAAGAGGAATAAATTGGGTGTTTTTTAGTTTAAAAAAATTTTGATCAAGGTTTACTCTTTAGTAATTTTGACGATACTAATGATAAATTTGAGAGATGAAAAAAAATACATAAAAATTTATAGTAGTTCAATAATATGCCTACGTTCACTCTCTCGATAAATCAGTACCGAGGTTCACTTTACTCTTGTTTTAACAGGTCAAAAAAAACTCAAGTTGTATAACTCCTTCTTTAATGGAGAAGAACAACCTTAAACTTTCCTTCCTTTCGGTGACAGAACATCTTACACTCTCCTTTCTTTTTGGTAAAGGAAAACCTTATAAACTTATTTAAATTTGATACAAAGTTGTCTCAAAAAGATAAAATAGATAATAAACTCTATGATTTGCTATTTTTTCTCACTAGAATTATGTACTTACAGTACATAACACAGTATATATGCCCTAAGAGAATGCCTTTTTAACTGCTGTAAGTTCTTGAGATTTTTTTCAAAAAATGATCAAATCTTTGATTCTGCTTGATTTTTTTCACTCCTCATTTTAAAGCACTAATGATTTTTAAATGATCTCCTCCGTGTCTTCAACGGCTCTCTATACATTCAATTAATATTGTCTTTAATGCTTGTAGATGTTATCGTTGGAGATGATTTTTCAGAATGTACCGATAATAAGTTGGTAGTGTATTGATACTTTTAAGTGCTGTCTCTTTTACTTTAGTTCTGAAAAATTTTCTTCTTTAGGATGTATCGATACATATTATCAGTATATCAATACATAAACTTCATCCAAAGATGTTGTATCGATATGTTCTTTATTTTGTATCGATATAAAGTTACGATTCATACTTTTAAAATTTTGATTTTAGGGTGTATCGATACATTTGTGTAGGGTATTGATATCTTAGTCTTTCTAAGCTCATCATATTGATATGGTTTTCAGCTTGTATTGATATTTTCTACTTGTCAATAGTTTATGTACAAAATAGATTAAAATTCAACTTGACGTGATCTTTGATACGAATGATACTTAATACCTCTTTAACATATGCTTGTAATTCTTTTAAAGATTACAAATCCTTATAAACTAAATAAATATTATTCAAAGTGCCTTAAGATGAGACAGATAATCATTTATTAGCAACAACTAATATAATTTATAGTACAATTACAAAATAACGATACTACAAATGGTAAATATTTTGGTCCATGCTTTTATAATCCTCGAGTTTTTCTTGGAGTACTAGATTATGATGATAAGATCGTCCAAAACCATACTGCTTGAGGGACAAAGAAAAAGTGTGTTTTGAGCCCAAGCCGACCATGGGAACTATGTGACAAGTTGAGGGGCAGGCTTGATGTAAGACTGACAGCGTGGCCTGGCCCATTGTTTGACCGAAATGTAACGACTACTTCAATAGAACTTCAACATGGGCTGGTAACCCCAAAATCCTTCATGTGTTCATATTCTTAGGAATCAATCGAGAACATCTTTAGCCTATGAATTGACAACAAAAGGGATAGCTTCTAATAATCCAAGAAGATATGACTTTTGCTTTAAAATGTATTTGACTTTACCGTCTCCCAAGTATTTCGACTTTGGAGGAATTACGTCCATGACAATGGGCCATCATATGACTGTAGCTATGTTGTTCATAATAGTCATTCCATCTTACTATGTGTTTCCTCATAAAAACATTATGTTTGTTGTTGGGCCAAGAAGAAAATTTCTGGCACTAACAATTGACGAATACATATATATTTTATGATTTTTTTCTTTAAATATATAATATAGCACATAAGTTATGAAATATTTAATAAAAAGTGGGAAGTCATCTCTTTTCTGATTCGATTTTATTATTATTATTATAATAAAATGCAGTATGTAAATAGATGAATATCGTACGTATCTATGCTTTAAAAGAAGACATAAATTCCTAAGTTATTAGTTAGTTTATTGAATTGATTGATTAGTCCATCAAAGTTTTTAGCTGGTACTTACATAATCATATCATACTTCTATGCAAAGAAGTAAAATGTGAAATTATTTAGCTCACTAGAAAATTATGTAAATATTCTTTCCTCGTTCTTGGCAGGATTCTAGTATGATTTTTGTGAGAGAAATTAACTCTTCGAAAAGAGTAGATGCTTGGCCAATTTATCTAAAGGACTTCTAGTTTTGAAACTAAAGTATTGTAAAATCTCATCACTTTATGTTAAATATGAGTAATCTCGATCCAAAGTCAGTATTCACTCAACATTTTATATTTAACTCCTAAAATACAATCAAAATTCAAATATTAATTAAAAAGAAAGTGAATCTTATTAAAAAATAATTTATATTTTACCAAAATTGTTAAAAGTAAAAGGTATAAGACCAAAAATATTTTAAATTTCAAGAGTTTTTATTTGTTTATTTGTTTGACTGGTCTCACTCGTTTAAAATTCTGTGGAAGTTATAAAAATGTAGGATTTTTTTGTTGTATATGTGGAGAAAAAAGCTTTGCTGTTTTTGAATTTGGCTTTGAAGTTAGCATATGCGACAATTCCCCCTGCTTCGTACCAAGATGTATACGATACACGACTATAGAGAACTGATCAATATGTGTTGCATTGGTGGACCATTGAGACAGTAGATGGTCCCTTGTATAGCAAATCACCCCAATGAGGAATTGGCCGTTTCTAGTTGTCAAGGCTTTATAAGGTCCACTCCATATCCCTGTATCACATTTTATGTATAAATTGTGCTTTGAATCTTTTCTTCTTTCTTTATCATTCTAAATATTTTCACGACGGAGGGAAGATGATTCTATGCCCAAAATATTCTGAACAATCATTCCTCAACGTGGTTCACAAAATTATACAAATTATACCATCAATTAGTCAAAAATCAGCATCACGGTGATTATCAGCACATGCACTAATAACAGGGGCAACATAATAAACCACCAAACAATAAGGAATAATAATAAGCTTGTCTGTAAGTTTTTTGATATCGACTCCTGTTAGACGTTCCTAATTTCTTGATGCATCCTTACAAATCGTAATAAAGATGACAGATAATTTAATAGTTACACGGCGCATTTCTTATGAGTGGTATGGAACCATGTTACAGAAGAAAAAATGGATCATGAACGGCAACCAACAATTGATCACAATAGTTTATGGGGATACCATTTCTGTACCTCCCAAAAGTCACCGTAATGGCCCGGTCTAAGGTTTTGGCATTTTACGGAATCATCGTCATAATTATCATGTGCTATTATTAATTTACCTTAAATTTGTATTTTCCTCTAAAAAACATTTACTTAACAAAATATAAACCTTCAACTCCTTCCACATGAGAAACCTACTCTTTCCATCCATTAAAAAAATAGAAGAAAAAAAATACCTCTTTCATCAATTCGGTGCCACTGCATCCGCAGACTTCAACCCAGGGATCAAAAATCTACTATTGATTGATCTTTTTCAGGTTTTAGGCTGTCGGCTGGATCAATCGCCACCTCTCTGTCCCACTTCTAGAATCATCTAACCATACCAAATGATTAAAACAAGCACACCAATAAACAATTAAATTAGTATCTGCTGCCTTTAACTAATCTATCACCAAACAGAAGAATTCCATTTCTTTAAAGCATCAGCCACCATTATTTAGTTACAAATAAACAAACATATCTTCTTTTATACTAAATGCGATAACATGATTAATTCTCCCCTGGGAAGATCAACGTATGAGAGAATAATAATATGAACTCATCCTCTATCTTGTACTGCAGAAATACCACATGGAAATCGTTGAATCTACCCCAATCCGAGCAACTGACCAGGTGTGACACCACGGCGCCATTCCTTTCTTTGAACACTTCTTATGCAACCAAGAAGATATGGGTCCCTCGTTCGGGCCAATATTTAATGTGATTAATCATCTTCTCATGATGCCACGGCGAAAGGATTCTGACCCCATTCCTCTGTTCGAACACTTTTTATGCAGCCAACAAGATATGGGTCCCTCAATCGTGCCAATATTAAATGTGATTGATCAGCTTCTTAAACTTTACTTACGAAAACAAATCAACGGCTCTATTTTACTAATATTTGGATCAATTCAATTTAATAACATCCCCTTTTTATCAATTAAATAAAGCATGAGGATCATCTGACAAAAACAACAGAAGATAAACAAGGAATTGCCACCGTAGTGTGCAACGGACAGAGTGGGCAGTTCACAAGTGTTGACCCGCTGCCACCTAAGTATTTGGCTGCCATTATCACCTCTTTGGATTCTTCTAATGGGTAAATAGTTCTCCAGCCCGCACCCTCACCCAAATTTTAACAAACCAAGCGAGCTATTAGTCGGTTTCTTTTGGCCACCGTTGAAAATGGACCGACAAACATTTCCGCGACTCACATGCCCCCTCCACTTTTTGCTGGTTAATATCCCACCAATATATTTATTTGTTAGCCATTACCCTTTGTTTTATTGCTTATTTTTCTCTCTTATCATCTCATGCCTTGAACGTCTCTTACAAGTCACAAGTCACAAGTCACAAGAATATGGAGGTTATTGTGCAAATGCCGAAAAAGCGAAAAAGCTAATCAAACCTTTGAGTGACCTACTAAAATGCTGGGTAGCCCAATTGCCAAAATGCCCTACTAGAAATGTCATTGCCTTCTCCACACCAGCTCGGTCAAGGGCAGGGTATTTCAGGAAAACTAAAACAAAGGTAGTACTTATAAACAAGGGAGGAAATTCCCAAGAAACCTACAGCCAGATCAACACTGTCAGCCTGATAATAATAATAATAATAATAATATATATTTGCAAGTAGCTACTTGTTAATCAAATTTCATTCAAAACAACAAATTAGTAAAATCTCAAATCCTCCACTTCTACCCGCGTTAGTAGCGCTTTCTGGCCCTAATTGGAGCTGTAAGTCTGTAACTACAATATTAATCATCTATCTAAAACATGTCGAAACATACAACAAATCAAATGACTTGTTTTTCTATTTTATTTTCAGGGACGGAATTATAGAATAGAATACAAATGGCCTGAGAAATGAGTTTTGTAACAAAAGTTCGA
This sequence comes from Trichilia hirta, assembly GCA_035221805.1. Taxonomy (NCBI): domain Eukaryota; kingdom Viridiplantae; phylum Streptophyta; class Magnoliopsida; order Sapindales; family Meliaceae; genus Trichilia; species Trichilia hirta. The sequence continues at coordinate 8,271,498 of JAWDEX010000002.1, read as the reverse complement.
AAAAAATCAAATGACTAAAGAGTAAAAGAGAAAATTAAAAAGAGAGAATAAATTAAGAGAAAACTAAATAAAATGAGCAAAAATTGAAAAAAAAACAAAAAACGAAAAAGGTCCTCGAATGGAATTTACCGGCGTGTACCACCACCACGCGACGATGATTCAATGCGACTGTCCGTACAAATCATACGGCGCCCAAAGTGTGTCAAGCGGGCATGGTCGCCTGGAATCGAGCCTGAGCCACGGCTTCCCGCTACCGGACCAATGTAGTAAGCTAACCGGACCAGCGTGCAGGTTACGACAGCTGCCACGCACGTTATCCCCACCCAATCCATGCTGGTTCCACCTGTGTTCGATTGGCGCCACGTGTCCCGCAAAAACCAACAGGAACGGTGGCAATGAACCGAGCTCATAAATCCGGTCAATCTTCTGAATCTCCATCCACCTCTCGATCCGCTTGGTGTACCCGACCCGCCTCCACTTCATCAGATCTATGACCATCACTCCAGTATTAAAGTAACACGGTTTCCTTCCGTCAAAAGCAGCGGACAATCGTTTATCACTCCAAAACGTCGCCGTGAAATATTTAGTGAAGTTGGCGTGGCAGTATTCTGGCGCACCGATTGTTCTAGAACCCAAGCTTGTAGTCCACAGTTTGGCAATATCGTCAACCACCACTAAGTCGGAGTCCAAGTAAATGACTCTACGAACACATGGCTCCAGCAGATCAGCTAAATAATTTCTGGCGTAATTTAACGGCTGTTCAAGCGCTTGCCTGACCGAAGAGGAGATCAGATTCCGTACAATCTCTGGATCGAAATAGTACGCCTTAAATTTTAATTGCGGAAAAGTGGATCTCACTAGGGTTTCCATTTCGGTCTCCGATACCAAAAAATGGAAGAAAATATTCTCTGGACATATGGAGTTTTGCAGAATAGAATGAACGGCAGCGATTGAGCCGCGAAGGTACTCAACATCAAGAGTAATCGCGACGTGAACCAGAGAGGGACTGCAAACGCTGGCTGCGTCGGTGATTTTGGAGGCAGTGGAACCACATTCATCTGCATTGCGAAATGTTGAAGCTTTTCGAAATGAAAATCGATTGAGGGAATCAATGAGCGATACCTTAGAGGGTAACCGAAGGTGGCTATCAAGGTGCGTGGATCTAATGGCTTCGGCGGGAGGAAACGATTGGAGAGAAGGAGAGAGAACGATCATCACCATTGCGGCAGAGAAAAATCCAGAAAATCTCATAATCCACCACATCGTCACTCTGTAAATCCCTCTTCTTTTCTTTTTGTTTGATTTGAAATCGAACCGATCGGCTATAATCGAAGAAAATCGTAGAAAAGCTTCAGTTCCCTTTAGCTCCGCCAGAGTAACTTACGAATACTAGAAAAAGAGCGATGAATGAAAATTTCACAAATCGATCTTTTACTGGGTATCAAAATCTAATTGCCGTGAGAACGAAGCGACCTTGGAGGATAGAGAAAGTAGAAGAATCCATATAACCGAACCAGGCCGCAAAATCAGGGCCCGGTGCTACCGTACGCCGCCGTATAGGAGTCCACTGTATAACTCTTCTTTCTCTCTCCTCTGCTTGCACTCCCTGACTACTAAATTCTTGTTCGCTGTAGAAGTTCAAAGTAGCAGAACAAAGCTACAAGTGGATCCTAGAGAGAGCTGAGAAAGAAAGTATTTAACCCTTTTATTTGCTCTTTTTTTTTTTTTTAACTAGCTTTGCGTTTTCCACCATAGAAATCCACGGCCAAACATGAAACTAAATTTTAGAGATAAATTAAGCAGCGGGATAGTTGAAGTTTAATTAAGAAATATATATATATTCAGTAACTACAGTTATAGTATATGGTGACATACAACAATTTTTATATTATACATACAACAATTTTTATATTATACGATCCAATGATAATAGCTTTGTAGAAGGAAAGGACCAGCTGGCCATGTCTTGTATCGCAATGACGATTGCGTCCCCCTCCCAGTACAAACATTTTTTTTTTACGCTTGGTCACACGTCACCCTCTCTACTCTATGATTGGGTGTTTTCTAGTTCCTGGCTGGATCAAAGCTGAGCCCACCCGAGTTGGTCGTTTATCTTCAAAAAGTGGATAATGGATCACCATCATATTAAGTTAACATGAGGAAGAGTTTTAGGATTAGCCAACCCGTAATTATGTTACAGCTAAAAGAAGTGATCATGCTTGCGAACTGGTTTTGGTTTTAAGGCAAAAATTCCTTAGCCCGAAACAAAAGTTAAACAATTCATAATTTTTTTTTTTAATTTGATTTTATTCCATGGTTAATCTAATGCAAGTTAATTACTTCGTAATCTTATATCATAAAGTAAAAAATTAGACTAATTTTCCTTATAAACGAAGAAATCTTGGACAGAAATTCTCGGGAGACTTTACTGTTTCATTAAAACGAATTTAATAGAATTATCAATTTAATTTTCTACTATGTAATAGTTTAAAACTAGATATGTATTATATATTTTTTATGAATAATAATTATATTAAATCCTTCATATTTCGCTGACAAAGGAAATTGATTTCCTTTATTTTCCAGGGGTATGGTTTCAAACATACATTGAATGGGTAAAACACTACGTATCAATCTCAAACTGTTTAAATCATAAATTACCAATTACGGTATCACTCAATCGTAGCTATTTTGAAATTTTCAGTCGCGGCCATGAAATCAAACCTTAAAAGCTCATGACAATCTTTTACATTATGGTATGGACGTAATAATACAAGGCTGACTACTTCTAAAATTGAATCATCCTTTGTTTTTATTTTATTAAAAAAAATGGTGCCCTAATGTGAACTCACTTAGATGATGACAGTTTCTCAAACAAATAAACTAGAAAATGTCATCAAGCTCAAACCAGATCTGACCCCGTGTGACGTACATATTATTTGCATATCATACTATTTGCCTCTTAGTTGAACAGTATTATTGATACAGCACTTCATGTTCTCGCAACTTCGTTCATTATTTGTTCTTCCGATACGATATAAACAATACTATGCGGAAAGTGTTCCATCATTTGGTCCCTATTATTTATTTTAAATGATCTTTCAAATAAATTACATATGCATAATGTATATAGGAAAGACGGGGACACAAATTATTTGTTAATTGACAAGTTTGTCCTCCAAATTATGTAATATAAGCGGGGTCCTCAGAATCCATGGGCTCCCAACTGTACACTGTTCTTTGTCATTTAGCGCACATTAAACATGCATGCTATCCATAGACAGTAAAAAGAGTGCAGACATGAAGATTGAAAATCCAGTGAAGTCCATCAGAAAACATCAGGCTTTTCCACAGTTCGGTCTCAAGGGCGCTAGTGTCGACCAGCTGTCGGTCAAACCAATAGCTTGGTGCCACGTCGACGATCGTAAATTAGTGATGACTAACACCAATCGGGCGCTGCAGGTGTACAATAGAGCCGGGGAACCAGCACCACAGCTGTTCACTGCATGTATGATTACACTTAGTGAAGCGTGTTCCTCGATGAGAGCAACAAACATTGCAGTCCGTACGCCTGACTGTTCACCATAGATCCAGCCTGGCCTCCACTTATTTACTATTGTGGATCCAAGTTCTTCGTTGATCGAATTGACTATTCCCTGTAAGCTCTTTATAACCGTTTTTGCTAATTCAAGTCCCTTCGTCTGATAATGATGCGTAATGAATGCATCGTTTGATTATGATACGTAATGAATGTATGGGATGAGGTTTTTAGATCGGGCCACGTCTGATTATCGCATTATCAAAAGCCCCTCGCCGTCAGCATCAATCGAGTATAAAATTAAAATTCCCCAATGTGAAACGAAAGTTCTAAATAATGTCATTACAATATTTATCACAATTAAAATATGTCAGAAAATAATAGAAAGAAATTTTTACGCAAAAGTTTAATTCAACCGAACCGCATATTGTGATTATTATAGCAACAAAACCTTAATGAACGATGCACGGAGCATGTGTGATGCAGTAGAAACGTATTTTGTAAGATTGAAACAATGTTCAATATTTAAAATTCATTAAAAAATATGAAAAATTTTAGAGATTAGGGAAATTTTAATTTAATTTGATGAAAGTTACAAATTTAAGAAAATAATTTCTATTTATATCAAGAAATTAGGGTTAAATTTAATTATAAATTTATCTAAAAATAAAAAATAAAATATGAAAAGAGGTAAAAATGGTATTTCACATGCGATTCGGTCAACCGAGTGACTCTAGACAGTAAATTAAATTTTTTAAGTTTTTAAAAAAATTTTCTGAGCATGATTCAGTTGATCGAAAAGAGTTACTCGATCGACTGATATTTTAATACTCCCATGAGAAATTTGGGTGTTAAATTGGTTGATCAAAATGGATTACTCAGTCGATTGTTCCACTTTGCGTTTGCCTTCTTTGTTGAAATGATGTTTGCATCATTCTCTTCCATTTACGAAAAATTTAACCTCAAATTACTTTTAGATTCGAAGCATAGCCATATTTTTCATGTGATACTTTGCTAAAGTTGTCATTTGTCCTAGCTGACTCCACACTTACTTAAACCAAACGATGCACACCAATACTATTTGTGCTCTTGAATCCCTCATCTGTCATAGAAACAAAATACTCACCGCCTCTTTTAAACTTTCACTTACATTATATCTTGAACTTATCATAAGTTACTCGCTTAGGTTTAGTATCAATGGTGATTATCCCACTCAAAGTAGAACTAATGGTTGATTTGGGTTTTCTAGTCCTCTACAAATGATCCGAATTAGCATGTTTGTAACTTTAAGATTTTCTCAAAGATCTTCTTTTAAGTCCTAAAATATGCTATTGCTAATACTTCTCTTATAAGGTCACTCAAGTTCTTTATTACCTATTGCCTTAATTATAATATTATCAAGACCAATATCAATAAGTAGATAAGGGTATAAATTGTTGATTTTTAATGGCCTAAAACATGTATAATTAAAATTTTTTTCTTCAGGGAATAAGCTTTAAGACTATGCTTTTAAAAGAGAAAGTAAGGTAGTAAAACGAGTCTTTAAAGTCCATATCTTGCTAGCCTTTAATTTTGATGAACACTAAGCTCACAAGTATGAGCTCTTAACACTTGAAACCCTCCTCAAAGGAGCTCCCATGGTTACCAACGTGAGAGAGGAGAAGATGACCTAAAATTTTTTATTTTTCAATCATTTTCCTATTTTCATTAAATATAATATTTATCCAAATAAATATATATAATAATGAGAACATAATTTGATACAATTAAGCTCATTTTTCATGAGTGAGCTCAAGTCAAATTTGCATTATATATTTGACCAAGAATAATTAATTTAAAATTAATTAATTAATATATTAAATATATATAAATATGCCAAGTGTCAAAATAT
>JAWDEX010000002.1:8237360-8265969 GCA_035221805.1 Trichilia hirta | reverse complement strand
TCAGGTGTTCTAACACATACTTGGCATCTTCTCTCTTATGTAGTATAGATTTTTAATCCATTCATGATATGATTTACTAAAGTTGGATCAGTCATAATAAAAATTAAGTAATTAATAAAATACAAAAGATAGCAATCGCTTAAAAAAATGAAAACACATCAAATAATTTTGGAAGTACGACGGGTATGAGTATACTATATTATTTAAATATTTACTAAAGCGTAATTGGTATCAGTAGAATATACCAAATCGGTAAATTACTGGGATGAAAGAAAAATATACTGAGCCAAAATATTGTTGGAGTGAAACTAGTTAATGTAGAACATTCAAGTTGATAAATTATTGAGATAAAATTGGCATAAGTGAAATATATCAAGTTGAATCATTGTCGAAGTGAAAAATGATGAATATCACGAATAATACAATTTGAGCATTTCGACATTCCACGACCTTATCACTTTCTTTTTATTTAGATATTATAGCTTATAAACACCAGATCTTCGTATATCAATAACTTTGTTTGGTCCTTTCTAATTTGCCCTTAGCGTGCCTTTACCAATAGCTAGAGTGTTGGTTCTAATTTGTTTAATCACAAAGTTACCAATGCAAAATTCTCAAGATCGCACCCTTTAGTTATAGTATTGGGCTATCCTCTTTTGGCAAGCAACAGTCCTAATAAAAGCTTTTTTTTTCATTTTTCTAATAGGTCCAATCGAGCCGCCTCACTTAGTCATTATTTTTCTTGTTGAAATGCTTGACCCAATGAATGAGTGTGTTAATTTTAATTGACATTACCGCTTTTACTTTGTAGACTAGGTTGAATAATATCTCATCGATGGCTATTTTAGGGTCGTTTTAGTGCCCATAATCTTGCGATAGCTCATTCACTCAGGTCCTTTTACAATCTTTGAACTTTTTTTTAATATTTTTTTGATTGCTTTGTTCTTCACGTCTACCTGTCCATTGGCTTTAAGATAATAAGCGAAGTCAACCGCAAGTCAATATTCAATTCGATAAAAAAGTTTTTAAAATTGTCGTTGTCAAATTATTTTTTGTTGTTAGTTATGATGATCTTAAGGATGTTGAAGCAATATATTAGACTATTCTTTATAAAGATAGTAACTTTCTTTTTCGTTATTGTAGTAAAGGCTTGGCTTTGGTCCACTTTGTAAGAGTAATCGATGGTTACTATAGTGTATTTCATCTAGGCTCACTCTGTTAGTAAGGGGCCAATCAGATCGAGTCCCTATTACGCAAATGGCTATGGGTTAGTTGTGGTAGTAACTTTTATCGGTGGCTTACCAACGATGTCACTGTTCAACTGACAATCTTAACATTACTTTGTTGTTCGGATAGCATCATTTAAGATGGTGGCCAGTAATACTCCTGTCTCATAATTCGATAAGTTAAAGTCTATCCATCACCATAATTATCGCAGGCTCTTTAATGAACCTTTTGTAGTACCAAGTTAGTTTTACTTTTATCTAGGCACTTTAGATAAGGTTATCCATATCTACATCAGTAAAGGATGGCATCGATCACAGTATATCTTATGAATCGATTCTTTACTTTTTGTGTTATATCCTTATCATCTAATAATTTTTCCTCTTGTATATATACCTGAATTAGGTCCATCTAAGTTGGATTAGCTTGTATGACTAGTACTGAGTTCGAACGAATGCCTTTTATACTTTTCTAAGCCAAAACAGAAATAAGCACGAATCTCGAGACTTTTTCATAGAAAGTGGATGCTATCTTGGAGAGACTATCATATTTGAATTTTTTAACCCTCGAGATTTACTCTATTATCGTACTATGAAACTTTTTTATGAGTTTATAAGGTAGAGTAAGGTAGCGCTGCATGTTAGCCTCATTCGCTCGAACTTGAATGTTTATTTGATTTATTACCAATTAAGAATATTTTATAATTATAACATTCTCAGTACCTATTAATGTAGCCATCCTCAATTCATTTGGCAAAGCTTTATATTTTGGCTCATTATTGATTGTCAAAAATTCAAACTTACGTGCACTAATTACTTTCTTCCCTTCGGAGCTTACCAGAAAATTCTGACTCTACACCCTTGGGTATTTGATGTTCTATCAATAAAGATCTTTTAAGCCTTAGAACAGTTTGATAGCTGACCTTTCCCCTTATTATCAGTAATGAGTTATTGTACCATTAGGGTTTCTGAGACAATATACTTGATATTAAAGTTAGTTAATGCCTATTCCTTGATAATTTTTCGTGGTTTAAAATTTATGTCGAATTCACTTAATTCGATACACCATCTAACTAATCTTTTGAAAAAATTAGGTCAATATAAGATTTGTTTGAGAGATTAGTCTGTCAGAACAACAACAGAGTGGGCTTAAAAATATGAGCGAAGCTTTCTGACTACGGTAACCAGCATTAGTGTCAGCTTTTTTGGTACCTAGTACCTAGTTTCTATAACTAAAGAAGATTTACTAATATAATAAATAGATTTTTGCACCTTATTTAGGTTTTTTCTCACAAGGACAACGCTGAAGACGTGATAGCTTACTGCCAAATACAGATATAAAGCTTCATTAGGTGTTAGACTTGTCAGAGTGGATATCCTACTGAGATATTACTTTAACTCTTAAAGGCTAGTTTTGCATTCTAACGTCCATTCCATAGCCTTTTCCTTTTTCACTAACTGAAAAAATTTTAGGCACCGATCAATTAATCTGGGGAGGAATTGATGGAGGGAGCTATTTTTTCAATTGAGCTTTATAGCTCTTTCAAAGTTGATGACAATTTTAAATCAAGTATCGCCTTTATTTTTTACGGGATTACCACAATACCGCACTCATTTATAGTGAATTCTTAAAATTTTTCCAAACTAACCTCGAACACCTATTTTTTGAAATTTAACTTCATTAAGTATTGCCTTAGTAAGGCGAAAGTCTCTTCTAAATATTTAATATAGTCACCTCTTTTTATAGACTTTGTGATCATATCTTCCACGTACACTTTCATAAAAGATTCTATCAGCGGTTTAAATATGCGATTCACTAACAGTTAGAATATCGCCTTGACATTTTTCAAACCAAATACATTATATGATAGTTATATAAATCTTGACCAGTGATAAAGGCGATCTTTTTCTCATTCTACAGATGCATTGTTATTTGGTTGTAATAAAAAAAGGCATCCATAAAATGAAGCAATTGATGTCCTACAGTGAAATCTACTAGCTGATCTATTCGAGGCAAAGGGAAGTTATACTTTAGGTAGGCTTTATTTAAATCGATAAAATTCATTCACTCTTTATTTTTTGATCGTTTTTTTTATCATGACTATATTAGCTATCCAATCAGGATAACACACTTTTTTGATAAATTCAACCTTTAAGAGCTTGTCCATTTCTATTCGAATGACTTTTTTTCTCTCTTAATTGAATACGCGCCCCTTTTGCCGTACATGTTTTGAAGATGGGTATATCGAAAACTTATATGAGATAATTTTAGAGTTAATTTTGAGCATATTTATACGGCTCCAAGTAAAGATATCTTATTATGATGAAGGTACTTTTTGAGCTATCATGCCTCTGTATCGTTGACCTGCGCCTTAATTCAAATAATCTTCTTTGGGTCGGCATAATTTATAACCACTTTCTCTATTTTCTTGACAAGTTTTGTCACTGGCATATTGTCAAAATAGATTTTTTTTTTTGCTCTTGAGGTTATGATATCTTGTTACGACCCTTGATCCATCAGGTTAAAAGCTTTCTGGTCCTGAGATCACTTAAGCTAACAATAAATGAGTCAGGAGCATGAGTGTGCCTCTTTATGATTCTCGTGAATAATGCTGATCTCATTGCCAACCCTGAATTTTAGTTTCATGTAATGTATACTTTTTGTGACTTTATGCCACAAAAAAATAATTGGCCTAATATTATAAAATAAGGCATCTGTAAATTCACCACTTAAAACTCATTCATGTTGGTCCTTTGATAGGAGTTTTTTTCTATAATTACAGGCAAAGATACGACCCCTAAAGGCATGATACATGATTCTCTGAAGCCATATAGCACTGACTCTAAATTTTTCAACCTCACATCCTCAATACCTAGGGAATTTAATGTGTCCCTAAAAATAATATTGACCGAGCTTTCAGTGTTGATCAATATCTTGTTAACTAATTTTTCTCCCACACCTATGACCAAGGTATCAATATGAGGATAGTGTATCCCAATCTCGTCCGCATTAGAGGATATAATAAGAACCAAGCTAATCTTCAGCCTCTTTTCTTCTTTGACATTCATAATATAAAAATCATTCGCAGGGCGCCAAGGAGTATATTGAGTAGTCTTTTTTAGATCAATTAAAATTTTTTGCTAAAATTAGTCCGCCTTATATTATTATAGTCCTCTACTTTTTGTCGGCCATGTCAGGTGAGCCAAGGGATCGTCTTTTCGCATCAAGTACCAATCGACCTAGGTCGTGGTTCTTCATCAGGAACTCAATCTACTCCTTTAAATGGAGGCTGTTATTAGTGTGATGCCTATAGCACCCGTAGTATTTGCAGAAGCGATCATTGACTGTCTTTGCTTTTTTTAATCTGATCAGAGTTAATTTTACTATGTAAAGGCAATTATTTTTCATATGACACAATGCCTGTAAGAGAGAAACATTTAAAGGAAAATAGTTTCTCTCTTATAAATGTGTTACCTTCTTGGACTCATTTTTTGAGATGGGCTTCTGATTGCATCGAAAATACCTATCACCTTTCCCTTCTTTCTTTAGATTTCATCGCTCTCAATCTTTTATTTTTGAATTTAAAAATGACATTCTTTCTCGAAAGTATGGGTAGTTTATTCATTTCTCTTGTCTTTTTAATATCACCTGATCTTTTATATTTATGTCATCAAATAATTCCTTACAAACAGCTTCATAAGTGGTGATAGATTGTTTATTAATTATGTATCATCTTCTTTTCACGTAAAGCCCTCTTTGTAGCCCTTTCAGAGCTAGAAGGTGGTAGAAAGCGCCAGGTCGATAACTTTTTTGTGGTACTTTATAACAAAATTTTGAGAACTTTCACTAGGGCCTATCATAGTAAGAGAAGTAAGCTGACGCTACAGGTGACCTGAATGGTGCCTAAAAATTCTTCAAAATTTCTCAAAATTCGGTCTTGCCCTTCCAAAGTAAAGGAAAATAGGCGAACATTTGAGATTTAATCAATCTTTGAACAAATGTCATTTCATTGAATATATTTAGATATAGCGTTGGGTCAATTTTATGGTGTAGGGCATGATTTGAGGTATTTTAAATTTTCAAAGAATATTTTTAGACCTGATTTTATTGACTCACGATCTCAAATTCACAATAGTACACCTTAGCCCAGCTCCCATTCGTGTGTTTATTCTAGGATTATAAGGGGTGTCAGATACTCCCTGTTCAAAAAAATTAAACACTTGAATTAAAACATCACTATTCTTTATCTTGGGGTCCACACACGATCCATCGATCTTTCCCTTTTCTTTTTGGGTGACAATGAGACGAGCGCTTCCTACCCTTACGATGATCATAGGGGACCGAGGCTTTGTTTTGCCCTTGGATTATGGGTAACTCTCAATCGCCTCTGAGTCCTCTGGTATTAGCTGACGCATCCTTTTATCGCATTACTTCTATAATAGCTTCTTCAACCTTGAGACTTCCTTTTGTAATTGCCTATTCCTTTGCTTTAGCATCCACCTTTTTCTATCTTCCTTTGCCTATCTATTCTTAGACTCTTCTAGCTTTATTTTTAGCTACAATAATCGATACTCATTGATTATCGTGGTTGCCCTACTCACCAGCGGTGTGATAGTATAGTTTTAAAGTTAGTTCTCGTTTAATGATTCTGTAGCATTTTCTTTATTCATAGAATAGATAGGGCCCTCGTTCCTCTTTATTTGCACCCTTTTACACAAACAGCTCTGATTATATTTAGCTATTTTGTACATAGGCTCTGTTAAGACTTTTTTTAGACTGACTGAAGGCTTTTGGCATGATTCTTATAGACAGTGCCAATTATTGATGCTTAAATTTTTTTAAGACAAAAAATTCAATATATTACAGAGGTTCTGTTTCTTTGTAGCTAGCTGGTGTGCTAAAGTGGGTGCAAGTTTGTTTTGGATTAAAATTTTTTGAGTGGTACCTGAGATCCGAATAAAAAAATTAGCAGTAAAGTCAACTTTTCAACGTGTAAACTCTAATGTTTAAGTAAGGCATTAGATCAGAATAGAAAAAGAATCAACATGACACAAGTGAGAATAAGGGCGTTTATAGAATTTGTACCAACGCAAAGAGTCGAGTCAGAAATTCTCTCGACATGCAGATTGCCAGAGCTTTTTTCTTGTTAAGAGTTCGATAAGATCCTTTTTTTCTCTCTCCAAAGAACCTTCTTTTTTATTACGAGAATTTTATTTATAGTGGTCTTGGCATATGCAAGCATAAGAAAATAGGAGCTTGATTTGACAGAATGCAACTTATTTGGACAGTTGACAGATTATTCCACCGTCATGTCTTGTTATAGTAAGATGGCGTAATAAATATCTGTTATGCAAAAAATATAATATTTTAAATCTTAAATGCGATGAAATATTTTGTTTAATCTTAAAAAATACACTTAGCTTATTTATCTAAATTTTGAATTTTTAATATAAAAATTTGCGCCGTCTCAAAATTTTAAAATAATAAACTTAAAAAAGAATTAAAAATTTTGGGTTGTTTTTTTCTATTCAAAATAAAAATGGCGGTTTCAAAAAAGTTCATTAACATGATTCTTTGTTTTTTTATTTATTACAAAAAAATTCATTAACATGATTCTTTGTTTTTATTTATTTAAAAAAATGTGCTTGAGATTAACTCAACTAGACAAATAAATAAACTATGGAAAGGTCACCAAGCTTAACCGAGGTCGATCACATATTATCTACAAGCCATTTGCCTCTTAAAACCGTCCCCAGTATTATCAGTACAGCACTTCATGTCCTTGCAACTTCGTTCATAATTCGTCCTTCAAAGACGATTTAAATAATACTATACGGAAAGTGTTCGCTTTTTTTGTCCCTATCCCATGTAAATAATCTTTGGCATAAACTAAATAATATAATTTATAGGAAAGACAGGAGCCCACATTATTCGTAAATTGACAAGTTTGTCGTTTGTATTGTATAACCGGTGCTTCGGAATCTATGGGCTCCATACCCCATAGTGTACTGACAATTCTTTGTCACTTAGCTCACCTTAAAGATGCATGATTCTATCTAAATTTGCACTATAATCCATAGACTGTAAAAGGGTCAAACATGAGGGTTGAAAATCCATTGAAGCCATTAGAAAATATCAGGCTTTCTCTCTGGTTAGGGTAACGAGCGCTAACGTCCACCAGGTGTCGGCCACCGTTAATGATCTTAAATTAGTGATGTCTAAACGGTAGAAATACTGCACCTGCACCACCGCCGTGCACTACATGCATGATTATACTTAGTGATGCGTGTTCCTCGATGAGAGCAACAACATAGCAGCAGTTCTTCCGCCGTACTCTTCATTATAGTTCCAGCCTGGCCTCCACTTACTGATTTTTGTGGATCCAACATCCAAGTTCTTCGGTGATCGAAACCATTCCCGGCAAGCCCCTTGTTAACGTTTTTGCTGAGTCTAGCCCCTTCGTTTGATTATGGTACGTAATGAATGTATCGGATAACTTTTTGATCGGGGCCCATACGATAATCACATAGTCAAAAGCACCTCTCCATCAATACTAATCAGCAATAATTATAAAATTCCCCGATAGGGAAAGCAAATTTCTGAAAAATATTTTGCTTCAATTATGATATTTAAAAAATAATATTTATAAGAAACTTTTATTCAACCGAGCCACGTATTAAGATTATTATATGGAACAATCTTTGGAAACATAAAACGTAATGAACAGATGCGTGGAGCATATGCATTTTCTTTTTTAATACTAAATTTCATTTCGGGTCAGACCCTCCGAATTCTCCATACAGGACTGAATCGGGACGTTCTAAAATCGTAACTCTCCTTACCATAAACAGTTAATTATTTTTAGAATTAAATTCGGAACCTTCAAAATCAGTAAGATTACGTCACCTTACTACTCGAGTTGCGTTCTTGAATAATTATTAATTATCTAATTATTAATATAATATTACATAGTATTATAAATTATCTAATTTTTAATTCAAAAACTAGCATCAATGTTAGGAATGCATCGCCCATATTAGGCAAGGACAATCTCCATCCAGATTTCAGTCGTTTAAATGCCTCCGATCCCCGTACCGATTTCAATTAGGGAGTATTTTGTTTGGTCCATGACTTTGAATAGCCAACATTTTTTTCACATTAAATTTCTATAAAATATGAGATAATGGCCTTGAAAAGTTGTTCGGTACATGGCCAAGAAAATATTGTCATAAACGTATACCTTACAGCTGTGTCGTGGAATTCAATTTCAAATGCATAACGTGGAAGCTTTGGAATGTGCCCAAAAGAGCTAAGCCACACGTCTCATTTTGAGGTCAGCACGCACGCCAATTTCTTTGATTAACGTCTTCTTCCTCTTCCTCTTCCAATTACATTATTGTTTCTCTTTCTCATTTGATTTTGCTAACAAGTGTATTTAGGACAATTTTTAAGATTTTTATATTTATTATTTATAAATTTTTTAATAATGTAATTTAGTTAACTGTAAATTATAGCATAAGTTCAGTGGATTAATTATTGAAAAAACAACAACTAGCCCCAAAGCAGCCTATCATTATCATTTATTAATAATTATAATATGGCTAGCCGTTAGCCCATAGCGGTCATTTTAGATTGACTTCTCAACAAAGGAGCCTAATTTCCAAATCCATGACTTGCTACAAAAGTTCCACGCGTTTATAACCGTTGGATGGTCAGTCGTCACGAACCTTCATTTACAAACACAATACTGACATTTTACTCGGTCCTTCTTCGCCACCACTAACGACTCATCTTACCCTAGCCTAAGCCCGAAGAAAATTGCAAAATTTATACATGGAAAAAAGTTAATTAATAGTTATACTAAAGATCTTCTTGTATAATAAATTATGGATACTAAAATAATGGAAAAAATTAAATTTTTAGTATTATTCAATAATTAATCATTAAAAAAAATTTGATTTTAAGTTAAATAAGAAAATTATTATTTGAATTGTATTTATTAAGTACATGTTTTGATGAAATTAAAAAAAGAGTGTCATTGAAAGGAATAAAAACAAAAGTATGTAACAGTAACGAAAAATTAATTATTTTTTATTTTAACGTTATTGTGTTGTTAATATTTTAAGCAACTAAATTATTTAACAAAAAGACGAGTATGTTGGTTAACTAAAAAGTATTGATCCAATAAAGAAAAACAGTTCTCAATTTCATATTATGTAAATGACTTTACTTGTATAATCGAAAAGTCAAGGTCTTTGTGGATATTTGCCTTTTATTTAAAAAAAAAAAAAAAAAAAGTGTATTCCCAAAGACTTGTTAAGCAAGTCTATAAATCGTCCATTCAAGTACTTAGGGCACAAGAAAGTTTCCTAAAGCCAATCACTCGATTTCATTATTGGTAAGAAAAATTGGAATAATAATATATCTGTTGTTGCAGTTGAAAGGAACAAACGCAGAGTTTTGACATTTCAAACCAATCATGGTTTTCCAACCCAATAATAACACTACACGATCCTCGCTCATTAAATTAAAAGTGATTACGACACATTATGGATCATAATTTATTAACAAGACAAAAGAAGTTATATTAGGTTTCATTTTCATTTTTTTCATTCGTTTCCTCTTTATCTTACTGGTTAAGTTAATAGGATTACAGTCTGAGTCTTAAAGCTTTGCGTTTACTGGATAAATTTTGATCTATTCAATAAAACATATTATAGAAATTGTTATGCTGTTATGACTTCCCTCAATGTCTGGGTAGATTCGATAGATCATGTAGGATTACTGTACAAGTTCTACAACATGGGTCCATTTCGCATTCATTTCGGGAATCAATATAATTCACAATTTGGAGGCTATGCCCTATAAATAATAATGCATCTTGGAGTCTTTTATTTTTTCATTGGCATGCTATAAAATTAAAAATTCATGCTGGGGTTCGACGTTTCTTCTTTTAGGGTCATAATACACTCAGGTTACCAACAATAAAATGGGCTTCATAAGGCCCCTTAAGCTCTGATGTCGCATGTGGAAACTGAACTCTTAACTCAGCTTAGCATATGGGTATGAGTGTAACTGAGCTTAGCGTATGGGCGCGCGCATGTGTATTATTGAATTTCATTTAATTAATTAATTTACTATCATTATTATTTGATAAAATTCACTCCTATTACTTCATGTCAATTAAAATATATATTTATTCTGTCAGATACCCGACCTTATGATTTAATGAGTCTAAATCTTCTTAACTATTGGCATGTCTGCAGTCTTAATATCTCCATCAGTTTCTGGTTCAAATGTTAAAGAAGCTAACTCGTTTGGCAGCTTATGAGAAAAATTAATTAATTTGTGTATACATTAATTAATAATCAAAATTCAATAATTAAGTAGATATTTCATTTGTTTTCAGTTTGCAAGTTGAATCTTTAAAATTTAAAATTTTAAAATATATTTATTTAATTAAGAACACCAAAAAATTTTAATTTAATCTAAACTCACATTCAATAACAATATGAAATGTGACAATTGAAATAAATTGTAAAACTAAAAATTATTAAATAAGTAATGTGAGATAAGTAACAATATAAACAATGTTGCATGGTGACAACTCAAAGAGTTTCAAATTTTAGGTAGTTTTTATTTATTTATTTATTTATTTTCATTTGAAATAAAAAATATAAAATTTATGAAAATTTTATTTTCTTATTCTCATCAACATTTTGATTTTTGAATTTTAACCAATTCTGAAAATTTTATTTCAAAGAAAACAAGGTTTAAAGAGCGGTGTAGATGTTTTGATGGATGCAATCAAGAAACTTGATATAATATTTTTAATTAAAAATTATATTGATATTTATAAAAGTGTGTAAGATAAAAACTAAAATTTGTTAATTGAGTGCTCAAATTATAATTGTGTTCAGTACTTAACTACTCAAAATTGAGTTATGGGCTTTTATAATCATTTTAAGATAAAAACTAATTATTAATTTTATGAGTTTCTTTTGATTATCCTTACATAAACGTGTTTAATTATCCAGTCAAAATGTAAGTTTTAAAGTTGCACTAATTTATTTATACGGAAAGAGAAAAAAATTGTTTAATTATTTGAACGTGCTGGGATATCTTATAGGCGAACATCGCTTGTTTGAGTTAGTTTGAAATCAAATTTTTAATCGATCCAAAAATTTTAAATTGAATTTGGATCAAACCGAGAGCATGTGAGAAGATTTTTTAATCTAAATTGATAGTATTAATTTGGTTGGTTTCAGGGTTTACACATAAATTGAAAAAATATAGTTAAAAAATTGTAATTTATATGTTATTATTGGTTCCATTTAAAATGTATTAATATTTAAAAATAATAATAATAATAATAAAATATAATTACTGTGATAAATTTAAAATTATTAAATTTTGTTCGATTTGAATGGAGTTCAATTCAAAAGTTAAACCTACATTATTATTTATTAAAATGGAAAGCGGAAAATCGATCCAAAAACATTTGAAGCCCATCCAAATCCAAACATTAGTTTGAATCGGTTCGATTATCCCTAATCTCCCAGATTACCACCACATTTCTAAAAAGTTGGACCAAGCATATGTTCTGGTAGGATTTGACGCGGGCTTTTGTGAGCAAGACCCTAAAATGTCTTGCTCATAATCCCACCAGATTTCTATCACTAGACCTAAAGAATTAGGAACCCAATAAAAATATAGCTCAAAATTTTCTGGCCCCTTATTTTATTTCAGCTCAGACGGAAAAAACTTCTTTGGGATGTTTCAAGCGTTTGATGTCCTGTCGGGTGATTGTGTAAGGTGTATATCAACCGTCGATAAGGGCGTTATCCTCCAGCGAACGCGAGCCCATTTTGTTGCTCCCGAAGAATAAGGGTGTGATTCAATCTCCACTTCACAATGGGTCAGTAGAGGCCCATAAATAAGTTAAAACGTGAATGCAACATCAACATCCACCCGAAACCATGAAATCAAATCAAGTCTATAATAATTAATCGATTGAGCAGCACAATCCGTGCGGAAGTATTAATTCCCACCTAATTTTCCACGAATTACAGATTTCTATTTCAGTTGTCGGCAAGAATCGTTGTGGATTCTGAATCTCTGATTGCGTTGTGGATCCATTATGCTTCAGCCAGGAGCTTAACACCTTATTTTGATGATAAACGAAGATGGATTCTACTCCCACAAGGGTAAGAAAGTTTTGAGCGGAGGTAATTACCATGGTGATAAATGATACTGTTGCATAAGTCCAATCAAGATTTTTTTTTTTTCTCTTTTACTTTTGAAAACACACTAGTTTCACAATTCGTTCTATTTATTATTTACAGGTTCTTCAGAAGATAAATTTTCCTATAATCAAAGGAAATAAAATCAAAAAGAAAGTGATAAAGAAAAGCAAGTATGGAATAGTCCCCATCTTAATAAAAAAATGACAGCAGAACAAAAACAAATACTAAAAATCTAAATCATGTTGAAAATTTTCTGACATTAGTAGAAAATAATGCATCACAACATAATATGAAGTCGTCTCAAACTCAATGAAACTCTTTTTCCTTATTTTGTTACTTTGAAAAAGAAAGGCATATTTTGAGAAATAATGGATGCTTTGTCATCAAATACTACCTACCCTTATCCTTTTTCCACAGAGAAAGCATTTTAAAAAAGATCAGGAATAAGAATCCGTATGTTGAATTTTCATACAAATACAGAAAGAATTTACAAAATAATTAACTACAAATACGTATCATCAAGAGTCAACAAAAATAATTTACATGGAACCTACGCTAAATCAAACCCCAAGACTCAATAACTCACGCAACACAAAGGGTATTGTTGTTGAACATGGAAAAGATTTCCCATCATTCATCTTTTAAAATTAGCTTAAGTCTAAACCTGTGCCCACAACAATCGCGAGGAAGCACATGAAATGATCTTCTATACAATATGATCTCATCACAAACGCCTGATTTGCATTCCCCATATTAAAAGCTCAGATGGGTTCTAGGATATATACAGTTCGTTAGGTTAGATACCAGTACGCACGTATTCTCTCCCGCTATGATTAGCACCATACAGTAACATCATAAATGCTCGCTAGTACTACTTGGGCTCATGATCACTTGATCAACGAAATCAGATGTTACTTTTATCAATGGAGTTTGCAGCCAGATACACTTTGATAGGACAGGATTACAATGATCTTATTTGTAGTCTATCAAAAATAAAAAGAGCATGAAGCTTGATCCTGTGAGTGTACATGACAAAGAAATAGTTATTTTAATTTGGCTTTTATATATATATATATGTTTGTTTGTTTTTTGTCTGTTAGAACCAAGTTAGGTGGGCTTAAAGATCGGTACGTATTGCCAATTTACTTTATTACCTTCAAACATGACTACATTTTTTTTAAATGAACCATGACTACATTAAAAGCATTGAAAACGAAAAATTAAAAGACAAAAAAAAAAAGAGAAAGAAAAGGAAAAAGGTTAAAATATTTGTTCTTTAACCTTCTTCCTTTCTGTTGATGTGAATTTGCATGACCTGTGATCAATACACACCGTCTAAATTCGTCTCTCACTGTTACACTAATTGTTTTGTGCAGCAGGCACCTGAAACAGTTTTAGAAAAAGCATATTAATAAGTTTTCTAGCTAGCTTGAATCCTTGGACAAACGATCTGAGAGCTGATCTTTGCTGCATCCCTTGGCATCAACTGACCCTGCGTCATCACTAAGGATTTGTAGATCTCAATGATCATCTTCTCATCATACTCCTTAATTTGGCCCTTTCCAAATCCATGAACCCCATTACAGGAAACGGCTCCACTGTAACCAGAAGCACAGACACGCGAATTAGCAAAACCCATCATCATCTTCACGTATGCGTCACGTAGCCAAAGGAAGAACTTCTTTGGAGAAGACATTCGTAATATTTTAAGCTTTGGTTTGATCTTGAAACGCCAGAACCGTCTCTTCTGTCCGGTTGAGCTTGAACCCCTCCCCAACCGGCTGATCCGTCGCCGCCGTTCCGTTGTCCCATGTAGCTTCTCGTACCCTTTCCTTCTCCTCCAATAGTTTTTGACACCCTTATACGCCTTCAAAGAAACACCTTCCATTTCTTTCTTCCTCGTTTTCTGCAAAATGTTTGTTCGGCAGAAAGAAAAATAGATAGATGCGGGTGAGACCTTGAAGAGACAGAGAAGCCTTGGGTTGATAATTCGGATGTATCCACATAAATAGAATGCATTACATAAAATGATAAAATATAGTTGTATTGTATTATTACATAAATAAAATAAATAAAATGCCGACGGGATTATTAAATGAGACATGCTAACATGAAGTTGCATATCTCACGGGAGTCAATATCCCTATTGGTTGTGGAGTGGACTTTGTAAACAAAGAAGATCACCGCCGTTGCTTTCTATTAAGGTAGTTCATAAAATTGAGAGACTGTAATTATTAATTATTAAATTTAAATATAGATAAATGATATTAAGATTAAGTATTGAATAAACTTAATCTATTTTATAAAAAAATATTCAAAAAATAAATCGAAGCTCTTCTCTTCTTAATATAATATCAATTATATTTAAATCTAAAATCTGTTGTAATATCTTAAACAATTTTATTAGTTGAATCATGTATCACCTATAAAAATAGATTTTTTAAATTATATTTTTAAAATAAAAATAAAATTACAAAATTTATAAATATACTTGAGACTTAAAAATTAGAATTTTAAAATATCCATTATTGATTTATAATTATTGATCCAAGAACTTGTGCATGATAATAACAAAATTTTTAATTTTATGTGTAAATATTAAATATAATTTAACTATTATAAAACATATTTTCAAAATATTATATTGAAATTTAAGTATCCTGTGACATCCATAAATTAGATAATAAATATTTAAAATTTAAAAATATTTTATTATAATATTTTAACTGATAATAACAAAATATGTTTTTACAATTCTTTTATTTTTGAAATAAAACCTCAACAGAGAGAGAGAGAGAACAAAGAGAAGTGAAACCTTAAACCACAAATTTAAAATAATAATAATAATAATAATAATAATAATAATGAATAACTGGGATAACCCAAGAGAAAAAAAAACGTCTAAACTCTAACCTGGACCACCAACGAAAATAAGAAAAAAAAATAGTAAAATTATTATATTTAAAAAAAACAACAACACGATACCATTATTTTAATTAATAAATCAAGATATTTGAAGGCGAGACTCCTTTCCATGTATTCCTTGTTCTACAATCTCTTTAGTTTTGATTACGAACCTTTATTAGTTTTCTCTTGACTGTGTAATTAATAAATTGTATAATTATATGATATGTAATTATATAATTGTATAATTACACAATAATATTTGACTATAACTATATAATTATGTGACGTCACATTTAATAGTACAAGGTGATTATATAGTTTAATTATAAAATTAACTATTTTAAATATAAAAGTAGTATAAAAATAAATTTTAATTATGAATAAAAATATATATTATAGACTCAAAAAATACAACATAATTTATATATACATTATATAAATTATATATGCTTAAATATATATTATATATTATAAATATATAATATATGTTCAGAATATGTAATATATATAATATATTCCCAAACTCATTAATCATAATCTTAATTAAAATTTATTAATTAAGAAAAAATTATCAAATAACATCTATTATCACAAAAATATACGAGTTAAACATAAAATTAATAGATATAATTATCAATTTGTCGAAAACAAAAATATATATATATAATAGAGGCGTCAACAAAAAATATATATATAATTAACACAAAGAATTTAACTAAAAAAACAAAAGACTAAAAATGATATATGCATATATAATATACAGACATTAATAATATACAGTACAAAAGTACTAATAAAAAAAATTTGCATAAATGTATTTATATGGTTATTGATGTGAAGTAATTTTAGAAAATAAGTGAAAGATGGTGAAACGAGAGAAAAAAAATAATATAAAAATTTTTTAAAGAGAGTTGAAAATATGAAAAAGTATCATTTTTATAATTATTAAAATTTTAAAAATTACGTAATTACACTAATTTTTACCCTTAGGTAAGAATTGAATTGTGTAATTGGGGAGTCCAATTATACCGTAAGATTGGACAGATACGCTAACATTGTGTAATTATATTTAATTGCACAACTGCAAAATAAACATGCCTTTAATTAGAAGGTAACTAATTATAAAAATTTGGAATAAATTAGTGAACAGCATGGAAGAGGTTGCCATTAATGGGGCTACACTAAATTGGCCGGGAGAAAAGAGTTGGCGCATGGTTGCATAAATCATTTAATTAGGGGGCAGAAAAGAGTTAATTTTCCGCGCTATAACTGTAACCGATATGATATGGATAGATTCGGAATTAAAGTCATCGTCGGTGAACCCTCGCGCTTCATGCCTCGGCTTGCAAATTAAAAGAGTTGGGTGTGCTTTGCCTACTTCGTCTGGTACTGCCAATACTATATGGACCGCAATAATGTACGTTGTTGCATTGCTTACTCTATTTGACTTTTTTGCTTATATAGTGTGACTTTGTGTTTCTAGTTTATACTCAACAACAACAACAACAACAACCAAAAAAAAAAGGTCATTTTAGGTCATAACGAAATGGACAATTAAACATTTATAACGTTCAACAACCATTTGATTATGATTTTAAAATAAAAAATATTTTTTAAAGAATAAAATTGTTGACTTTACTATTATATTTATAATGCCGTGTCATGCCGTGTGTGTGTATATATATGTATGTATGTATTTAAAAAAAATATATGCATGATATAAATTTTAGTTCTTTATGTTTAAATATGATAACTTTTAAATTAAAATTATTACGAGATAAAAATTTTATATATTTAATATATTGGCATAAAATATGTAAATTATATTAAAAATTAATATTTCGAAATATTATTTTTTTAAGAGTATAATACAAGAAGTGCACAATATTACACATGGCGCAATAAAAGCAATTTAGCAAGAATAACACAAAGTAGAATATGTTGAATGACCCGTGAGAGGCTGTTTATAAATAATTAAGTTAATTAGTATATGATGAATGACCCGTGGGAGGTTGTTTATAAATAATTAAGTTAATTGGTTGGTTCATGTCCATATGGCATGGATGTGGGTATGTGTTAGGCTTCTTTTATCTTGGCATTCATTCTTATTTGGTGCTTGTCATTATTTCGTACTCGAATTAGAACCTTCAACGCCAAATTCGCTGGCATTCGGAAGGATTTCACTTTCTTTCCTAGTTACCCATTACTAACTCGCATGTTCACTCGTACGCAAAACAAAATAAAAATTTGGATTTTCATTTCACTGTTTCCCCTTCCTACAGTCCTCTAAATTTTAAATTGGCATGCGTCGATTGAATGATGAAGTTGATAACAAGGTAAATCGAGCTCCCTTGATAAAGCTAACCTTTTTCAATGCTTGGAAACTGAACTCGAATTATGAACAGAGCTATCATATATATTTTATCAAAAATTTGATAATATAGGAGAAAACTCTCTAATATTTGATCTTTATCTTGCTTCAATCTTAAAACGAAATTTGTTAAATTAGTCAAATGAAGTAAAGGCAACAAACTGATTTCATAAGATCTACTAAATGAATTTTTTTTTTTTTTAAATTGTATTAATTAAATTTATATTTTTTTTACTTTTGATGCTGATGCTTGAATTTTGACTTCGTTTTCTACTGCACATAATAAGGTTTAACACAAAGATGATTTGGCAACACGTGAAAAACTTCGAAATTGGATTTTCCACTCATTTCTCGATACCTCACCTTGTGTCACACAGAAATGAAAACCCAGGAGAGAAATAAGAAAAACGTGAAGGGCACTGAAACGAAAACTCTGTCGGTCAAGTTCATCGCTCTCTCTAACTTGATAAGGAGAATTTTAATAGCATAATGATAATAAATTGGTTAATAAAATCCTTTTATTTTTATTTTCGCCTCTATTTATAATATTTAAGAAAGGGAAAAATACATCCCCTGCCCATTCACCACAATCAATAGAACTCAAATACTATTTGCCTTGGAAAATCGATGAATATAATATCATTTTATTTTTAAGAGGTTTGATTTTCCTGTCACTTTTTATAGGACTTCTTTGGTATTCTATCCCATTGACATGCAATGAGAAATTTTCGGTTTCATCCTTACCACACTGCATTCCGCCTTTGCTTTATAATCGCCAATTTATAAGAAGGTGACGAAGATATTCCTCATTAAAACGGTACCCTACCATATCATTATCAGGATGTTGATGTCTGTCTTCATTTCGCGTCTTTTCCGCGCTGAAACATGTGACGAACGATGACAAAATTACAATATCTGACAAGTAATGTTAAATTAATTCTTTGTTATTATTGAGTTTTAAAATTTTCATTTAGGGCGCAAGACAAACACCATTTATAGTTTTTACTAACATCATTTATTTCTTTTAAAAAATTTGTGACAAAAATAATTTATAGTTTTGTGAAATATTATTTATTTTTATGTCAAAATATTTATTATAAATATCTTTATAATTTTAAAAAATAATTAATACCTCTTCAATAAAAACAAAAATATTGATTTTAATCATATAAGACTCTCAGTAAAAATAATACATTATATATTTATTTATATCAAATAAATTTTACTCAAATTAATATATTATTAAATTATTTTTTAAATATAATCTTTTATTCTATATGAAATTAAAAAATTATTAAAATAAATTATTGATTATTTTTTAAAATAAAAATATTTTAAATTTTTAGAGATTATACTTATCTATTTTTTTAATAATTAATTTATTTTATCTAATTTTTTGATTTAAATATAGCATATTTAATAATTTAAGTTAAGTTGAGATCATAATTTATAATATTTCAAAACTAACTTTATTAATTTAAACTTTAAAAATTATATTTTGAAATATTTGAATTAAACTCATTAAATATATATACAGAATAACTATAATACTTTATACTACAAAAATATTTAATTTATAATTTTATATTTATAATTATTTTTAAAAATAAATTTATCAAGTACTAATAAGTGGACAACATTTTCAATGCTTATTCTTATCCATCTTTATTTTTAATTTTAATTTATCTTATTTAATTTTTTTTCAAATATATAAATTAATAAATTTAATTTTAAAATATTGTAAATTATGGACTCAATTTGGTCTAAATTATAAAATTTAGCTATAAAATATTATAAATTACGAACTTGGTCTAAATTATTAAATATGTTATATTAAAAAATTATAATTAAAATTACAAGTCAACAAGCATAGGCATTAAAATTTTAAAATATTTTTATTTTTTGAAAAATAAGTCAATAATTTTTTTAATAGTTTTTTTGATTTTATATGGTTCTAAATACTATATTTAAGAAATAATAAAATAATTTATTATAAAAATTATTTGATATGACTAAATATATAATTTATTAACTTTATTATAAAATTTATACGATAAAAATTAAGAGTTTATATAATAAAAATTAAAAATTTATATATAAAAATAGTATATTTGTATTTAGCAAAGAAAATATTTGTTACATTTTTAAATTATAAAAGATATTTATTATAAATATTTTAATAAAGAGATACGTAATATTATTAAAAATCATATAAAATATTTTTTATTACAAGTTTTTTGCCAAAAAATTAAGTGATATTACTAAAATCTTATATGAGGTATTTATCTTTTTCTCTTTTCATTTATATATAAATGAAGGGGATTTAAATAATAGAGTACTAAAAAGTTTTAAAGATGGCAAAATATTCTTGATAAATTTTTTTTTTTTAAATCTAATATGACAGATTTGATGAAATAAGCTTAATGAAATTTTTATTGAAGGACTAAAATAGAGTAGAGAATAAAATGAGATAAAAGATAAAATTTGATTGATATTCTTGATACAGCAAAGCATTTGAAACTAAAGTGTAATTCTCTCTTAAATATCATGTCAAAAATCATTAGTTTTGACCTTGGGTTATACAGAAATTACTGTATGTCTATGTCAGGAGATCATGTCATAGGATGTCAACTAGAGACGAATCCTCTCATTTTCCTAAACTTTTAGATGACTCATTAATAAAATTGGTCAAATATTCTCTTTTCTACAAGCATTGGAGAATTCAATATGCGCATCTTCTGTAACATTTCTCGATTTCAGAGATTATTATTTTAACATATAATTATATTTCTTATTAAAATAATAATTTAGAAAGATTTTTTTATCATTCTAGAAGAATGCCAACGTGCTAGATCACTTAAGTTTGTGTTTCCTTTTTACGTGTAAAACAATAATAATATTAAAAATATAATTTTTTTTTCTCCAAATTGATCTAACGATGCTCTATGCTTACTGCCCCTCTTATATTTTACATCAATAAGTTAAAATTTATAGACACAATTAGTGTTATGAATTTTTACTTAATTTTAAAAATAAAATTATAAAAATTGAGAACCATTTGGTTTTTAATTAATATTTAAAATCTTTAGTTTCTATTTGTATAATAATTACAAAATAAAACAAATTGCAAGATTATAATATCTTAATCTTAAAAAATAAATTTAATAAAATATATTATCGTATTACATAATCACCATGTATTTTATACTTTCATAAAAATAAAAAATAATTATATATATAATATGTGATAATTATATAATATTTATATTCTTAATATTATTAATTTTAGAAGGAATTGTTTTATAACAATTTACATTATTTTTAAATATATTTTTAATGAAAGCAGGACAATTTAATTTGGAAAATATAGTTAGCGGACAGCGGTTTTTAGTCGGAGATAAGGCAGATATCCTCTGTTTGAGCTTATAAACGTAATTTTAGAAAACTATGTAAATAATTATATTTGATAGCTGTAGAAAACGTGCAACTGGCATCAGCACATGTTATATGTATATTCGGGTGGCAACAGGCGACAGGCAACAGGTCAACACAAATGGCTCTGATGATCGATGAACAACTTCCGTTCACATTGATCGGTTAGCAGACTCAGCACTAACTGCAACATTGAATCTTTTAATTTAAGATTCCGACAGGCAAGGCCAAAGCACATTTTATCGAAGAGCTATTTAGGGGAAGTTGAAGACAGATTTTCTAAACAAAGGGAGCACGAAGTACTGTTTTGTGTCATTATTTCACTCATTGAAGATTTTTTTTAGTTAAATATATAATTAAGGAGTGTTTATTTTTATATCTTAAAATTTTAAAAAATTATTATAAAAACATTCTTAACATAAATTATTACTAAAGACAATTTAATAAAAGGATACAAAAATATTAATCTTAAAACATATCAAATAACACACCCATTAATAATGTTTTTGTTTAAATTTTATAATTTCTCACCCATTAATAATGTTTTTGTTTAAATTTTATAATTTCTTGCTTTAATATTGAACTAATTTATTTAGACAATCAAGTTGTGGAGAAAAAAATTAATGTTTGAAAAGATTCAAACAATCAAAAAGTATTTTTTTTATAATATTTATTTTAAAAATTATTTTTTATAATTTAAATATATTTAACATTTAGCACTAATTAATTTTACTTATTTTGATTTTAATTTTTAAATATTTATAAAGTTGTATAAAATAAATTTTAATTTTTTTATATTTTTTAGATGAGTGTAAGTGTAAAAGGGTGTTCAGATAAAATTTTAAGATATAGTTAAAACCTACCCTATAATTTATATATAAAATAAAAAATAAGGTAAAGGGTCAAATTAAAAATTAATAATATAATACTGTAAAGTAATAAGGATAATTTTAAAAATCGAGTAACATGACGATTAAGTTTTATTAAAGATTAAAAGGATGTGAAGAAATCTAATTGACATAAAATTTAGTTAAAATTAATAAATTATTAATAAATAAAATGATATAATATTTAAAAAATTAACTATTATATTATTTAAAATTTAAAAAAAATACAATTTGAAAAATTAAATAAAAATTAGATTACGTAACTGACAACGTGAAGATCATCTATCCTCTTCTATTTGCTGTGATCAACATACTGTAGACTGGTGGCTCGTCCATTTTCAGAGGGCGAGCAAAGACTTCGTTAAATCATAATTGGGAAACGATCAAACACTTCCGATGGTAAATTGCAGTGATGCTTTACTCTTTATGGATTGTTTAACAACTGAAAATTGGTCTAGTTGGAGAATTAAATTGCAAACAAACCAGGTAGAAATTACAGTTTTTTCTTTTCTTTTGCCAATCAACTCGCAGCTAAGCTAGTTGAGAGGTTCACATTTTAGCTCCTCACAATTACCACTTTTTGAATGGAGTAACGAGCTACTTTATATTCTTTTTTTTATATGTTTCAGGGATCTTTACCTCTTATATATATATATATATATTATGAGAGCTTTCAACTCTCGAATATTAGTAAAATTTTGATTTATTTTAATTGAACCCCATTACATATAATATCTACTTAATTTTTATATGATATTGTATATTATTTTTTATTTGATTGTAATGAATTAATTGTTGATATCTGAAAATTTTCAAAGAGAAATATTTTAAACAATAAACAAATTCTTGTGTTTTGTTGTTTACTGAACTGACTAACTCTATTTCGAGTGAATATTTCTAGTTGTGGTATATTTTTTAAGTCTTTGAAAATACAAAAAAGTGTTAGAAGTAAAGTTAATTTTTTGATAATTAAATTTTAATACTTAAATCTGACAAATATTTAATGAATAAGCGAAAACAGAGGAAAGCTTGTATTTTGTAAATAAAATATGCGACGAGGGCGAGGCGAAAAATTCAATGTCTAATCCTTTTCTTGGTAAAAGATACTATATTTATAGTAATTGGTAATGCGTCTCCTTGACTTTCGCACGTGTGAGTATCAGATAACAGAAAGTTGGCTTGTCGAAGAGTGGTGTGTCAGAGTTGGAGGCAGGTTACTTTATGATAATTATTTTGAGCGAGGGAGCTAGGGGTGTAAGAGCTAAACGAGAATGTATTCAACCTAAGGATCACACTTGTGGGCTAATGAGGGGCGCAACATGTGCGAAGTATAGAGCATTGCGATGCGGAGCATTGAGCGCAGCATGAGCGAAGCATGCACAACGCACCACAAGTGCGGGAGATGCGCATAACACAAGGCAAAGTTGTGCGAGGGCAGCATATGCAAAAATAGGCACAAGAGAGCTTAACGGAGGTTGTTCGAATGTCCAAGGACCGATGCTCAAGTGTGCGGAGGCATGAGGCCTCGAGCGCATACAAGCATCGGGGTCGACGGTGTAAGGCAGCGCCAAGTAGAGTGAGTCGCACAGTGATCAAAGGAGCACAAGCCGAGGCTCTCCGCATAAGTGAGAGCTGAGCGATAAGCAGAACGCTCAAGTGTTTAAGGGAGCATAGGTATGAAGCTATCGGTGCGGAAGAGCTCCAAATGACAAGCAACGCTAAGTGCATAAGGGCCCATCAGATGAGGCCTTAGCAGTGGGGGAGAACCCAGCGACAAGCGGAGTGCTATATGCACGTAGACGGACGCAATGGCACAAGGTCGTAGGCATGAGAGAGCGCCAAGTTTAAGCAGGATGCTCAAGAGCATATAGACACACAGGTTATACCAACGGTGCGAGGGAGCGCCAAGCTATGAGCGAGATGTTCAAGTTCATTTGGGCGCATAGGCTAATGCCATTGGCACGAGTGAGTGCCAAGCTACGAACGGGATGCTCAATTGCGTAGAGGCGCACAGGCTAAAGCTAGAGGCACAGAAGAGTGCCTCGATACGAACGAGGATGCTCGAGTGCATAGGAGCGCATAGGAGAGAAGCCAAAGGCATGGGAGAGTGCCAACACACTGAGAAAATATGTTAGAGCAATGCTCGGTGCGAGATGTATGCTTGAGTCAGTGTACATTATGGTGCACGACGAATAGTGCCCAGCAGTACGTACAGTGGGCGAGCGAAGCTCCTTGGGGTAGATGTCAAGTAACTATGACTTAGGCTTCGGAATCATGTTAAGGAGCAAATAGGCCTTATGGCATGTTGGTTGAGATAAAGAAGATTGAGGCAAAGTGATTTAGTGTCTAAATGCAACAAAAGCATGGGGTCGAAATCCTCACAACTTTGGAAAGCCGATTGAGGAGTTGGCTAATATTCCTTTTTATGTGGTGGTAAAAAGATTGAAGGCAGAAGTCTTCATAAAACAAATATTGTGCGAAAAAGTGTGTGTAAACTTCTGTAAGTTAAGTATCTGATGGGCTGTGCAAGTAATAGTGAAAGAGTGAATTTCTAGTCGGGTCAAGAATTCGGCACATTGCGGGGCAACGTCGCTAGAGTAAAAGAAAGCCCTGTGATAAGTGGTATCAGAGCTAGGATGGCCAAACTGAAAGTATCTCTGAGTTAGTTTTATAGTAAAAGGGTATCAGTATAGATTAATATCCGAGCAAAGATTTAGAGGAATCGAAGATATCAGATCTCACAATTAGGGCTATAAGGCACAGATAGAAGGGTATCAGTGCCGCAAGCAGCACAGAACTCTTGTTATTATCAAGAAGCAACACATGCATAATGGTATGTGACACTATCAATTATTAGTGGGATTGCTTAGAGAAGGCCATCGAGACAATAACGTCTAATGAGCCAGTTCTTGCCACTCAAGTAAATGCTGTAGATACAGAGGTGGGGGCATTGAATATAAGAGGCAAGAGAACGAATCACAGGGGGATGACATAAAAGTCTCGAGAAGGAGATTATGAGGGAATGATTACTTCAAGAAAGACCTTAGGGGCTGTTAATGCTATACTTTGAGTGGGATGAGAACTGACCTTGATCCCGGGGTGATCAAGTGGGCTTTAGGCAGTATGCTGTGACGAAGCCAAGCCAAGTCCTTTGAGAAGTGAGAGTGTCGAAGCCAAAGAGTGGCAGGGGCACGAAAAGCAAGAGTTGAGCAGTGTTCAAGGCAATTAACATTCTGGGGGTAGAATAAAATAACTAGCTTACATTTGAGTGGGGGTGAAACTATGTCATAAGGCGATCGAAGCAAATCAAAGATACTACGATAGTTTTTATCGAGCGCTCAAGGGTCAGAATGTGCTTATATGGGGTGCCGTCAAAATTGAGCATGCCCATGAGTAATGGCTGAGAGGAGTAGCCAGGGAAAATAGTGGCCCAAGTAATTTTGCCAAGTGCTTAGAATCAAAATGTACTGCATAAGAGTGCTGTTAATTGTGCATGTCTATGAGCGATGGCTGAGAAATGCAAGTGAAAAAAATATATTTTGAGATGATTTTTGCCAAGTACTCAAGTCAGAATGTGTTTGCATATAGTGCTGGGGATTTGAGCACACCTATGCACAATGGCTGAAGAGAGCAGGCAAAAAAAATTCAATGACAACCAAGAGAAACCAGAGTTTGTCAGACACAAAGCGCGAGAGCATGCCATACTCAATGGGCACATGCGACGGACTACATATAAAGTGCATGAGGTGCTAGACCCATTGGTGCATGCATTGAGAGAAATACAGCGCAGCGATAATTGGCTACTTGTCTATAAAGCTTGGAGCCTAAATCGAGCAAGGAAGCCTAAAGGTGGCGAGAAGTCAAAAAGGGCTAGATACACCAATGGTGAGGGTACTACACGGAGAATGATAAGGCCAGCAAAGTGAGCCGCAAATTATAGTGTGGAGGACTATATTGGGCATACGAATTTGTCCTCGGCAAAGAGTTGTCGAAATAGGTAAAGGAATAGGTCGAAGTCAAGGAAGATCAGAAAGAGATACCTGATGACCAGGTGACAGTGCTGAACCAGTGTTGATGTGATACCTTTAAAAATGCTCATAACCTCTTGTACAATGGATCATCACAGAGCTAAAATTGGGGATGGTTCTGTAGTGCCAAAGGAGCTAGTGAAGCGATGCTGACAACTTAAAGAGTGTTGGGCATATGAGACATTTAACGGATGAGAGCATCACACAGTGGCATTAATGCCCATTTCAGAGGTAGAAAAGATGACTCATGCGAATATGAGAAAATTATCTTGCACTCACCAAAGAAAAGTCAAGGAGAAGTATCATACACTAAGGGTGGTCGATGTATTTGATGGGTTGAGAAGGGCATCTAACTTCTAAAATTGAATGAAAGATCTAGATGTTAGCTCAGGAGTGAGCTAACTTATGCCCAAGTAGGTTCTCGAGGAAGGGAATTTACGCAAGATATTGGCGCGAGGGTGCGCCAAATTAGAAAAAAGAACATTTGAAAGGAGAACGGATCTTAGCCTTATTGTGAAGATCCTTATGAATGGCTAACGAAGAGTACTAAAGGGAAATCTAGTTGAATTGCTAAAAATCTCTATTCGAAGACAAGATGAAGAGTAGCTTAAGATTACTGTAACTATGTTCATCGAGCACTGAGTTCAGAAGGTGTTGCATAGAATATCTTCAGAGTTAGGTATGTCTATGAACAAAGGTTGGGTAGTAGGTAGGGAAAAAGTCTAGTTGGGACCAAATTTTACCGAGCTCTAAGACTAGAATGTGTTTATGAATAAGGGTTGGGTAGTAGGCAAGGAAAAGGTCTAGTTGGGACTAAATTTCACCGAGTGCTAAAATTAGAATGTGTCGTATAAAATTTCCTTAAAATTAGGCATGTCTATAAACAAGGGATGAGTATAATAAGCAAGAAAAAATCTCACAAAAAGAGGGCAATCGAGTTGAGCAAAAAGTGAGGTATTTTGTCGAAAAAGTGCGTGAGCACCAAAATGCTTAGAGAGTAAAAAAGAGAGAATTTCAGTCGAGCTAAACATATGGGTATGTAAAAGCTCAAGTGGGGGTGGTTTATAATAGCCCCAAGGCTTGAGTATAGCCCATGCATGAGGGCGCCATATTTCTTTGAGTAGAGGTGATTTCTCATAATCCTAAATCTCGAGTATGCTAGTTAGAGAGGATTACTCTAGATAGATGGCTTTAGGATTAGGAATGACGGGGTGTAGGTGGCTAAGCAATAGGGCTTACCTCTTTACACGAGTTGGTTAAGAACTAGAGTCGTTCTTCTAATGAGCCCAAGGCAGGGCGAAAGCTATACACCTTAAGTAGGGGAGCTCAGGGTGTGAGAGCTAGACGAAAATATACTAAAATGGGCTAAAGATCATATTATGGGTAAATGAGGGGCACAGCATGTGCGGGGCGTGCTGTAATATAGAGTATTAAGTGTAGCATAAGCGAAGCATACATAGTGCACTATAAGTGCAGGAGTTACGCATAACATAAGAAAAAGTTGTGCAAGGACAGTGCATGCAAAATGGGCACATGAGGGTCCAACAGAGGTTGGACGAATGTGCAGGGGGCCGATGCTCAAGTGTGTGAAGGCATGAGGCCGTAAGTGTACATAGGCATTAGGGTTAACAGTGCGAGGCAACGCCAAGTAAAGAGCGAGTCATTGTAAGCACCGAGCGATAAGTAGAATGCTCAAGTACTCAAAAGAGCATAGGCATGAAGCTATCGACACGAGGGAGCATCGAGTGACAAGTGAAATGCTAAGTGCATGAGAATGCAAGGGCATAAGGTCATAGGCGCGGGTGACCACCAAGTTTAAGTAGGATGCTCAAGTGCATATGGGTATACAGGTTAATGCCAATGGCACGAGGGAGGGTCAAGCTTTGAGTGGGATGTTCAAGTACATAGAGGCGCACAGACTAATGCCATTGACACAAGGGATTGCCAAGCTATAAGCGAGATGCTCAAGTGCATAGGGATGTATAGGCTGAGTTAGAGGTACAAAAAAGTGCCTTAATACGAGCAAGGATGCTAAGGTTCATAAAAGCACACCGGTGAGAAGCCAAAGGTATGAAAGAGTGCTAACGCACTGAGGGAATGTGCAAGAGAAATGCTCAGTGCAAGTGGTGAGATTATGTATGTGCAAGATAGTATACACTAAGCTACACGACGGATAGTGCCTAGTGGTACGCACAGTGGGCAAGCAAAGCTCCATGGGGTAGATGTCAAGTGAGCATGACTTAGGTCCCAGAATGATGTCAAAGCATAATGAGGCATTATGACATGTTGGCCAAGATAAAAAAGGTCAAGACCAAGTGATTCAGTGTCTGAGCTGATGCATAGAATCAGAATAGGGATCCTCGTGACTCTAGGAAGCCAAGCGAAGGGTTGGCTAATAATCCTTTTTATGTGATGGTAAAAGAGTTAAAGGCAGAGGTCTTCATAAAACGGATATTGTGCGAGAAAGTATGTTAAAGTTCTAAAAGTTGAGTTTTGATAGGTTGCGCAGAGTAA
>JAWDEX010000002.1:8205810-8237260 GCA_035221805.1 Trichilia hirta | reverse complement strand
TAACATTAATTTAGGAATTAAAACTTAGATAGAGTTAGTGAAAACTCTCAATTCTATCAAACTAGCTAACAAATTCTATCTTTTCATCATTTGAATTTTATATGAATAACAAATAATCAAAATGGACTTATCATACAATACATGATTAGTCCTATACTTAATACCATATAAACTATGCATATCTATATAAAACTTAACTCTAATGTCTCAGGTCAAAGGATCACATTGCATACTAATATAATCTTTTGTCAAATTATTAACTAAATGCATACCATGTGATTTATCAATCTTTGGTCATGTTCAATAAATAATTTTCTAATTATAAATTCATATTTATGCTCTTGTGACATAACTTTCATCATTACCCTCACTATTATTACCTCATGATATTCATAAGCAGCGTACAGTGTACTTACTATGTGATATTAATGCCTAATCTATATCATTTATATAGAAAACAAATTTGATAATTCTATTTAAGTATTAAATAAATTATCTGGACAATTCACATACATACTTTATTATATACTATGATTTAATAAAAAAAGCAACATACATATGTAAATAAAGAACTCTTTCTTTTATTTATTGAGTAAATATTACAAAATTTACAAATCCTAAAACCAATAATACGAATGGCTTCTAGGGCATACATTAATAGATAGCTTGATCGTTGCAAGGCTTAGCTCCGTCTTTCTCTCATCCATCTATACCTCTTTGCTCTAACTCTTCGCTTCTTTCCTTTATAATTTTTTGATCCTATGGCTGCTTGAGTAGGCAATGGACAAATTTGGAGAAAGTTACAAAACACAAGTGGGCTTCCCTTTGATTGTCTTAAATAATGCCAATCTTATCACCGGCTTGAAACTTTAAGTTGAAATAATATATGCTTTCTACAACCTTAATGGCCCAAAAGAAAGGTTGACCAAGTTAATGGAGTATGTTATTTGTAGATTTACTACCTGAAACTCAATCATGATAGTTTTTTAGTGAGATTTTTTCCCTATAGTTATCAGTAAAGCTATTACTCTCAAGGGTTTAACGCACAATTCTCTGAAGCCATGCAAAGCAAACTCAGAATTCTCTAACTTTATATTTTTAATACCTAAAATATCTAACGTATCTTTAAAGATTATGTCGGCTAAACTCTCGATGTCATTAAGTATCCTATTAATTTCTTTTTCCTTTACATTTATTCTTACTACTAGGGCATCGTCATAAGAATAATGCACTCTTATTTCATCTACATCGATAAACATAATGGGCACCAATGCTATCTTGGCCTTTTTTTTCTCCCGAACATGCATAATGTGAAAGTTATTATTAAGGCCTAGCAGTAAATATCTAGAAAAATTCTTCCAAGATCAGTGAGAGTTTTCTTTTAAAGTGAGCTCTTTTGATATTACCATGATTTTGTGTTTCTTAAGAAGGGTAGAATATTCTCCGTTTGGGTGGACTACCAAATGGTCTAGGTAATTGTTCTTTACCAAAAGCTTAATCTGCTACCTTAAGTGAAAATTATTATCTATAGTATGCCCATAACACCCATGGTATTCACAAAATTGACCATTGGTGACTTTGGCCCTTTTTAATTTTATTAGAATTAAGTTTTTTATATAGAGCCAACGGTCCTTTACATACTACAAGGCTTCTGAAAGGGGAACACTTAAGCGAGTAAAATCAATTTTACATAAGTATGCCATAAGCTAAGGCTCCTTGTCTGAGGCAAACCTCTTGATAATGGTTATTTACTTACCAAGTCAAGAACACTTATTGCTCCCTTTTTCCCTCCTGACATTTTGCTGGTTCCAGTTTTGCACCTTTATTTTTGGAAAAAAATATCCCTTCATATTATTAGGGGCAGTTCATTCTCTCCTTTTATCTTTTAAGGGATATCTGATCTTCTACATCTATTTTATCAAATAATTTCCTTCATATAGCCTCATATATGGTGACCTATCACTTATTGATGGTATACCATCCTTTTTTTATGAAACCCTTTTCTTAGGCCTTTTAACGCAAATGGGTGGTGAAAAGCCCCCAACTTAATTACCTCTTTATGGTATCTTGATATAAAACTTCAAAAACTCTCGTTAAGGCCCTGCCTCGATAGCAGAAGTTCGTTCGTACTATGGGTTATCTGTATGACAGGTCAAAATTTTTCCACAAAGTTTTGGCTTAATTACTAAAAACTCCTAATGATTTTTTTAAAAAGGCCCTTGAGCCATATGTTAGGTTATTTCTCTAGGGTTAATGGGAACAACCAATACATCTGGGCTTACTTAACCCCTGAATATATATTATTTCTCTAAATATATTCAAGTATAGTGTGAGGTTAGTTTTTTCTGTGTAAGGTACGATCTAAGGCATCTTAAACTTTTTTGTTATTGTTAGCTCTAGTATGTCTTTGGTAAAAGAAAAATCGCTCACTTTTCTTATCTCAATATTTTTACTTAAGCTCCAAACTAGGCCTGTCTTTATTCTAACTATAGCTTTTTTTAATATCTTCCTAACACAATCCTCCTTAACCTGCATTTCAGTAAGGTGAGCACTGTAATATCTAGATTTAATTTTATTAAACTGCTATCTTAAGTTTACCATAGTGCACCTTCGCTTTACATTGATCCCCGTGCTTATCCTAGGGCTGCATGGAATATTAGACATCAATGGCTCATAATCCATATTCATACTGAAACTAGTATTAGCAATGACTTTCCCTTTTCCTTTCTACAAACTGTTGAGTCAAGCATTTTTCTTAAAAGTAACCCTAGATGGATATTGGGCCTTTGGGCCCCTTTCCAGTTGCAGATGCCTAGCCACTATTTTTGAAGCTTTTGCTATAGTTTGGTAATTTTTTTAGTTGCACTGTTCCTAAACTAACATCCTTAACCTCGAGGTTTTTTTTTTTCCATCTGTCGATTTCTCTATTCCAACGCGAACATCTTTCGACCATTCTTTGCTTACACATTCTTATACTCTCTTGGCTCTCCTTCCAGCTATCGTGATCCATATTCTTCAGTTTTGACGACTGCTTTACTTACTGAATGTGCAGCAATGTGATCTTATACCTTATTTTCATTTGATGACTCTGTAGTATCTCTCCTATTATCAATATGAATCGAATTCCCATCCCTTTTTGTTTGTATTTTCTTAGAGAAACAACTGATATTGTGCCCCGTCATTTGCACATGAAATACCCTATAAAATTCTCTACAAAAGTTTTTAGTTCAATTTTCACAGACAACGCCAACTGTTGATTTCTAAATTCTCTCAGGGTAAAAAATTCAACGTACTACACAAATTTTGTCATTAATGTTGTCAGAGCGGACGAATAAGGTAATATCTCGCCTTGATCAAAGATCTCCTAAGTCCTACCTGAAATTAGAATAAAAAGCTAAGAGTGAAGTCGGCTTATTGGTGTGTAAACTCTGATGCTTAGTTAATAAACAGTTTAAGATTTATAAACGATAGCAGGGAGGATTTGAAATAGAATGTTTATGCTATTATCGAACTAAGCAATTGGGTTCGTGAATGAGCTCATATTGGTAATAGAGAGCCTTCTATATACGGGAATTTTAGCAACAGCTCAAAAGTGCTTTTTAATGCAGTGAGCTAAGTATTTATATGAACATTTGCACATATAAGTATCGAAAAACGAAAACTTGATTAGATAGTATACAGCTGGTATGGGCGAAAAACAAACTATTTCATCTTTTCTTTTTATTAAATTAGGGTAGCGCAATAAATACTTACAGTCCATAGAATATGGTGTCTCAGATTTTTAATATAATGAAATATTCAGATGGTCTTTAGAAAATACACCTAATTCTATTATTCAATTTTTTTATTTTTAATTATTAAGATTGAGTTGTCTCGATAATTTATCGATAAGTGTAAAAATTAAGCCGAATTAGTCTAAATCAGATCGTTCCGAATAATAATATAGATAAAAATAAAAAAATAAGATCAAAAAAATAATTAATAATGATTAAGATATATTTCATTTAGGGAGTGCTTGTTTTGGTCCTTAGTCAACATTTTCTCCCGTTAGAGGTCAGATAATGACCTTGAAAAGTTGTCAGGTACATGGCCAAACAAATCCCGTTATAAACCTATACTTGCGGCTGTATCGTAGAATTCAATCTCAATTCGTAACCTGGAAACTTTGAAACGTGCCCAAAAGAGCTAAGCAACGCGGCTCATTCTGCGGTGAGCACACACAACAATTTCTTTGTTTAGCATCCTACACCTATTACTATTACTATTCCAACCATAATCATGTTTGTCGTTAAGAGTTTCGATT
Source organism: Trichilia hirta (assembly GCA_035221805.1). Lineage (NCBI taxonomy): Eukaryota > Viridiplantae > Streptophyta > Magnoliopsida > Sapindales > Meliaceae > Trichilia > Trichilia hirta. Next base: position 8,232,957 of record JAWDEX010000002.1, on the reverse strand, counting down.
TCCATTATATTATTGCTTCTCCTCCCCATTTTTCATAATTATTTTTAATGTTAGTAATTGACAAGTTTATCCCTTTAAGAAACGTGATATTTGTTAAAAGTAGATTTCTCAATAATTTAATTTAGTCAACTGACTTATAGTATAATTCACTCGGTTTATAAAAAAATGAAATAGCGTATGACTACATAAATCATTACCATTTATCAAGTGGTGACATTAATAAATATATATGACCAGCCGTTAGCACATAGCAGTCATTTTAGCTTGACTTCTCAACGAAAGAGCCTAATTTCCAAATCCACGTCCTGCTACGAAAGTTTCACACGACATAGCCGTTGGATGGTCGGTCGTCACGCACACTCACAATGCTGACATTTTACTCGGTCCTCCTCCTTCGCCACTGACAAATAATCTTACCCTAGCCTACCCTGGCCTGAAGGAAATTGGGAAGGCTGCAACGTGTTGAAGAGGAATATTAAACATCTACTCGCACCTACTTCAAATTATGGGTGCTAAAGTGATGAAAAAAACCTAAATTTTTAGTATTGTTCAATTACTGATTATTGTAATTAAAAAGTGTAGACAATAATTTAACATCAATACTTTTTATAAGAAATTTGTATTATACCATTTTTAGTGTTGCTAATATTTTAAACAACTGACAATTAATCTAACAAGGCAATAAAAATTTGAAAGGATAATATAAATGACTTACTGTAACCGCAAGTGAAGCTTTTTGTGCATTTTTTTTTTTTTTTTTTCTCACAACCACATAATAAAAGTCTTTGTAAAATAGCCCAAAGACTTGTTAAGCAATTCTATAAATCGTCCATTCAAATACTGAGTGTACAAGAAAGCTTCCTATAGCCAATCATTATGATTTTATTATTGTTAGGAAAGGGTAAACTACCACCCTTTCTTATTTTTTAATTTAATATATTATTATTTCTTTTTTCGTAATTTGTTCAATACTCCTTTTTTTTATTATTATTCTATATTTATAAATTATAAGGTTTAATTCGGTATAATTTAAAATTTTCAATAACAAAATTAAAAAAAATAAAGAGTATCGGATAAATTAAAAGAAAAAAATAATAGAATAATGGAGAATTGGTAAAAGAAAAGAGGAAAAAAATAATATTTTACACGTTAAGAAAACTTAAAAAGTAACGTCCCTATTTTTGGAGTCGAAAGAATAATTCAAAGTTTTGACATTTCAAAACAATCATCGTTTTTCAACACAAATAATAACACTACCCTATCCTCACTCACTCGTTAAATTAAAAGTGATTACGACATTACGGATAAATTAATAACAAAACAAAATAAGATTTTATCAGATTTCGCTTTTATTTTCTTGTATGTTTCCTCTTATCTTACCGGTTAAGTTAATAGAATTATAGTTTTTGTCCTTAAGCATTGCGTTTACTGAGTAAATTTGATCTATTCAATAAAAGATATTATAGAAATTGTTATGCTGTTTACATGCGAGTGCTATACAAGTTGTCCGTTCCACATTAATTTCGGGCATCGATATAATTTGCAATTTTGAGGTTACCATCTACATCTACATATACCCTGGAGTGTTTTATTTTTTTTTTGGCATGCCATAAAAATTCAAACTTGGGTTCGACGTTTCTTCTCTTTGGGTCATACATAATGTATAGGCTCAGTGAGGCCCTTTAAGCTCTGATGTCAGGTCTACTTTTGGGGTTGAATCCGTAAAAACCAAATTCTAACTCAGTTCGGTATCTGTGTCTAATATTATTCACTTTCATTTAATTAATTATTACTACTATAATTAAATTCTTTTATAAAATACAGTTTTATCACTTTAAGTCACAAAACATCTACATTAAAAATACCCTTATTCTATTAACAAAAAATTATGATAAGTTAAATCTTCTTACTTATTTGCTTGTCTCCTATCCTGGTGTCTTTATTTTTTCCTCCTCAAAGAAACTACTCGTTTAACTGCTTATGAGCAAAGCTGATGTTATTTGCTTTTATTAGACACAAACACAGTAGAAAATAACTAATAGAAAAAGGGGATACAAAAGAGGAAAACATAAACATTTTTTTAAAGCTATTGCTACATTTTTTTTTTTTTTAAGTTTTATCCCTTTTTGCAATCATAATCATAACTCTCAGAGTTATTTATTTATTTTTTGAGTATATATTTGACTTAAAATAAGTATAAGGTTAAAAATATATTTATATTTTGTTTAATTTCGTTAAATTAAAAAAAAATTATTATAGAAGATATTGTAAATACAAATTTGTATACAATATTAAAAATTACATTAATTAATAATAAAAATTTAATGATTAAGTAAATATTTTATTTGTTTTCGGTATTACAAATTGATTTTTTAAAACTTGATAATTTAAATAAATATTTACTTAATTAAGAGGGCCAAAAACTTGCAAATTAATTTAAACTCACATTCAGTGGCAATATGATATATGAAAGTGGAGTAAATTACAAAACTAAAAATTATTGAATAAATAGTGTGACCACAAATGTACTTTGTCTTTTTTGTTTTATAATATTATTGTAATATAGAAATTAAAATAATAAATATTAATTAAAATATGACAAATTTTATTAAAAATATGGTATTATTAAATATATTTTGTAATTTTACTTTTAAAGTCAAGTAAAAAGTTAGTTACCTTTAAAGAGGGATGGAAATTTTTTGGAGTGTACATACGAAATTTAAGAAACTGTATATACTATAGTTAATTAAGAATTACGTTGATATTTATAAAAACTAGTAAAAAAAATTAAAATTTATTAATTATTTACTCAATTATAAGTATGTTCGATACTTACCTAGTCAAAATTGAGTCATGGGTTTTGTAATTATTAAAAAATGTAAAAATTAAATATTAATATTGATACCTGAAAAATATTTAGAAGGAATGTATCAAATACCACACATATTTATTATCTGGTTGCTTTTCATCATAATCAAAGTGCTTGTTTCGAGTTAATATCATTTTCTTGAAAATATTAAGATGCAAGATGGAGTCGTCATTTCTCGTGTAAGGGTTAAATTGAGGTATTTTGAACTTTTAGATGAGAGTTAACTCCATCACCTTGCGAGTGAAAGGACAATCTATATTTCTTTTGAAGAGGGAATCACGTCCAGAATTTAAAGTGGGATCAAATCTTCTCTTTACCCTACTTTTTCAAGTATTTTATAGACAGAAGCTTCAAAGACACGGGATAAATTTTCTGAGCTGAAGCTTGGTACATTGTTCAATCACGCGACTTTAATTTATTAAGCTATGACCTAAGGTTTATCATGGTCTATTTATGTCCTATGTCACTTAGGATTAATAGTGGAACTTAAGGGAGTGTTTAACTGTTTGGGCTCTCAGAAGTCGTATATTCGAGATGGGACATTATAGTTTCTTATAATGAAAATTTTTATTTTTTCCATGAATTTTTCTTTTCCCTTCTCAATCGTAGTTAATCGAGGCTTTTTGAAAGTTAGGGCTACTGTTCATGGCCCAACCCTTTTTTTTTTTTTTTTCCTTAGACAGTGTGTGACTTTCTCTTACTTCTGAAATTATAGTATTCCTATTTGGCCTACCTTTTTTGCACCTATTTTGAAACAATTTTCTTAACTTTATTGCCTCTTTTTCTAGTTGTTTATCTTTTTCGTTTGAGAATTCACATTTGTTGATCTCTTACATGCCTGCTCTTATATTCCTTCTACTCACCAAACAACTGGAGGGATTCTTGCCCCCTAGTTTTAGTTATTATCTAACTTTCTAGGAAAGCAACAACGTTACCTTGTAAATTATTCTCATTGGAAGATTCTGTGACTAGGGCTTAATTCGAGGTGAAAATAGGATCATTGCCCCTTTTTATTAAGAGTTAACTAGAATAATGGTTGTGTTTATTAACCACTATTTCAATTTTAGTGCACAAACAATGTTACTCTAGTATTACGAAAGCCTTTTGTTCAATTCTCACAGATGACGTCAACTATTAATACTTAAAATATTCTTGCAGAGAAATGTCTCAAACACCATATAGATTTGTCTTTTGTCTACTACTTACAATAATGAAGGTCACGCCTCAGGTTAGCAAAACCTCTATATGTGGTGCCTTGATTACCTGAAAATGCAAAAGAGAAAGTGTAATATTCTGTATTTAAGTCTAAAAGGCATTTTTCTCATTTTTCAAAAATTTTATATTTAGGTGATATTATTAGTTAAATGAGATCGAATTAACATATAATAGGTATTTTGAGAAATTTTAGATAAAATTGATTAAGTTTAAAAAAAATTTTTTACTAGGCATTATTTGCGCACCTGAACTTTCGAATTATATTTTTATTGATCGAGGAATTAAATTAACAATCTATTTATTTCTATTAAAAAAGAATAAAAATACAGTTATATAAAAAAAGAATCATCAAAATCAGATTTCGAATGAAAGAGAAAATAGCATTAAAAGTAAACTGTAAACTTGAATGATATTTTTTAGGGATTAAAGTGAAAATTTTCAAAGAATCAAATAAAAATTTTTCATGTATCGATCCTTAACTTAAAAGGTGTTAATACATGGCATAAAAAATGTCAATACTTATGAAAAGGTGTCGATACATACATACGAAATCGTGTAGAATTTATCTTTTTTGAACCATTTAAAGTATTTTGACGGTATTATGAGCTATAGAACTTCGATTTAGGTGATTCTTAGTGCATTAGTAAGATGATTCAATTATATATAACTTTTGTATTGATTATTTTTCTTAATTAAGTCATTTAAAGCTTTAAATTAATAGATATTCGAGACCTATATCATAAAATAATTTTGAGCACTCTTAAATTTTTAGGGCATAAATTTCTATAGAAAAATCTAAATCTAGTGATTCTTAAACTATTGAAACAATAAAAAAAATTATATACGACTTTTACGCTTATATGCAGACTTAGATCATTCGATGAAAGGGTAAAAATTGAGGAAGAAAATAAATATTATAAAAGAAGGTGTAAAAGAACAAGTATCGATACTTGAGATTAAATATATTGATACCTTTACTCATAGATTTCAAAACCTAGGTTAAAAGGTATCAAAAATTAGGCAAAAAAATAAAAAAATTTGTAAAAGTATCGATATCTTTAGGCAAAAGTGGCAATTTTGAAAAGAGTTCAACACTCAAACCAAATATATTGATACCCAGATGAAAGTATTAATATATTTTGACAAAAGTTATATTTTAACCAAAATAAAAATCGAAGGTATCGACATCCCAAAGTAAGGGTATCGGTACCTCAGCTAGAATGTATCAATACTTAGATAAAGTATCAATACATTTTAACAAAAATTTACGTTCTAACTAAAAGGAAGACTAAAGGTATCAAATTCTAGGATCAAGGTATCGACACCTTTTCAACTAAAAAGCATAAGTATCAATATTTTTCTCTAGTAAAATTCTATTTTACCTGTATTTGAAATCTTCTTCTTTTTTATAAGCTCAAAAATACTTTGGTAAATTCATGAAATTTTGTAAAATGTTAAATAGTAGCAAGAATTGATTATTCTCGTCTTCCTCTTCCCTTCCACCTTTTAGAACTTTCTCTCAATTTTCTCTCTTATTCAGTTATAACCTTTCTCTCTTAGTTCTTTACCAAATCAAATAAATAAATAGTAAAAATTCATCACCACTTTCTAGTAAACATTAATTTAAGCTTAAATTTTGTACACACTCCATAATATAGAAGAAATCATGAAGAAAAAAAAATAATGAACAATCGATCACTTTAAAAAATTATCAAAGTTTCTATACAAAAATCTTCTCCAAGCTTTTGTGAATAAGTAAATATATTAGTTCACTTATTTTCTTATAATTTTATGCATAAAAATTAGAGAATAATTATGAGTTTTACTGTTTATGTAGAGATTCTAATAATTCAAGTATGAAATAATAGAATTGAGTTAGAATACTTTGATTATAAGTTAAAATAAGCTAAATAGAGATGTGAATGTATTTGGGTGATAGATTACTATTTATAGTTATTATTCATTTAAGAGCAAATTTGTTTAGAGCATTAGTCTTAGTTATTGATTTGAATAAAATTGATGAATATAATGATATAGAAGAATGGCTATGGTATTTCATTTGGTGAAAATTGGATAAATAGCCGTAGTTTATAATTTTCGATTCAATAAAATTGAGAAGTTAGATAATATGTTTATTTTGAATAGATAAGAAAGTTGATAAGTATGCAAAATATACTTACAAATAAAGATTTAAAGAATTTAGATGAGTAAAGATTTATAGTTCAAATAATATGTATTTGAATAGAAATGTTCTAATACAATACATATGAAAAAGATAGAACGAGTTATTAATGATAGTATTATTGTTGATATATTAAAAGTGTATTATATAGATTTTGACGTCATATAGCACGACTCAGAATGATTAAAAAAATAGTAAAGTTTAGAGATGTGGAGAACTAAAAGAGTGTATACCCTTCCTCGCTATGAGTGAATTTTTCGTTTAAATATTTTTAAAATGCTTTATAAAAATTTCTTTCTTATAAATTAGAAAATAGTTTAATGTATGCTTATAGTTTAAAATGAAAAATAAATGGCTTGTTGATTTGGTTTGATTTGTTTATGAGACTGGAGGTTAATTATTATATTTATATATTATTTTTTTATAAATCTCGATGATATGCATATTAGTGATATAGGATTTCATTATTTTCTTACATGATTGAGTTTATATCGACTATAGTCGAAAAGCCAATATTTTAAGAATTTATTTTGAATTATGATATAAAGGTCGAGGAGGTTAGGGCTATAAAGGCTAATATTGTAGCTACAAGGTTAAGTAGTCTACAAATAATTATACTGTTCTAGGTAAGTACAGTTAAGTAGCTTAAGAATAAACTTATAAAGGGGTCGTCTAGGTGAGTACACGTCAGCGGGCCGATATAAAGGATGTGATGATCTCGTTTATGGTAAAGTAGCCCACTTGACAAAAATGCAGAAGACAACCACGTGAGAATTCATAAATTACTCTAAGTCGACGTCAGTGGTGAACCCAATATTTATAACAAATCATGCATTTATTTATTTTATGATATAAACTAAATTTTATTAAATATTTTATGATTTTAGTTGCCTGAAAAATTCACTAATAGTTCGAAATGCTCCTGATCAGTGTGATTGTTGAAAAGGTGATCAACCTAATAATTTTGGATAATAGGCTACGAGTTTTATTAAAATCACATTGTTTCTATTACATTCATAAATATTTTTCTTAAATTATTTTTATATAACTATTTTATGTGCTCAGGCATATATATATTCACTCACGGGATATACTCTTATATACTTACCCCTCCCACCTTTCAGTTTCAAGTATTTTAAGGAGAATAAAGAGATAAATATAAATAAAAAAATATATATTTCTCGACGATATAAGGATCACAGGTATATTTTTTATTTTCGAGTCACTGTCTTTATGGAGTTCACTATATATTATATAACGATTTTGATAGTGTAATTTATATTTTTTAAATATTATTTAATTTTAAACTAATTATGTAATATTAATGATAGATATTTATTATTATTTAAATTCTTAATTAAAATTTATTTTAAACTTTTAAAGTTTAAAACTAATGATATTTAAAATCTTACGAACTTTTGTATTACGATTCTAGTTTACGGGATTATAACACAAGGATATGCGATGGTTGTCATGTATGAAACCTAGTTCAAGGCGTAATAGAAAATTAGGAATAAAGCCTACTTATTGGTGTGTATATTCCAATGCTTAAGTCAGATAGGGTTTTAATCAAAGAATAAAATAAGTTGGAGTGTTGGTGATTTTAATAATAAAAATTACTGACTTGATGAAATGACGAAATGGAGTATTGAGAGTTTAATCCTATTTTTAGTGAAAAAAATGTTTAACTTATAAAAGTTAGTGGCTCTCTTTTTTAATCTTTATACGTGTGAACATCAAAAAATAAAAGAATAATTTGTCATGACGTTGCATGTTAAAATTGAATACAGATCATGATGCAATCATGATCCAAAAGTGTAAATTGATTTAATAATTATTCAAAAAATATTTTGTACAGCATATAATTTTAAATATGATGTGAAGTTTTATTTTATAATTTTAAATATGACGTGTTATTTTACTGTATTTTAATTTGTTAGTATTGCTTTAATTTTCTTATTTTTAACGAAGAATATCTACTAACTCGAGGTGGGCTGTACACCATAAACTTGCACTTTTGCATCACTGTTCTTATGATATAGTATCATAAAGCAATAATGGTTCCTAATCACGTAATTTGCTCAAACTTGATCGGCCAGCCTTTGTGTGTCAGATTATCCAAAGAATTTGCCTCGATATTATTAACAGTTAACAGTCTTTATGGCTAGAGCGGAGTTTTAGTCTTCTCGGATTCGAGCTGGGATGATGAATTTTTATTTTATCCCCGACAATTAATTTTATTCAATATAAATTAATATACGCATTTTATATGGGTTTTTTCAAGGGTCCTTTTGTAACCGCCCCTAATTGTCGAGGGGAAGAAGAGTCGGTTTTAACGTTGCCCTCATCTACATAAAAATTATAATTGTACTATAATTTGTGCGTACTCGAATCTCCCAGACTCCCGAAGTCAGCCCAAATATACATTCGGGTAGGATTTGACACGGGCCTTTGTGAGCAAATATCAATGATCTTAAATAATTCGGACGGGTCTCGCTCTTAATTTCATCTAATGTCTATCATTAGATCTGGAGAATTAAGAACCCAATAATAATTGGGCCATTATTTTCTTTCTGCCCTTTGGAATCAGCTAAGCCAGAAAACCTTTCTTGATATGTTTCAATTGTTTAACAATGGTTCAGTAAGGGCTCGTAAATAACTGCTTTGACTCTTAATTAACTAAAGTTAAATGGGGACCGAAACTAGCATGAATGAGATAAACGTGAAAGCAAGATGAATATCTACATTCAGTCGAAACCATGAAATCAAATCAAGTCTACACTAACTAAACGATTGAGCTAGCACCATCCATTCCACAGGATTCCCACCTAATTTTTCCATCAATTAATATTTTATATTTTATTGTCGGCAAGAATCGGTGTGGATTCTCAGTGTCTGGTTGTGTTGTCGATCCATTATGCTTCGGCCAGGAGGTTAACGCCATATTTTGGTGATACATATTTTCCTCTAAACTACCATTTTCTCTTTATTTTTTAGTGTAATATATCATTATCTTTTTTTTTTAATTATCCAAATTTTTTTTTCAATTTTGTCTTTATAAATCACTAAGTTTTGTTTAATTAAAATTTTTTAAAAATAAAACTGACAGATTGGATAATTTTTGAAAAAGTTAGAAATAAATATAACATTAAGTCAAAAAAATAAAGAGAAAACAGCATATAAAGAAGGATCCTGCTCCCATAAAGGGAAGAAAGTTTTGAGAGGATATAATAACCGTCTTCATAAATGCTAGTGCTGCATAAAATTATACTATAATATAGATCTACAATTATTTTATGTTGTGGTTAACTTTAAGGTAAAGTATAATACTTATTTTCTTTTTTTTTTTTTTTTACGACGAAGAAATTCCTATACTCAATTATCATTGCAGTAGTCGGTCATACACGGATCAGACACTCACTTTTTTAGGGTACATGTCCGTAGATCACATAGTACCTGTCTTGAATCAATTAAGATCATGTACAAGGACCACACTGCAGTGGTACCAAATATAACATAAAACTCCGATTACACCAGATTCTTATACTTGAATATACTCCAAAAAATTCGAACTCAGGATCAGCACAAATGTCTTTCAGGATAAAACCACTCGACTATACTCAGTGGGTGCCAAGTATAATACTTATTAAAATACATTTTGATTTTAAATGACATGAGCCACTGTATAATATTTGGTGATTATAAATATATTATTATTATTATTATTATTATTATTATTATTATTGGTTAGTTTTAAAAATACATCAAATTTTAATTATTTTTTTTAACATTTAAAAAAATATTTTGGGCGTAAAATTTTAACCCAAAACCCTTTCTGTTCTCTAAATGGATTCATAAATTGATCAACTCAAGGTTACGGACGTTTAATCAAATTTCCATACCCCGTTATCGTGCATTACATCCCCTCCTTGTACCAACAAATAAGAGGCGTTTCAAGATATTTATTATTTACAAGTTCTTTCGAAGATAACTTTTCCTATAATCAAAGGAAACAAAATTTTCTAGTGAAACATTTTCTTCAAGTCATTCAATCTCTTGAAAAGCTAAAAAAAAAAAAAATTATTATGAATTGGACATGCCAAATCACATTGATGTCAATAACTTAATTCGAAATAAAGGGAAAAAAATTAAGAAAAAATTAGACATGTTATATTTTAGACCTTATCTATACATCATTAACTCTATAAAATTTTATAAAAGTTATATTAAAAATAAATTTAAATCTGTTAAATTTTTTATAGTGGGTTAAGAAAATAATTTATGAACATCTCATATAACATATATAATATGCTATTCTGAATTATTGACAAGGATGTGGACTTAGATAATTAAAAATAATTTGTTAGTTTGATCATTTTTGTGTATCAAACAGTATATGCGCTGTCCTGATCAAATTGAGATGGGTTTAGAGTGCGAATGTAGATTGGCTAATTTCTTCAAACTAAAAAGAAAAACGAAAAAGGATGCGAGTATGGAATAGTTCCCATCTTAATCCGAAAGTGACAGCAAACAAATAACCGATCAAAATCATGTTAAAAATTTTCAAACATTTGTGGAAAATAATGCATGTCGCAACAGAATATGAAATCATCTCATTGTCAAACTCAATTAACTCTTTTTCTTTATTTTATCCGTTGAAAAAGACGGCCATATTTTAAAAAGCAATGAATGCTTTGTCATTACGTCCTACCATCCTTATCTTTTTGTCCACAGAGTGAGCATTTTAAAAAGATCAGGAATAGGATCCATATCCTGAATGTTAAGATAAATAGAGGAAGAATTTATAAAATAATTAATAATAAGATACGTATCATCGTGTGGAGAGTGAACAAAAATACTTTAAATGGAGGCTAACCTAAATCAAAGCCTAGGACTCAATGACTTAATGTTCTTGTTGGACATAGAAAGATTAATTTCCCGTCATTCATCTTTTAAAAATAGCTTAAGCCTACAGCCACAACGATCGCGGGAAAGCACGTGAAAAAATCTTCAATATGATCTCATCTAAAACGCCTGATTTGGATTCTACGTATTAAAAGTCCAAGTGGGCTCTAAAATATATACATTTCATTGGGTTAGATAATAATACTATGCACCTATTCTAACCCACTTCTTTCAGCACCATACACTGATATCATAAATGCTCACTACGTGGGCTCATGGCCACATGATCATCCAAATCAAATGTCAATTTAGCAATGGAGTTTGGACCCACGTACACTTTCATAGGACGGGATTACAAATTTCCTATTGGTATTCTATCGTGTTAGAGAAATACATCAGAACTTGATCCTTTGTAGTATTCATGACAAAGAAATAGTGGTTATTTTAATTTGTTTTTATGTTTTCTATTTCAGTCAGAACCAAGTTAGGTAGCCTTAAAGTTCGAATACTTATTGCCAATTTACTTTATTACGCTCGCCATGAAAACAATTTCTATTTTCGATGAGCCATGACCACATGAAAAGCGTTAAAAACGAACAAAAAAGTCAAAAAAAAAAAAGAAAAAAAGAAACAGACGAAGGTGAAAATAATTGTTCTTCGATCTTCTTCCTTTCTGCTGATGTGAATTTGCATGACCTTTGATCAATTCATGCCGTCTAAATTCTCCTCTCGCAGTCGCACTATTTGTTTTGTGCAGCAGCTTGTGTGATGGTACCTGAAACAGCAGTAATCAATTATAGCCAATTTATGAGTTTTCTGTTTCTGATTATCTAGCTAGCTTGGGGCCTTGGACAAACGATCTGGGAGGTGATCTTTGCTGCATCCCTGGGCACCAACTGACCCTGAGCCATCACTAAGGACTTGTAGATCTCAATGATCATATTTTCATCATACTCCTTACTTGGGCCCTTTCCAAATCCATAAATCCCTTCACCGGAAAAGGCTCCGCCGTAACTAGAGGCACATACCCGTGAATTAGCAAAACCCATCATTATCTTCACGTATGCGTCACGTAGCCAAAGGAAAAACTTCTTCGGAGAAGACAGTCGAAATATTTTAAGCTTTGGTTTGATCTTGAAACGCCAGAGCCGTCTCTTCCGGCCGTTTGAGGTCGAACCCATCCGCAACCGGCTAATCCGTCGCCTCCGTTCCGATGTTCCATTTAGCTTCTCGTAACCTTTCCTTGTCCTCCAATAGTTTCTGACACCCTTGTACACCGTCACAGAGACACCTTCCATTTTTTCTTCCTTGTTTCTGCAACTTCTTGTTCAGCACAAAGAAAAAGAGAGAAGTAGTTGAGGCCTACGCGACAGAGAAGGTTTGGTTGATATATAAACCCACAGAAATAAAGTGTATTCTATAAAGTGATAAAATATAGTTGTATTCCATTATAATTAGACTTTATTACATAAAAATAAAATAAAATGAAATAAAATAAAATAAAATTCTGATGGGATCCTTAAATGCCATTATGGACCTGAATTTCTCACGGGAGCTACTAACCCTTTTGGTTGTAAGAGAATCACCGCCGTTGGATTTGATTAAGGTAGTCTTCAAAATTGAGAGACTGTAATTATTACTATTAAATATGGACAAATGATTTATCTTTATTTAAAAAATATTAAAGAAAATAAATCAAAGCTCTTCCCGTCTTAATCCAATGTCAATTATATTTAAATCTAAAATCTGTTGTAACAAATCTTAAGCAATTCCTTTTAGTTGAATCATTTATCACCAACAAAATTTATAAAGATATTTAAAGCTTAACAATTAGAATTTTAAAATATTCATAATTCATCCAATTACTTGTGCATGATAATAACAAAAATTTTAATTTTACAACTGCAAATATTAATTATGTTAGAGTACAAAAATTATTTTGGCTTTAAAACCATAATTGCTTTCTCTTCTTGTTTTCTAGAATCACGATAATATGAAATTACAAAGTATAATTAGGGATAAAGTTGACGGGTTAGCAAAAATTCTCTAATATTTAAATTAAAATTTTAAAATTTTTTTTTTTTTCAGAACAAAAAATAATAATAATTCGATAAATTTTCACTTAGTGTCCTATTTTTTTTTTATCCCTTTTTATTGCCTTTTTTTAATTTACCTGCTCTAATATTATTCTTAATAGTAGTTTTTTGGGTATTATAAGTTTGCGAACTCTTTTCGTAAAATATAACCATTGGATTAGTAAGTATTCCTATATTTGCAAAAAAATCTATGAATTTGAATTTTTTATATGACTAAAATAATTATCTCAAAATGATTTTAAGATTCAATGTCATGATCAAGACTTTTATTACGTTATAACCAAGACTTTTATTGATAAGAGATCTTAGAATTCAATGTCATATCTAAGACATTCGTCGACAAAGAGAATTCAAAATTGAACGTTATATGTAAATCCTTTATTGATAAAGAGAATTTAGAATTAGACGTTATATGTCAATCTTTTATTGATAAAGAGATTTCAAAATTTAACATTATAACTGCAAATTTCGTTGATAAAGAGATCTCAAAGTTCAATATTATGGCTGAGGCCTTATTAATAAAAAACTCTCAGAATTCAATCTCATGGTTGAAATTTTCATTAAACTCTCAGAATTCAATCTCATGGTTGAAATTTTCATTAACCATCTCTTAAAACTAAGTTGCTTGATGTTTGGTGCGAGAGAGTCTTGGAGTTTCACATCATATTTTCTTATTTGAATTAATCATTTTCCAACACTAAACTTTTTATTTTAGTCTTATTTAGTCTCCAGACTTACTTAACATTTAAAACTTAAAACCAATCAACCTCTTAAATCTTTAGTTGTATATCCAAATTACTGAGTTCCTAAAATTTATTTTATAATTACCTAATTTTTAATTTTTTTATGATATTTTTTTAGTATCAATAAATCTTTCACGGGATGTTATCATATGAAAAGTTTTTGGAGTTTCAAATATTTTTTCAAATAAATTACAAATTAACTATTATATACAATATTTTAAAATTATTATATTGATTTTTTATTATTTTGTGGCATTTATGAATTAGATAATAACTATTTAAAATTTTAAAATATTTTAGCATAATATTTTAATTGATAATGACAAAATTTGTTTAAAATAGTTTTATTTTCCAAATAAAACCTCAAAAGAGAAAGAGAAATAACATTAAAGAAAAAAGTAAACAAAGGAACATGAAACCTTAAACCAAAAATTTTAAAAAAATGAAATGAATAATTAGGATGACCAAATCTATCCCGCTAAGAAAAAAATGTCTAAACTCTACCCTGGACCACCAACAAAAATAAGAAACAAATAATAAAATTTATTAAATATTTAAAAATTATAATAATAATATTTTTAATTAATAAATTAAGATATTTAAGGGTACGACTCGATTCCATGCATTCCTTACTTGTTCTACAATCTCTGTGGATCATGAAACTTTATTATTTCCCTCATCTTAAACCCAAACATTTTTCTGCTAATTTATAAGGTAATTATAATTTATAAACCAAATATTTAAAAAAGTTCAAATAAATCATCAAAAAGTTTTTGATGATGAATGATGACTTGATAGGGTTGCCAAGAGAAACGAGTTGGAGCAAGGTTTTATAAATCACTTAAAGGAGTGAATTCTCCACTTAAAAATGTAAGTGATTGATATGATATGGATGAATTCGGTATTGAAGTCATCGTCGGTTCATGCCTTGGCTTACCAATTGCAAGAGTTGGTTGTTCTTGTCTACTTCGACTGGTACTGCTAATAATGTATGGCTTTGCATTGCATATTCTATGTGACTTTTTTAGCTATTTCGTGCGACTTTGTAGTTTCTACTCAACAACAACGACAAAACAAAGTTACAAGGTCATTTTAGTTCATAAAGAAATAAACAACTAACATGTATGACGTTCAACAACCATTTGATTTTAATTTTAAAATAAGAAAAATATTTTTTATTAAGTAAAATTATTGAATTCGTTACTACATTCATCATGCCATGTCATGTCATATCAAATATACAATATCTTTTTAACTTTGCATATGCATCACTAGGATATATTTTCGTTTAGAAAAATTTGTATGACATGCATAGTCTTGGCCGTCTTCGGCGACGAAGAGGAGGACAGGAAAAAGAAACTCCAATATGCCACGAAACCATGTGATTGGATGTAAAGTAGAGACAAATCCTCTCATTTTCCTAAATTTTCAGATGACTTATTAATAATTTACGTTTTCAGAATTGAAGAATCCAATATGTGCATTATTTATTATTTAACATATAATTATTTTTTATTATAATAATGATTTAGAAAGATGTTTTTATCTTTCTACAAAGATACAATTATAGCTTTAAGTCGGAGAAGTGTACCCGAGATTATAATAATCTAGATCTTAGGATACAAATAAGACAAGTACAGGTGGCACACAAAACAAAGGCTAATTTGTTCTAGTGGTGTAGCATAGTACATAGAGTTAGCAATAAAGAACGGCCAAGTGAGATGTCAGGTACACATACTAGGCTGGCAATATGGGCTTTGTGTAACAGCGAGCAGTAAACTATGCAGTAAAAATTTAGACTCTCGCAAGCAAGAGGCAAAATGTGCTTCGTATATAGAATTTCAAAATATATATTAAAACATAATAAAGACTTATACAAAGTCATGGGTCAGTCAAAAATTTCAAACATGAGTGATAACTTATAAATGCATAATAGTGATTCATATATTAAATACAAGCACACCTTTTAATAGAATAGTTAAAATAATTCTAGGTGCCATATGAAAAAAAAAAGGTAAGAGTAGCTCAAATTTTTTTTGGATGAGTAGTCTAAAATAAGCAAACATCAAATATTTATAAAGTATAAATTGTACAAATATATGATGTTAGTGGTGAGGACACGTAATGTGAACAATGTATAGTATTAAAATATAAATAGTAAAAGTTGTCTTATAATTTTAAAATAGCTTATAACTCTAAAAAGTTAAGGATATTATTTTTATTATAAAAAAATTATTTGGAAAGAGCTCTAAAATTCCTAAGACTGTTCTGAATAAAGAGAAAGTGAGTATTAGAAAGAAAAAAATAATTATAAGCTTGTGAACTAATTCTTTGTGTCCCTTTTGTTGATATTAATAAAAAGTTGAGAATTAGTACTTATGTAAATATTGTGCAGTAGTGTCCTTATATGAATCTTGTGTGGTTCTATATTGCTTTGTTGCAGATTTCTTGAAAAAGTACAAAATTTGACGCGTGATTGAGTAAAGACTCAATGCATCGTGAGATGATCGTTTTAATCAAAGGTCTAATAATAAGGGGGCATCAAACTCAGTTATGGTGATGCTGTGCATAGGTTAGGGTCGATCCATGCAAGATCAAGACTAGAAAGTAATTTCTTGAGCAAAAAAACTCTTCTTATACGTACAATGGTAGGAGATATATACTAGAAGATTGCATAAAAAGACTTAGATAATGCGATGAGTGTAATCATACCTTAGGAACCATCGATTGTAGTCTAGATAGAGAATATAATATGCGAGATAAGGGTCCTAAGGTACTAGAATGCAACATTAAAAGAGTAATATGTATATTTAAAAGATTTTAGCAATAATCTTAAAAGCAAGTGCTAGATTGGGTTGGTATTACAATTGAAGATTTTAGAGCTACAATCAATGTATTAAAGGAACATATTAAAGACAAAGATACTGACTTGATGGTAATTTAAAGAATTATAGGCAATACATCGCAATCCATGAAACCATTTTTTTTAAAGATTAAGGTACCTGAACCAAAAGGTTTTGATGGGCACGAAGTACTAAATAATTAGAGAATTTTTTGTGGAATTTAGAGTAATACTTTTGAATGGCTTGTATTTTTAAAGTAGAGTAGGTAGACATAACTAATATATATCTTACAGGTCATGCTAAGTTATGTAATTGATTGAGGATGCTGAGTAAAAGACTATTTAATAGACATGAAAGGTACTCAAGAAAGAAATGAAGGCTTAGTTCTTATCTAATAATGCGGTGTAACTTTATAGGGAACGATTAAAGATAGCTATAGCATATGGAGTCGAGTGAGATTATGTGAGAGAATTCAGCTTAGTTATATTGGATATTTATAATATATTTATGAAAGCCAAGTTTTTTTAATTTTATTTTAGGTTTGTAAAATTGGTCACAAATTGAATTACAAAGGCAAGATATGAAGGATTTATCGATAGCAATTATAACGGTCATGGTTTAGTAGATTACAAGATTGGGTTATAATTTGATTTGAACAAAAAACAAGGCCAATGAGGGTAAGAAAATCAAGAAGGTGGCACGTTTAAAGACAAAAGCAAGAAAGATAAGAAAGAATCCAGGCAAAGTAAGTCATAAACCCAATTTAAGAGATAGAGGTGTTTTATTTTTGATAGACCCCATAGGGCAAGAGATTGCCTAAAATAAGACAAACTTGATGATTTTAGAAAATAGGGCACCAAATGTTGAATA
This sequence comes from Trichilia hirta, assembly GCA_035221805.1. Lineage (NCBI taxonomy): Eukaryota > Viridiplantae > Streptophyta > Magnoliopsida > Sapindales > Meliaceae > Trichilia > Trichilia hirta. Next base: position 8,215,234 of record JAWDEX010000002.1, on the reverse strand, counting down.
TTAGAAGGAAAAGATTAGATTCTTAATTCTTTTACTTAATGATTTTGAATTAATTCTTGAGTTAAAATTCTTTTTAGGTGTAATGAGATATGTGATGCCACATTTTCGAAGTTCATTTATTACAAGAAAGACACCAAAGCTTATTTGAAGTGAGTTCTTAAAAAATGATAGAATAGAACTATCATTCTAATTTGCCATCTAATTTAATAAAGGTCTAAAGAAATAGAAATGTCTTACATATAAAACTTGTAAAAGTTAAGCAAGATCAAGTCGATGAAGTATTTGATGAGTATGCAACTGTGATAGACGAGTATAGAGATATGATGCTATTTGAACTCCCCAAATAATTACTCCTTAGACATGCAATGAATCATCATATTGAATTTAAGCTTGAAGCAAAACCTTAATCCCTTGCTTAGGTACCTTAAAAATAGCGCTGAGTGAATTAAAAGAATTATGAAGAGAGGTTAATGTGTTCTTAGATGCAAGGTACATTCAATCTTCAAAAGTTTTATATAGGGTGCTACTGCTATTTCAAAAGAAACAAGATGGCTTATTGCAGATATATGTAGACTGTCGCATAATTTATAAAATCATAGTTAAAAATAAATATCTTATGCATAATAATGCAGATTTATTTAATAAGTTGAGGAGGGTATCTTACTTTATGAAATTAGATTTATGATTAGAATATTGGTAGACGAGAATTGTGAAAAGAGATGAGACCAAGACAATAAGTGTGACTTGATGTGGATTATATGAATTCTTAGTGATGCCTTAAGGGTTAACCAATGCTCCAATAACATTTTATAGTTTAGTGAATGACATGCTTTATGAGTTTTTAAATCATTTTGTGATAGTATACTTCAATAATATTGTGGTATACAGTGAGATATTTTGAAACCATCTCAAGTATTTGAGGCAAATGTTTAATAAATTATGAGAACACTAGTTTTATGTGAAGAAAAAAAAATATGAGTTTTGCAAACAATAAATATTATTCTTGAGATATTAGGTGAGTAATGACAAAATGGCACGGATGAAAGAAAAATCAAGGCAATTCTTGAATGGCTTACACTAAAACAAGTACTTTAACTAAAATCATTCTTAGGGTTGACAAATTACCACAGAAAATTCATTAAGGGTTACTCAAGAAGAGTAAGTGCATTCATTGACTTGTTAAATAAAGAAAAATAATGGGAATAAACAGATATATGCAACCAAGTATTTGAGGACAAGAGAATTTTGGTAGCCTCTGAATTGGTGCTTAAGTTGCATGACTTTGATAAGTTGTTTCAAGTATGGGCGAATATATTAGATAAGGTCATTGGTGATATGTTAGTTCAAGAGTGACATCCTATATCTTATGAAAGTTGAAAGTCAAAAGATACTGAGCTAGGGTACCTAACTCACGAAAAAGAGGTAACAATGATAGTGCATTTTTTAGTATAATGGAGGCATTACATGCTAAAAATGCCTTTCACGATCATGACAGATAATATGGCTAACATTTACTTAAAAATTTTAAAAAATTAACTTCAAAGTAAGAAAGGTAGGTGAAGTCTTTTGTAGAGCTTAATTGCATATGAGTTCCCGAGTTAAGGAAAATAGAATCAAGTAGCAAATATACTTAGTTCCAAAGAAGTTAAAAGTTACATGATTGTAGTTACGACTATGATAATAAATTTTATTAATAAAGTGAAATAGCATGTTGAAATAGATGTGACATACAAGTACTTATGTGATAAAATAAAAAAGGCTTTATAGGAAGATATTAGTTCGAGAATAAGAAAAAGTGAATTATATATTCTTAGCAGAGAAAAATTACGCACATTACTGCAACAAAAAAATCTTATGATTGATCATAAAACCATTTATCGAAGGTTGCAAAAAAGGGCAGAGCTAACAAATAAAACGAATATAAAAGGAATATAAATGTCGCTATCAATAAATATTATCAATTCGACCCAGTTATATCTCTCAATTTTTGTGAGGTAAAGAAAAGAATACCAGAAATGAGGAGAATTTTATAGTTAAGTATCATATTACATATTCACAGATCCATTATATTAAACAATAGGAGTTTTCTTTTGGGGCATTATACCGAAAATTTTGGAGTATGCCATAATTACCTAACTTTTGAGTGTGCTTGCCTTAAAAAAAATCTTTGGAATAAATACAATAACTTTGTACTCCTATTAGGTTTATAGTTTGGTATACTAAATGTTGTTAGACTTGTCTTTAGTCATACCTATTGGATAAATCACATTCTAAACACAATGTTGGTATTTTTTGACTTTGATAATTTTCTCCTAGATTAGCTTGGTTTGACAAAGTCAAAGCTAAAATCCATTTCTTTTATTTAGCACTCTTGAATACACCATAAGATCATTACCATGGCAACGTTACAAATTAATTTTCTTTCATTCTTTAGACACTTAGATCTTTGAAATTATGTACTCTAGGGAGAGGGTGGTGATCCTAATCCAATTAACCATCAAAACCACTCACCACGAAGCTTTTAAAACCCTTGAATGGGGAAATACATCAGAATCACCACACAATTGCATTCTGTCTAGACATCTCTACAGCTCTTCTTAACGCCTCCTCAACGGTGTTCGGTAGTTCTGGCCTCTGTCTAATCCCATGCCTTCCAATCTCATAATCTTCATTCGCATTCATCATCTCATTAATAGCTCGTGTTATGGGCTTATTAAAATCCACAAATTTGATTTTTGAAAGTGGTGTTCACTTGTGGTGATTGTAATATTCCTTGTCATTTTCTACAGTCTCATATCTCTCTCTGCTCTCCTTCTCTTTGCCTTCTAGCAATGGTATGCCATCGAGCCTAGCATAAATCTAAAAGAATATGATCAAAGTAAAGGTCACATGTAGAGGATACAACCATTGATGAAGTGGTTCAATGATAAAAAATGATGAAGGAACACAATTGTTCATGGAACAATTATGTCTAAAATTACAAAAAATTACAATTATTCATTGAACAATTGTATCTCAAAAATGATAATTTATAAATAAAATATTGAAAGCAATATATTTAATTACTTAAATAATAAAATCAGAGTCTAAAGTTTTCAAAAAGAGAAATAATATAATTGTATTGAATTCATAAAGAATTTATTCTGCTTTTAATTTTAAAAAGTCTCTGCATGCAACCATCAATCTCACAATATCAGTGGTATTAAGGCAAGGTTCTCATAAAGATGAATTCAAAATTGGTAATAAGTTTTTTTATCAAATTACAATTGTTTTGATCGTGGTTTTCAAATTTTTATTGATTTAGACATGTTTAACTCAGAAATAAGAATCCAATGAGACCGAAATCACAGTAAACAGACGTCAAAAATGGCCAGAGAGAGCAAAATTTAGAAACCCATTAAGCACGTGCAAGACACGCGCTCAAAGGTTAAAGACGAGTAGGACTCACTCGCGTGTGTACATCACACACACCGATCATTTTCTCTTTAATTTTGGCTCGGTTCTCTTCTGTCCAGTTACTTTTAAACTAAATTTGGTCTAGTTCAACGCCGAACCAACCCAATTCAATCTTGATCCAGTCTATACCCGATCCAAAGTCTAACTTAGAATTAATTTAGTTTGATCTGTTAAACTGATCCACCCAGACAGTTTGGTTTGACCCATTTTTGGTTCAATTAAACCAGTAAAATTTTACAAGTCCAGTTCAAGGTCTAAACCATCTTCGATTGAGCCAAAATTTGGTACTCTAAGGTTTTTCGATGTACCAGATTGATCTATGGCCTCAAAATTTGAATTTGAGCACTTAAAATTTAGAAATCTTTGAAAATGCTCTAATAATAAAAAAAAACACCAATTTTGCACTATCTTAGTTTACTAACACATTAAAGAAAAATAAGTTTAACTATTCTTGACTTATGTGCAAGAGAAATAAGTGTTTCAAGATACGTTTGAGGATCAAGACCATTTCGACTTATAAAAATACTAATATATTCAAAGATCGTGTATACAAGACAACTGTTTAAAGTAAAGAAAATTATTTCAACCTTTGAATAAGAAAACGTAAAAAATCCTAAGAAGTCATTTTTATAGACACATCTAAACGAAAATAAGATTAGGTTATTGTAATCTAATCAACTGTGAGTTAAAATTAACATGATTTTACTTATTTATTTATTTTTGTTAATTATGACTGGTAAAATTAATTCGAATTTAGCTAAGATAGAGAGATTAAATAGTGCAAATTATAATATGTGAAAAAAATTCATATTTAATGACACATGAGAAGATATTGTATGTTATTAAAAAAGATAAACTCATAGAAAATATAGCCTTATATAAGTAGGAGAAAGATAATGAATTAGCTAAGGCAATAATTTTTAGTAATATACAAGATGATTAGATTCTTTTATATAAAGGCTTTAATACTGCTAAGAAAATTATAGATGTATTAGATAGTAAGTATGGGACAAAATCTAATTCATATATTTAACTAAGGTTAGCAAAATTTAATAATCTTCATATGAATAAAAATGAAAGTATATAAGCTCATATTATCAAAATGTAATTGCTTGTAATAGATCTATCAAATGCTAGTCATAAAATATTTGATAAAATATGAGTTTTAGTTCTTCTCAATAGTTTATTAAAGATAGGATCATATTATGACCTTAATAATATATGGATAAAATAGTTTGTCTATGATTAAATTACTTGCAATTGATGATATGATGAGTAGAAGAAAAGACGAGAATCGTTCCTGCAATTTTCTTTTGGCAGAGAGTTTTAAAAATGACAAAGTAAAGCACAATGAGAAGAATTTAAAATGAAAGAATTGACCATAAAAGTCTAGATCAAAGAATAAAAAATATAAGAAAAATGAATGTTTTCCACGCCTAATGTCTAAGATATAAAAATAAAAAGATAAAGAAGAAAAAAATTGTTTTAACTATTTTTGAGTCACTCATTGCTAAATCTCACAACTAATGGTGTATGAAATTTGGTACTATTAAATATGTGAGCAACAACGAAAGTCAATTTATTAACTTTGAGAAAAAAGTACTAGGAGAACATTAGTTATACATAGGTAATAATACCTATATTAATGTATAAAATATAAGAGATTGTAAAATCCCATCTGCATATGCCACTATAATATTAAAAAATATATTATATGCTCTATCAATGAGAAAAAATCTAATCTCTGTATTTATTCTAGATAAAAAGGTGTTTGAGATTAGATTTAAGTCTAGATTTATAGTTATAGGGACAAATGGTCTTGTACTTTTAAGGGATAAAAGAATTGATGATATGTTTTCAATTGGATCTATAATAAATAAAACTTCTTTTTTTGATTATGTCTATGTGTTAGATATTAATAATAATTTACTTTAGTCTTTAAAATTAGACTATATAAATATAAATAAAATGCTTACAATGAGTAACAAAAGAATGATTTTTTAAGTAAATTTGGATAAATTTGACACATGTAAATCATGTGTCAAAGGTAAAATGACAAGAAAAAATTTCTTGAATAATTGAAAAATATCAAATTTACTTAAAGAAGTACATTTAGATGTATATGGACTTATGAGAAGAAAAAGACATAGAGATATGGAATATTTCATCACTTTTATTGATATTCTAAATATAGATATGTATATTTTCTAATGTATTGTAATATTCCCAAAATTTGGTAATGTTACTGGCAAATAATAGATCCCATTATAATCTTAAGCTTATCTAACTGATCTGATATATCTGAATTTATTATGACTTGCATCTAATATTAATGACTACAAATAAAATATACTCGAGGCAAATTGTCTGCTCATGATATATGTGCATAAAAGTTTACTAATATTCATAATAATACAAACTATTTTTAAATTTATACATGCTTTTACAAAACATCATAATAATCAACTGTACAAATACATCATCACTACTAAAATTATGATGGACCCGTAATCCTAATGACTGTAGTGTGTATCTTTCCTTTAGCTTGTGTCGCTGAATATTTGAAATTTCTTACCAGGGCTAGGTCTGTAAAACTAAAGGATGAAAGGGGTGAGTTTAGGAAGAACTCAGTTAGTGGGCGCTAACTAAATCATAAAACAGAAATTATTTATCAGAAAATAATATACATCTAATAAGAAAATTAAAATTTTTAAAAATAAACTCAATCTTGCACATCTCAATGTCACTATATACATAGTATTATGGCCATAATATATGCTCTGAGATAGGGGCTATTGCCCATATCTTTAATTTCTGAGATACAAGGTCATGCCCTGAATCTTTAAACTTTGAGATAAGGGATTGTGCTCTAAATTTTTGATCTTTGAGATAAAGAATCTTGCCTTGAATCTTTATACATACATACATACACATAGTTACTACAGAAATAAAATCAATCATCACACTTTCAATATACAAAATAAATGATCAATATAAAATTACTTAGTGTATCCAAATAAAATCTTAAGGTACAAATTAAAAATCACAAATAAGAAGAACTTCTTCTGGTCTCCACTACAATAATTTTATCTCCTCTCATATTTCATCATATAATATATATAATCACATTTAAGATTAAAATAGTTCATAAGATTTGAAAGAGATTAAAACAAATTCACACATAATATTGAGATCAAATCTTTAAGCTCAACTAGCTTCAAGTGATGGGGTTGGCTGTGGACCGCGAGACAAATCTATCACAAAAAAAATTATATGCAATTAGATTGTAATTCAATTAAGGCTATTAATAAGAGCACAAGAAGTTATAAAATTCTACGATCTATCTATGGTGTTATGGCATCCATTCTAGAGGCATTTAAATCAAAATATCACAATTTAATTTCTGTCATTTTTTTCTTTACTTCCCTGCTCATAGCCATATTAAAAATTATACGGTACTACACAAAAGGCAGGAAAAGGTCTAAAAATTTTACTACATGTTCTTCTAGGTTTCTATTGTACTTGGATTTTTTAGATCTTAATTTTAATTTCTAGAACTAGAGTTATGACTGTTTCTTTCTACCTTGCACAGATAATATTGCATTATTGACATAGCAAGCTAGGCGTCTTCCGTAATTTTCTGAAAATAGATGCCTTAAAGTTATAACTTTTGAATAAGTTCTTCCTTATTATATCTAGTTTACACAAAACTGTATGGCTTATCAATTATAACTCTAAAACTCAAGTTATAAGCTAAAGACTACACCTTGTCTGACAATACGAAACATTAACCGCTACACATAGCCCTTAGTCTTTCATTACCCTAATTTGTGTAACACGACAAGTATCACTTTTATACACATAATCACACATTATTAAGAGTATCTAAACCATAATTTATCCATTACTTTCCCTGCCTTGGTTCAGTCATTCAAGAAAATAACATAAACTTATATACAAACACAATAATTTATGCTTACTTGATCATTTCACCAACATTCACTCATTCATTTTGTTTCTAGGTCACCAAACTGCATTTTCCCTATTTTTATACTTTCATTTACATGTCTAATATTCCTAATTTATGTGCCAATAGCCCTTATCCTTATCATTTATACCAAAACAGCAAGAAACCACACACTACACAGCAAGTTTTAGCTTGATATGTAAACCATGCTTTCATTTGGTCAAATTTCTTAATCAACACAAGTAAACTTTTCTTTTCCAATATCATACATTTACACACTTTTAGTATGACTAAATATAAGCCTATATACAGACATAAACACTGCCCAATAGTTCAGTTCAGTTCCTGCACTCAAAACTAAAATTTTTGCAAGACCATCACATTTGCATGCATAGTTTCAACACATAACACCTCCAATTCAATTCGCAAGTAACCCATTATTATTCCAACACTCAACCACCTCTATTATCATCAAGACAAAGATCTGAAATTCTAGGAAAAATAACAACTCAAGTTAGGGTTTTCTTACCTTTTAGAAAGCATAAACATGAAGAATAGATTTTCTAACTTGTAGCTATCTTTGCCTTCTCTTCTTTCTTCTTTTTTTGTCTATAATTCTTGCTGTTTTTTCTTTTATTCTTACTCCCTCTCTAATGGACAAAATTTTCTCTTAGATGATTTAACCATTCATGCTTCTTAAAGCATTTAGAATAAGAAATGAACAAAATGACTTAAATAGGCTTAATTTGGTAAATGGGCTTAAGTAAATGGGCTGCTTTTTATGCCTTATGGGCTGGATATTTCAAGCAATCTATGGGCTTTATGTTAATCATTTTAATATCCTAAATTGATTTAAATTAAATGGGCTTGCATATAACTTGAATTTATAATTCCCAATTTAGCCCGTTAAGCCTAATTTCGCGTATAACTCGCGTTTGTCACTACCAAGCCTCCCTAATGGCTATAACTTCCTACAATTAAAATTTTTTTGCTATTTTAAACTTCAAAAATCATGTTAATTCATTAAATAAAATTTTGGGCTATTACAGGAGGTAGATGGTCAAATTGAGTTACTAATTACGTTAAAAATCACTACTTTTAATGTTAAATTTTATATGATAAACACTGAGACAGCTTTTAATATATTACTTAAAAGGCCGTGGATCTTTACAGTAGGTGTAATTCCTTCAACTCTTTATTGAAAAGTAAAATTTATTGCCAATAATCATCTAATTACTGTAAATAGAGAAAAAGCTTATGTATTAAAAAATTACATCTGTTTCATATATCAATGTGGATCACAAATATGATAACTCTCATTATTATTCTCTTAAGCTAGTTGATGCAATATATATGGCTAAAGGATTTATAATAAAAAAGGTAGAATTACCAACACTAATTAAGGTAGCAACAAAGAGGGTACTAGAGCAACTAGAGGTATTTTTTTTATAATATCATGTGTTAATTAGAACTATTAAGGGGTAATAAGGATTTTTGTTTAGGGTATCACCTTACACGCCAAAATAAAAAACATATAATAATCAAAAGAAAGGAAAGACACTTGACTAAGTTATGAAGTTATGAACTTATTGTTGACATCGTCCAAAATTTGATGTAAAGAAACATTTAAAAATAGAGTCACCATCTATTCAAATAATAGTGGGATAGATCACCTAAAAAAAATTTAGATTCTAAGTTTGGGGGGTTGATTAAATGTAAGGAAGGTGTTAGGCACCCTACAACTTCTGTAAAAACGGTTACCAAAAATATTGATCATGAATTTTAATTTTTCAAATTTTACACTTATTTAAAATTTTTACTAAGAGAAAGAAGAATATTAAAAATATTCCGCCATCTTAGTTTTTCAAAAAATATTGAGCTAAGAGAAGGAAGAATATTAAAAATATTCCGCCATCTTAGCCTTTTTTTTGTTAATCAAAATTTTTAACCAAGAAAACGAAGAAAATATTACGCCTTCTTGGTTAATTTTTCTCTATGTTT
>JAWDEX010000002.1:8190962-8205710 GCA_035221805.1 Trichilia hirta | reverse complement strand
AGAGGACAATCGAGTTGAGTGAAAAGCGAGGTATTTTGTCAAGAAGGTGGGCGGGGCACCAAAATACTTAGATTGAGAGAGAGTTTTATAGAGCTAAATACGGGGGTGTGTAGGAGCTCAAGTAGGGGTGATTTATAATGACCCTAAGGCTCGAGTATAGCCCATACATGAGGGCGCGCATGTTTCTTTACGTGGGGATGGTTTGTCACAACTTTAAATCTCGAGTACGCTAGTTGGGGCAGATTAGTCTAGGTAGACGACTTTAGGATTAGGAATGGTGATGTGCGGGTGGTTAAATAGTAAGGATTACTACTCTGCACAAGCTGGTCAGGAATTGGAGCAGCTCTTCTGATGAGCCCAAGACAGGGCAAAATCAACGAGACATATCAAGACGAAAGGCAGACACCTTGAGTGGGGGAGATTGGGGTGCGAGAGCTAGACGAGAATGTATTCGAGCTAAGGATTATACTTGTGGGTTAATGAAGGGCGTGGCATGTGCGCAGTACATCACGTTGCGATGTAGAGCATTGAGCGCAGCATGAGAGGAGCATGCGTAGTGCACCACAAGCGCGAGAGATGCACACAACACAAGGCAAAGTCGTGTGAAGGTAGCGCATGCAAAAATGGGCACATGAGGGCTTAACGAAGGTTGTCCGAATGTGCAGGGGTCGATGCTCAAGTGTGCGGAGGCATAAGGTTGCAAATGCACATAAGCATTGAGGCCGATTGCATAAGGTAGCGCCAAGTAGAGCGAGTCACTCAGTGCTCAAAGGAACATATGCTGAGACCCTTAGTGCTAGTGAGCATCGAGAGATAAGCAGAACGCTCAAGTGTTTAAGGGAGTATAGGCATGAGGCTATCGATGCAGGAGAGCACCAAGTGACAAGCAACGCTAAGTGCGCAAAGGCACACCGGATGAGACCTTAGGCGCAGGAGAGCGCCGAGTAACAAGCGGAGTGCTATATGCACGTGGATGTAATGGCACAAGGCTGTAGGCGCAGGAGGGCATCAAGTCTAAGCGGGATGCCCAAGAGTGTATGGGCGTACAGGCTATGCCAATGGTGCGAGGGAGCGCCAAGCCACGAACGAGATGTTCAAGTGCATATGGGTGCATAGGCTAATGTCATTCGTATGAGGGAGTGCCAAGCTACGAATGGGATGCTCAAGTGTGTAGAGGTACACAAGTTAAGGATAAAGGCGTAGAGGAGTGCCTCGATACGAACAAGGATGCTCGAGTGCGTAAGAGCGCACAGGCGAGAAGCCAAAGGCACGGGAGAGTGCCAATGCACTGAGGGAATGTGTGAGAGCAATGCTCGGTACGAGATGTGTGCTTGAGTCAGTGTACATTATGGTGCACGACGAATAGTGCCTAGCAGCACGCACAGTGGGCAAGTGAAGTTCCTTGGGGCAGATGTCAAGTGAGCATGACTTAGTCCCTGAAATCATGTCAAGGAGTAAGGAGGCGTTATGGCATGTTGGCCGAGATAGAGAAGATCGAGGCCAAATGATTTAGTGTCTAAATGCAACGAAAGTATGAGAGTCAGAATCCTCGCCACTTTGAGAAGTCGATTGAGGGGTTAGCTAATGTTCTTTTTATGTGGTAGTAAAAGGGTTGAAGGCAGAGATCTTCGTAAAATGAATATTGTGCAAAAAACTGTGTATGAAGTTTTGTGAGTTGAGTATTTGATGAGCTGTGTGAGTAATATCAGAAAAGTGAATTACTGGCTGGATCAAAAATTTGGTGCATTGCAAAACGATGCCGCTAGAGCAAAAAGAAGCCCCGCGCGACACCTATCATCTTTATTGTTTTTGAATTAGAAAGAATTCATAGTAGGGTGAATACTATTTTGGATGATAACCCTTGCGTCGGTAACTTGAGTCATGAAAAGTTTGATGAGAAAAATTTTACCAACTCAATAATTGAATCCGAGGAAAAAATGATCTGCTAGTGTTGGTATTTTCAAGTCGCCAAAAGAATCTGTTTAATGATAGTGATGGTCCCATATTGCATGTACTGTAGAGTGACCATAATTTTTTTAGGACTTAGATTCGAGCAATGGCTCCTTTTTTTTTCACCCCCTTACACTAATATACCCAAAAAAAAAAATTACTAGTTTTTTTATTTATATTATTAAAAATATTATAAATTACAACTTTCTTATTTTGTGTGTTTACATATGGATTTTATCTGTTGTTATATATTAGTTTTCATTTGATTGTAATATATCAGTGTACTAAAAAAATATATATGATTTATATACTTAAAATGCTGTAAATTACAAATTCTTTTTATCCATATTCTTAAAAAGAAGGTTCAATGCAATTAATCTTTTGCCACAGAAATCTCAAAAGGGTGTTTGATGCACGCAATTCTTACTATTTATTTATTTATTTATGTATTTATTTATTTTTTCAATTTAGAAAATCCTTCGGTTAACCTAAAATAGCAACAACACATAATTATAATCTAATCTAAAATATGATTAGGCGCCCATTGTTGCCCTATACTGCCCATATAGCCCAAAGGCTCCGAACTCCAGGGGAATCATCCTTCGTGCTGCTTCATTAGGTAACGACAAATTTCTAACACGTAAGTGTTTGGTTGCCTCAAGACAAGCTAGATAAGTCCATTCCTCCCCCATATTCTTTTGTTTCGATACAATGAAGACGAGGACATGGAGTGCTATCTCCATGTGCAATATTGACCAAAAAAGCATACGTCTATTTTATTTACTACGACTCAATCAATATGAGCGGGGTCTCCCAATTAAAGCAGATTCCATGAACGCATCTATCTTCGACGAATTATAGATGCTTGAAATTAAAATGCTGCAGTTTTATGCTTACAATTGGGAAAGACTGAATAGCGAATATAAATGAGAAATGATTAATTAATAAATATTAACTATTAAATAAGATTAATTTTCTACTAAATATTTTTAACTGTTAAGTGTTAAAATTGAAATATAAGCACAACAACCTCATCCGATAACCTATGTGAAGTTCCTAGTATAGATTCTCATACTGCAGTCTTGCACTGAGCTGTTAGTTGGAAATAATAGAACCTTGCCCCGGAAAAATTGCAGAATTATTGCCTGGTTGTGCAGGGGTAGGGCCAAGTATTGAAAAGTTAATTAATCTGTTAGGCTTGCGCCTCCTACTCCATTTACCATTAACTGATGCAGAAAAATAAAATAATGAACTTAAATTGATAAAGACGTATATCAGAAAAAAAATTACAGATTCATTTATTTTTCCCGCGCTGGTAAACAATACATAGGTTATGAATGCTATTAAAGGTTCAATGCAACGAAGTAACATTTATTTCCAAGTAAATAAGCCTTATTTTTTTCCTAAGTTCCAATATTCCAGGGAAATAAAATACATGGCTAGAAAGTAAAAATGGATAAGTTTCGGCAAATAACCCTAGATATGCAATTGACAATAACCTAGCAAACGAGAAAGAATAACTATCTAATATTTCCATGGCTCTATCTGCAATGCAGTTTGATTTTAGAAGCAGCAGATTAAAGCAAGGAAAACAAAAACGGAGGTCACTCTCAGCCTGTGAGAGATGGAAGTGGCAGAATATGGGGAGGGTTACAGTCATTTGGAAAGTACGGTACTCTATCCGGTGGTGCAAACTGACCTGTAGAAGGTGGAAACGGTGGGGAAAATAGCCGCGACATAGTTGGTGGAGAAAGTTGCGGAACCTCTGGAGACGGAATGCATGAGGAGCAGCTTGGTGGCGGAGGGCATTCTGGTAGTACAGGTGACGGCGGTGGAGAGGGTGGTGGAGGGCATATCACTTCCGGAGGTGGTAGTGGAGACGGGAGTGGTTGGCAAGGATTTTCGCACGAATCACAAATTGTGCATGTTATTTGGTCTTTGGAAATTGTTTTTGTTAATGACATTGATGAGTTGGATTGCAATGCAAGGATGAAGGTAAAGAGACTCAGTAGCATCGTTAATCGTTTGCTCATTTTTCTGGGAAAATAAAGAAGAAGATGAAATATTGATGATAGCGTATTGTCTGTTTGGTATTGATAAATAGAAATAAAATAGCGGGGGAGGATTTTCATGTGCATTGGTGACCGCACTCCGCCTTTGGATTTTATCTTCTACGGCACCATTCTGAAAAGATGAATAAAGAAAATAAAAAATAAACTTGTTTCTCTCCAGATTTTCTTACCTCAATTTATTCAATCTTCTTTTTTTCTTTCTCGTTTTCATATAATACGCTTGGACTCCAATGTGGATATCACTATCCAGCAAAATACAACCAAAAAGAATTAAATGAGAGAAAATGTTGATCACAACTCAAAAGCGAGGAAGATTGAGGCGCCGCTCATTCCGTAATTACCTTCTGAAACTGCATCAGTTATTACGTCGTGAGTTCGAACTATTACGGTTGATTGGTGCAAAGTGAATTCTTAGGTTCCCAGTATTAATCAGCATGATTGATGATACAAGAAAATGCTCAACTTTCTGATATGACAAAAGCATTATAAATTCCTAAGTTATTTACATAGGCTAGATTATGGCTAAGACTTGATCGGTCTTGAATATTGATGTTAAATTTTTACGATTTAATTTTGCCAAGGCTTCGTGTTCGAGACCACTAATTTTTATCTCATCATCACTGTGTAGTTTTCTCTAAATTCATATGATTTTAAAATCGAATTCAAGAAGAAATTAAAGCTTATATTTAATGATAATGTCAGACCCCTTTACTAAGAATTCAAATTGCTAATATACACTGAATCAAAATTTGCCGACAATTTACTTGTAAACCAAAGGCAAATTACTATAATATACATTAAAGAATATGAAAAAATCAGAATGATAAATCATATAAAAGATAGTGGATATATAATATTACAACGACAAGATCTTCTATTTTCCTTAAGCGTGCTAGTACCACTTATATATCTGAACCACCATTCATTTGTGGCACGCAATAACTCGGTCCTATAAGTGATCATAAAACCATAGATTAGCGATGGTTGCGAAGAGGCCAGAGCTAACCAACAAAACGAATATAGATGATATCCCTTACCAATAAATATCCTCAGTTCGAATCAATTATAGCTTTCAATTTTCGTAAGGTTAAGAACACCAGAAACCAGGAGAATTTTACAATAATCATCGTATTACATATTCAGATATCCATTATATTAAACATTGATAGTCTTCTTTGGTTGCATTATACTGGAAATTTTGGAATATTTTGTAGTTGCCCAAATTTTAAGCGTGCTTGCCTCTAAAGAATCTCTGGAATAAATACATTAGCTTAGGCACATTTTTACAGTTTGGTGCACTTGATGAATAAAAGTTGTCAGATTCATTTTCTGTCACATCTATTGGATAAATCGCATTTTGAGCACACTGTCGGTATTTTTTCAACTCTGATAATTTTCTCCTACATAGCTTGGTTTAACAAAGTCAAAGCCAGGATCCATTTCTTTTATTTAGCACTCTTGAATACATAATATGATCATTACCATGGCAAGAGATTAATTTTATTTCATTCTATACACACTTAGATCTTTGAAAGCATATGATCATTACCATGGCAAGGGATCAATTTTATTTCATTCTATACACACTTAGATCTTTGAAAGCATGTATTCCAGGTAGAGGTTGATGATCCTGATCTAACTAACCGTCAAAACCACTCACCACGAAGCTCTCTCAAAACCCTTGAGTGAGGAAACACATCAGGATCGCCGCGCATTGCATTCTGTCTAAATATCTGTACAGCTCTTCTCAACGCCTCCTCAGCGGTGTCGAGTTGTTCTGGCCTCCATCCAATTACATCCCTCCCGATTCCATGAGGCTCATCCGCATCCGCCGTTCCATCAGTAGCTCGTGTTATGGCCTTCCTAGAATCCACCGACTTTATTTGTGAAAGAGGAGACGCCATGTGATGACTGTAATATTCCTTGTCATCTTCTACTGTCTCATATTTCTCTCTCTGCTCCTCTATTTCTTCTGGCAATGGTGTGCCATCGACCCCAGCACAAATCACGTCATGCACACTGGCATTAGTACTATTCTTGCGCTTCCGCGGAAAGTGTGGGTTTAACAGCCGGTTCACCCCGTCGTTTTCAAGCCTTGGAGAAGGGACCTGTGGTGGTTTGGGTGGCACCAGAGGCTCCGTCTCTGTACCTTTACTTGGCTTGTTTCCTGATGCAACTTCGTGGCTATCAGGTTCACCTGCCGTAACATTCCCTACGCCCTGCAGTACATATGTAAAAGTTGTTACGTCGAGAAAAACTAGCATTCCCATTGCAATGATATCCATGATGTTGACTTCGATGAATTATGCAAAGAAAAACTTACTTGAGGCTCGCTATAATCAACCGCTGGGCTACCTTCAACTTCTCCAGAATGAATAGCAGGGTCAGCATTGCGACCCGTGATGGATAGACCAGCAACGAATTCTCGTCGAAAGCCTTGATTGCAAGCCACAGAGAAAGCCCAGCAAGATATTGTTGCGGCCGTTGCCAATCTTGAATGCATCTTTACTAATTTCAATAGTTATTCACTCACTCACAAATTCAGCTTTTGATCTTTTGAATATCTTTTGTTTGCCTAAGGACGGAAGGAAGGATATAAGGAATGGGTGGAAAAGAGAAATTGTAAATGGGATTTGGGACTTTCCAGAGAGCGTACTGTAAAGACACGAATCTTGCTCTGTACGTAGCACTTGCTGCAAGTGCCGTTTCTATACCTCACGTGTAACCTCACTTTTTCATTTGCTTTATATACGTGTTCTGTGCTGTGCAAAAGGCTCCCAGAAGCTCCGGGAAGTCGCTTACCGCTTCGAATAATAGCCAGAAAGTCAAACACGATGGTTGAACAAAGTCACCTAGAATTCTCTACCAAAATCGATACTTGGTCAACAGAGATATTGTGACCGCCAATTCTTCGAGACATTACTTCCGGATATTAAGATTTAGCAGGATTGGGACCCACATTATGAAACTGTCGGTGCCTTCCCACCCTTTGGATTGACGAACTAAAATATTGAGCGTTCATGGCCTAATTAGAATATTTTAAATTACTCGGGAAATAAGCATCATGCTTGATCAAACAACAAAGTATCATTCTTGCTTCTTCAATTAAAATAATATCGTTACTCTAGTCTACGTGATTTTGCTCTGGAATTTACCCAAATAAAAAAAAAAAAGAAAAAAAAGAGAAAGAAAGAAAGCAGATTTGACTTGGCATTTGGATGACTTGTGTAGCAACTTATGATACTGTAACTGTAACAGAAGGAAAAGAAACATCGCATGGTTTTCGTCAGAAAAAACGAACTACCAGTTAACCAAAGCGTGAAATGACAATGGGATAACTTTTTATGGAAGACGAAAAAATTAGTTAAATTTAACATTTGATAGAAAAAATGGAGCCAATGACTTTAGTATTATACAGTAATTATTCAATAGTAATTGGTTTTCTATAATAAGTTTGAAGTATTTGAATAACTAATTTCTAGTTTAGAGAAGGATTAACCATGAATCAAGAAAGTCAGGGAACATAGGTTACAGGAGCTATAGAGTTTACCATAAGTTTAAAATCTAACTCTCCCTCTATAGATATTCAACTCTTTCCCTTCAATAGAGGATAAATTATTTTTTACAAGTTAAGAAACAGTCTAGGAAGTTGAAGTAGCTAAAAGAACAAAAAAAAATCTCCGTATGAAAAATTTTGCTTTTTGCATGGACATTATCAACATATTCTTTCGGGCTCTTTTGAAGAGAGGTTCTTAGAAAAAATGATTTAAAGGTAAATTAGGGTGGTTACCTTTAGTAAAAGCATGTAATTTTAAGGATTGGCACGCGTTTTTTTATTATTATTTTTATTTTTATTTTTAAGAAACTGTGGGTATTAAATAGCGAATTTTAAAATTATGATTTATAATTTTGAGTGAAAAATACTGAGCTTTGCCTAAGGTTAATATTTATTTTATAGGATTTTAGTAATATATTTAACCTCTAAATTAAGATTAATTATGTCGATAAAACTTTAATTTTAAAATATTATTTTTATCATTTTCTTAAAATTTTTGACCTCTTGAATCAGTTGTTATGATACAAGGGTAACTTGGAAAAGGTTCGAAATACCACCCTAACCTTCTAATAAAAGTAACCTTTGATTGGCCAACCTTACTTTTTGGAATATTTACTTTTTGGAATATTTACGGATAATGCAACAAAGACATAAAGATGAAGCGATTCAAAGTGTGGGCCAGATGAATACTAGCAACTGATGAAGAAGAGGTATTAGAACATAGCTAAACAAATTTTGCTGCAATATACACATCTTCCTCATAGATCATTCCAAAAGAGAAGTGAAAGATGCCCAGTAGGAGATAAAGGTCTATAATAAACATTCTAAAGCCCAAAGCGAAAAATAGAACTCAGGGCTAACAGCGCTAACGGAGGAAACAGCAACAAAGATTTATTAAATACTGCTGCAACCGACATTCATAGATATTAGCGTTCCATTTATCCTGTTATTTGTGATTTGTAGACAAAACACTAATTTGAAAACTAAGACCATCGAATCCATTTTATGGTGTCACCAGTTTTCTTAAGGGCAGTCTATAAACATCTAGAATCAACTCATTACATCATCACAAATATAGTTTTTTAGGAACCAAGAGAGGGCCGATGGTTGTGCTGTTCATAGAAAAGAAGGCACCAATCTAAAATTACTTTACTACCTCCATTGACATTATTGTAAGTTCAAGAGTCAAATAGCTTCTAATTTAATTTTGACAATCAACACATTCCATGCTAATGGGATCGAGGTTCCCGGCCCGTGGGGAGAAAGTCGACCGCCCTTTTCGGATACTATCCTTTCGCAGCCGGGTCACCTCACCAAACGACAGACATCTGTATTCTGTTAAACCAAACAGTAACAGATTTAGATTACTTTTAATTTCAATTGGAAACTATTCATATCAGAATTAAGTTTAAGACAAAATCCACCTAATACTATCAGATAATTTAATGAAATAATTACCAGTTATATAAATCCAGATAATCGACTTATTTCACTTGATCTGAAATAACATCACCTGAAAGTGTCACAGTTACACGCATTTAGTATATGGATAGAGGGACAACACAAACGCAAGAAGCATTTCTAACATGATTCTTCTTTGGGTTTTGACAATTCGGATTCAAAATCATGTTGGCTGTTAGCATCCAAAACAGAAAGAGGGGAATATATAAATATTTTAAGGAGCCTGGAACAATGAGAAATATTTTTTTTTGTCCTCTTAAATTATTTCAAGCATTGAATTAAGGCAGAATTAATTAGAAAGATAACAATGCATGAAAAGACAAAAGCAGGCCCGCATACTCTGGTTTATATGCACAAACAGCATGCCATTACGTTGTATCTTTTGTCCCAAAGGATGCACAGAAAGGAACTCGTGATAAAATAACAAAAATAATGGAGTCTTTATTTAATGTATAGCAACCTTTATAAGTTTAATGTGGCCCAGAAACCGTGCAAATAGAAAAACAAAGTACTATATGTGCAAGAGAATGAGGGTACTATTGTTAATTTGCCCCAACCCCACTAATTATTTCCCCCAAAATGGTTCGAAATTTTTTGCTTTCCTGAATTTTATATTTTTCTCTAATTTAAACTCCATATCACAATGAAGACTATGACCAACTCAAAGTCCATTTAAAAATGCAGATGCTCTCTTAATTGCAGAAAGCTGACAAAACTCATATCTAAAACTATTTTTTTTTAGCTGTAGTTGCAGATGCAAAAACAACTGTGGAAAATAATGGGCATATTTGGCAACAATACAGTCCAATAGGTATATGGCTGACTATAGTGCCTAATCAAAACTTTGCATACAAGAGTGCTAAGTTGTCACATCGTTAATAAAATAATTACAACCCATTTGATATACTTTTTCAAATAAATATTTTTAGAACTTCCATAATTATAATTTTTTGAAATACAACTTAAAAAAATCTATTAATTACTTAATTATTATATATAATTTTTGATAAAAATTATATAATTACTTTAAAAAATAAATTTTTAAAAGTTATATTAAAAAGTAATAAAATAAAATAAAGATATTTTAAATAATTTAATTTTAAAACAAGTTAAGAAAAATTCTATTATCAAATTATTTAAAAATTCTTCCATAATAACAACTAAACCATATAAAAATATTTAAAAGAATTTCTAACATGAAAAGATTTTAAAAAACCAAATTAAAGGTTCCCTTTACTTCCTTTAAAATTGCGGTAGTTTTGATTTAATAAATATAATTTTTTTATGAAAATCATTTATTTTGTTTTTTTATGTAGATGATATCTAGTAACTCTTAAGACTAGAGTTCCTCTAACCTAAAGAAAAAGACTTAATTACTGAAATTTTAATATATGTAAACAATATTTAGATCCCCATATGTTGGCTAACATGACAAAATCATCTTTACTTTGATCGAACGCCCGAGTGAAGAGTCAATCTTAGCAGTTGCCAAACTAGATATTATGTTTCAAGGTTGTAATCATTGCCTATATAACATGCTTTCATGGTGATATCGATCCTAAAACTAGGAAGCTCCTGAGAATAACTAAACACTAGTGTATTGGTAATACGTGACATAATTATACAAAGATAAAATGCTTCCTCCCGTCCACAACTCTCTCTACCCAATCTCCAGCTTCTCTCTGCGTCCAAATGTGGAGCAAATATCAGCAAGGAAGGCCAAGAAAGAGGCAATGAAACACATGAGCCACGACAATACGAGAATCGCCAAGTCTTGCAAGTTTTTCTTAGGTAAGTGACCCCTGTCGGAGATTAGCAGTGCCCTATATACAGATTCAGTCAAGGCATAAGCTGTAATGGGATCGCATTCTTATGCAGGAAATCCATACTCAGTTAGGCACACAATGTCGTACACTCCATGGATCGCAGACACACCAAGACATTCACATATTTTCAGCCTGGCATCAGTCCTATCCTCAGTTGATAACATGTCACCGTGGGTAAAAATTAAGATAGGATTCTCATCTGTAGCCACAATTTACACAAATCCGTAATTAAAACTGTTGTTGGTTTTTACCGCTTCCTCTATATAACAAAGTTTTACTTTACCCTGTTTAATTCGCGGAAGAAGTAAGTCATTTTTTTGCATCCACGGAAATTGGGGCAGAGCAGTTATGTAAGAGAAAAGATTCATAAAAACATGAAGTAAGTAGTTACTCGGATTACCGACAATGATGATAAATTTGCTGTACATATTCCACGACTTATTGTCATAATTGATGATCAATTTTTGGCACATTATTAGTGGCCATGTATGACGTACCCGTTATCATAATGACAGATGCAAAGTCATGCAAGGAGCAAGATATCAAGCTAAATTATTGAGAAATGACGAGGCGTGCAGGAATCTCACTGTGAATCGTGAAACTTAATGTTTTAGAGCAAGAAAGTTTTGAACAACACAAGAAGCTTTACTAAATGAAGCACCAAATCAGGACTAGTGACTGATGCGATATGCTTAATCATTGAGAAAGATTCAAATAATCATAATTACATGGACTAATAATGCAAGTACTGAGAGAAACAACTCTTTTAAAAAGGAAAAACTTACTGCATTTTCTCAAATCAGGTACGGAGAATAGCTGTCTGGTGGCCTCTAACGGCTTGGAATCTCCTTTTTTCAAAGCCATATAGATCTCTGCTACGTTAGCCACTACCATTACACAGTTCACTGTCCTCTGCACGAACTTAGAAGACGATCTCATATGATCAACGTCCATACGATCTCTTCTCATTGAGGTATAGTCAACTGATCTCAAACACAACTGGTTATGATGAACCCCTTCGCTCATCCAAGATGACAAGTCCGCAAGACCTTCACTGACGTTATCATAATCAAACCCCCTGGAATCATACACACAGAACCCACTTTGCATTGACCTCATCACATTATGTTCTTCCATATACATAGTTGTGGTGTACGAAGAATTTCCTGCAATAGTAAGAGAAAAGCAGTTACAGTTGGTCCCTGCCGTGCAAATTCACGTAATTTTGTAAACTGGACGTCTGGATTACGGTTTACCTGATGATGTTTGGGCAAAAAGCAAGATTCCAGACCGACTAAGAACGCTGTACATAAGATTTATAAGCGAGCTTTTTCCTGAGCCAGAGAAACCCACCAACAGAATCGTGATTACTGGTGGAATGTCCGAGCCTTCCTTCTTAATCCCTCCAGTGGGAACCATTAAGTCACCTGAACGATAGTTGACAAGCTTGTACCGAAGCTCAGTAAGTCCTTCGGGTGCTATCAGTGCCAGCCTTTCCATCTCTCTAATCACTCTCAGTCTTGGTGTGAGACTTGAAACATTTGGGAACTCAAGCTTGAGCTTAACGCATTCCTCATACTTTGCAGCTGATCTCCACCAATAATACGGTAATGTTGTCGAAGTGTACTCGTCTTTATCGCCACAAGATAGTCGGCTTTCCATATCTTTATTTGATGTTGCCGGATGTTCAACGATAATCATGGAAAATAGTTACAATTATGCTGTTGCGACAAATACTGATAGGAAAGAGGTACATGGACAAAACAAATCCAACATGGCTTATACAAAGAACGTATCAATCTTGCTCACGGGCCACTTATGGTAGGATTCACGGCATTGGGCTGTTTCCAAGCACTTTCATGCATTGCAGTACTTGTATTTCTTGCATTTTCTTGCACTTTCTTCCATTTCTCTACTAGTATTTTGAATATGCAGCAAATTCACAGAAATAACCGTGACTAGGGGACATATCATTAAAAACAATTTGCTAAATAAAAGGGCATTTTCGTCAGAATAGAACTACATAAACGTTGCATCACAGACGAAGGAAACTTCTCTAATGGAATCCATCCTGTCGCGTTTTCAACAGGTTATTGTAGCTTGTACCCCTTTACCGAACATCCAATTTTTATCAGGCAACTAACAATTTTAAGAATTAACAATTTCTCATAATTCTTAAAATTGTTAAAGCATTGCAGTCTACCAGAGTCCAGCAATGAAATCCTGGCATATGATTTAACTAGGCAGTAGGTGAAGAATGTGAAATAAAAGGGCTTTAATTAATCAAGCGATTCACTTGTTCACATTGCAATTAGGCTCACTAGAAGAAATAAAAACGTTAAAAGTAGCATAACAGAAGCGCTACACTTCCTTAATAATCCTTGAGCGTTTTGACATAATAAAAAACCCAAAAAAGCTTTTCTGAGGAAATACAAAAAACATTGCTATCCACATCATCATATATTATTATTATTATTATTATTATTATTATTATTATTATTATTATTTTAAAAAAGGGGGCCCTGAGAGATTAAATTACATCTTTTTTCTGTTGTTATAAGTTACCAACCGTTAAAAGCATAAATTTGAAGCAGCAGCAACTAGCCCCACCCTTGCATTCAGAAACTGAGACACAGAATAGAATAACCATAGAAGAGAAGGAAAGAGAAACAGACACACAAACTATAGACTTTATGGTGTAATTTCCGGGACTGCAAGCCGCATTACTCCAGAGCATTTCAACGAGTTCATGAGATCATACACCACACTCTGTTATTTGACCCTCACAAATGACACATTACTCCACCCTATCTTCAACCACATTCGAATCCGGACCAAAACTAGATCAAAGTAGGCAAAAAGAGCTTCATGCATGCCAACTTGAACATATTAATCACCAGAAATGGACTCTGAACTTCATTCCACAACCAACTGAATTTCCTGCAAATCAGTGTCACAGTCAATAATAAAAACACAAACATTTATTTCTTTACAATTCTTGCTAAGGTGGAAAGTAGTCAGTTAGTCACAACCCATAAGACAGTAACTCCATATCTGACCAAATCAGAACAGGACCCAGTAGGAACATGACTCATGGTCTATATGACCAAAAACACACCAAAACACCGTTCCCAGGTACCAATACGTCAAAACCATCCTTGTGGAAGTCTTTTAACTCTCAGCTAAATTATGATTGCTCCAGTCCTAACCCACTAAAATTATCACATTTAGTTTAATTGATAATGCTTTACATAAAATACATGGTATTTCTTATTTGAAAAGTTGTTTAAAAACAATCCAAAAAAGAAAAAAAAACAAATCTAAACTCAACCTCAAAACCAAAGAAAAGTGAATGCCATTCTCAAATAGTGATTCAGCAATGCTGCCAGAAAATGAAAATAATCACAAATCAGCCTAAAACAGGCAGACAAATATTGCAGTTAACACAAAATCACCTTCATTCTCTAAATACACTGATCAGCCACAAGAATTTTCCATGCCCCTTGATAAGTATGTCTCAAACAAAAAAGTTGTGAGTAGAATGAGTACAAACCTTTAACTAAAGTTGAATCCTCCAGAAGGAACAGGGAGTTCATTGCCTCCAAAGTGAAATCCAGCTTGGGAAGCATCACTAGAAGGTAAAGGCTCATCTTCTTCCTCCTCCACCCAATATGTCTCAAGAATTTTCACAGCCTTCTCATATATCTCATTATTGTCATGACTCTGAAGGTTTTCAATCTTCTCCAACCCCTCAGCATCATCAATAAACTGGGCAAACAAATTTACACCTCCTGTGGTACCCAAACTCTTCTCAGCTTCCCCGATCTTCAAAATGTTCTCCAGCCCTTCCAAGCAAACAGTGACAATTCTTGGGTCTGGACAG
>JAWDEX010000002.1:8176573-8190108 GCA_035221805.1 Trichilia hirta | reverse complement strand
TGATTTACATTTCCAGCAGTGATGTTTGAGATGGTCCAACAAGCTTCCTTCTTGATGCTCTTCTTATAATTCTCTGTAAGCAGTTTCAAAAGGCAAGGTAGAGCTTGATGGTTTATTATGCACTGTGAAAAGAAACAGAAGGATCAAGCACAGTCTCAAGAGGCAAACTACATTAAGAAAAGGTCAAACATTTGCAGCCAGAATAGGAATCATATAACAAGTTTATCATTGTTAAATTCATCATAAAAGGAAAACTGTATGCTCCAGCATTTTCCTTCACAATTAGACTAGAAGTTGCTACATAATCCTAGCATACACAAGCCTCACTGACTACAATTAAGAGATATTGATAGTCATCCTAAAGCGAGAATTTTGTTTATTCACACAATCTACTGACCAGATATCACTGAAAAATAAAAAACCTAATTAATTGAGCTTTTATAGTTTTAAAGCTAACAATAATTCTTTCACAACTAAAGCATCTTATGAAATCCACAATCTAAAGTAAACAATGCAATCTTGGTTTAAGACAACGTGGGAAGATTTAATAAGAGGCAACTGAAATAAAACTTTAGACAAGCCTTCAGATATAGAGACTACTGATTTCAGAACCAGAAAAATAAAAGCAACAGATCAAACCATTTGATATCCTCGCACAATTAATGCACAACAACATTCCATGATAAACGCAAACATATTCCAAAGATCTCTAGTATGTCTGACTAGATCTTTTCGACTTGTGGATTTTGCACAAACTAATAACATCGATAAAAGCAAGCATCTGCATATGGGGAAAATTAACATTAAAACAATGTTATTATGCCACTGTTGAATCACAGGAGCAATATTGAAGCAAAAGGCCATATGTTAGAAAAGTCAGCTGATTATGATATAAAAACCATGATTTTAAATAAAAAATTGGAAGTCAAGATTAAAAATAAACAAATAACAACATAAAAAAGTTATAAAATTGAGAAAAAAGCTTTAAATCTTATTAAATACCTGAGTCTGCATATCATCACCAGTAACAATATTTCCAACAGTGCGAAGGGCAGGAATGAGCACAGATGGAGATGGATGACTACCAATAAAAAGAAAGGTTCATAGGATTCAGATTTCACAAGCAGTGTTCGATTAAAATTTAAGGAAAAGTGGAACATTAATGCACCAAAAGGAATATCCAATACTCACAGTAAAAGTTCAACCAGGCGGGGGCAGACGCCAGCCTCAATAACAGCTTGGATTTTGTCGTTGGTACCATCTGAGAGATATGATAGTGCCCAGCAAGCATCTGTGAGGACTTCATCATCATTTGAATGTATAAGACGCTCAAGAGCTGGAAGAGCAGGTCTTGTCTGCCCATAGAAATACAAAAGCACCGGATATTAGTAACAAATACCAGGAAAGACAGGAGATGATATAAGAGCATGTGACGCCCATAGTTTTTCCTAAAATCCCAACCTGCTCAAACAAAGGCTGTGGCTTGCCTCTGCAGAAGTTTGACAACGTCCACGTTGCATTTCTCAACATAGAAAGCTTTGCATGCTCATTAAATTGTGCCAGCAGTGGCATCAACGCCCCATTACTAAGGACAAGATCTCGACATTTAGGCGAGTCACCAGCAACATTTCCCAATGCCCAAACAGCCTACAATTCCACATAAAGGTTTTGACTAAAATGCCGCAAAAAGTAGAAAAACTGCAGCTAAAAAGGCGGAAGCAAGGACATGACCAAACAAAACATATACCTGCTCACGAACATCATCGGTGGGAGAGTTTAGAAGTTTAACAAATATAGGGACAGCCCCATGATCAATTACAACTTTGGTATTTTCCGATGTTCCAGATGCAATATTTGTCAGTGCCCAAGCAGCCTCAAACTGAATAATGCCCAAAACAGGAGAAAAACAATTGGAAAAACAGTTCACAAATGGACATAAGAGAAAGGAAATTAAAGGCCTAACTCAAATTAAGCATGAAAACTGATTCAAACCTGAAGCTGTGGAAAATTGTCTCTGGACAGAAACTCTATAAATCGAGGAACAACACCAGATTGTATAACTTCATTGATTGGAGGACTGCGTTCTGCAATCAAAACAAAAATAATAATTACTATAGATCAAAAAGGATAAAAACAGAAAGAAAAAAAAATGAGATGAAATATGAACCTATTGAGAGTAACTTCCGGAAATGAGTGGTTGCCTCAAGCTGTGCATTTCTTTCATCTGACCAGACGCCTGCGATCATAGCTGGGAGACTTTCTAACTGCAATTGGATTAAAAGCAACATCAGTTCCATTGATTTTAAAGAAAAAAGCAGAACATAGAGCACGCTGTTACTAGGCATGTTTGTAATGGTAGCATTGGTACATTACAAATGATAGAAGCAAGACAGTTCCCATTATTGTGAACGAAATTTAAAGCAACTATGTTCGCACAACATCAAAGTCCCAAAAATTGAATGCTATAATTTTGTATTCCACTATATGGTCACTGTATGTATCACTAACTTATGATTAACAAATAAAATTCCCTGCATCCAGCAAACGATGCACTAATGAACTGAGTCTAATCGTTTATAAAGCCGAACAACCTCCAGATTTCAATGAATAAATCAAACAACAAATAAATAAATAAAATACGACAAAACATAACTCTAATTGTCGCTTGCAATTTCAAATATTAATTTCACACGACAATCTACTATCAATTCGAAAAAAAATTTCCCAAAAAAAGGGAAAAAATTGAAAACTAAAACTAATAACAGTATAATCTAAAACACCTTCGTACACGTAGAGGTAACGAGAGAAAAAATATAATACCTTCTTGCTATCAATAGCAGCAGAAGAGGAAAGTTGTTGATGGGCCTGAAATCCCTCACGTCGCTTCTTGAGCAAGTTTTCTTCTCTCTTGTTCTTCCGGATCTCCACCATGTTGTCTTCTCTTCTTCTCCGCCCTTCGTCCGCATCGACGGCTACCTTGTACCTGCTCCTGCGAACCTCAGTTCTAGCGTTCGGTCTCAGCGACATGGTCGTTTTTGTTTTTTTCCTTTTGCTAAAACCGAATCTAATCACCAGAAACCCTAACTGCAAAGATAGCGGCCGATCGGGTTGTTTAAAGAGAGAAGGAGGGAGACAATAGTTATACGTTTATTGGAAGAAATGTGTGAGAGAGAGTGAAAGAGACTGAGTGAAGGGAGATATGGACGGATATTGGATTTTTATCGAATGAAATTGATGATGGATTTAATCAGACGGAGCGGAGTCAAGTGGGTGGACGCCGTTGTAAAGAGATTGAACGAACTACTACGTATGTCGAATTAGGCTTGGATGAGAATTATTTTACGGAAATGCCACTAATTTTTTAATTTGAAGTTGGCGAACCCAAACGTCCGTCTGCCGTGGTGACTTAAAATAATGAGAAAAAGGAACAATGGAGGAAATCTTATTGTTTTTTTCATCAGCGTTTTAATTCTCTTTGTTTGATGTTTTTTGTTTGGCTAAAACAAATTAACATTATTTAAATCAATAATGTCTATCAATATACATAACTTGAAGATTGTATTTTCCTTTTACAAGAAAGATTGTATCCTTGAAAGTCATCATAACTTATCTGTGTAATGTATCATTTATTAAATTTTGGATACATCAGCTCAATTTCAAAGATTATGTTACATATTTTAATTTTTACATTACAAAATTTAAATTATAAGAACCCATCTTAAAAACCAACAATTGGATATGCATTAGCACAACCTGGCACCTCAAGCTCTTTCTAGCATTCGTTAGTAATTCTTAGTATTTATTGTGACCATACTTTATAAGTATTTTTCTATCCTTAATTATAATAAAATAAATAAATTGAACAATAATAATATGGTCATAAAGTTAAAGATTATAAAATTTATGTCTTAATTATTACAGCTTCAATTGAAAATGATTATGTCTCATCAATCATAACTAGCTCATTAAATAATTCAATTAACATTAACTATTAGTGCTAGTCTAGTAAAGAGTGCATGCAAACGCCTCTTCCTATCAATGCACCTATTGTTCATTTTTTTAATAATGTAAATTAAGTATCAATTATTAATTAATATAATGTTATTTATAATAATAATAATAATAATAATGATATACAAATATAATATAATATAATATAACATCAATAATTCGACTAAATAATTTATTATAATTTATGTGAGTTACATCTTTTTTTCATGTCTAGTCGTGTTTAACTTCGAAGTAGATAAATAGTCAAAAATACTTCGACTACTCCACATATGCACAATTATTAAAATAAAATTATTTTAACAAAAAAAGTAGCTCTCATGATGACTAAAGTAAAATTATTTTGGTTGATCATAATTATTACATTGAAATTACTTTAGAAAAAGGTAGTACTATTGCAATGAAATTATTTTTAAAATCCCAACAATATTAATTTTGGTGTTCATCAATATTTTTACTTTGTAGATAACAAGCTATTAAAAGCCTACCCTTTTTCCTTTATAAAGAGAAAAAAAGATAAAAATCTTCTTATATTTTAGTTAAATGATAATTTTCTTTTTCTTTTATATTTTCTAATAAAAAACTCTTCTAAAATTTAAAAATTGTGGTAAATATTCTTTATAAAATTAATTACTTTAATTTTTTATTTTTTTTGCAATACAATGACTATTATATCTCTAACTTTTATAAAATTATAAAAAATAAAAATTTAAAATGTAGTTTATCAAAATTTCATATTCTTCAAAATATAAATTTAATTAATTAAATTTTATGAATTTTATATAATTTTTTAAATAGTAATTTTATATATTTTTTTAAAATTTTTATATTTTTATAAAAATTAGGATATAATAGTTATTATACTGTAAAAAGGATAAAATACAAAAAAAATTAATTTGACAAAAATATTTATAATAACTTTTAAACTTTAAGAGAATTTTTGTCACGAAATATAAAATATAAAAAAAATTATTATTTAGAAGATATTTGTCGTTCTCTTTTTTAAAAAAGAAGAAAATAAAACAATATTATTTTAATTTAAAACTTAATTTTCAATAATTTTTTAAATATTAAAAAAATTAATCCAAACTCCTTTTTTAATTCTCTGAGTTGATTTTGAAACCAAGGACACAATTTTTGTATGACACTAAGAACATTAACTAGTTAAACCAATTAACGCCTGTAGTCTATTATAATTTAAATTTAGTATTAATGAATAATATTGTAAAAAAAGAATACTCTATATCAATCTTTAATTTAATAATATCTTATATCTTCAGAGTTTTAGCAAATAGGAATTTCTGTAAAATTAAAAATATTTTTACATATTACTTCGGAGTTTGTAAAATTCAAGAAAAAAGAAAATTTATAAAATTTTATACAAATTCCATCAAAAAATATATTAATTGACTTAAATAATCTCATCAATATATTTACTTTGAACTGACATGATGTTTCCTTTGTATTAACTGGATCCTTGGATTAAAACAAACAAACAAACAAACAAACAAACAAACTCCCCTTTATGCCTCGACTCAGAAGACACAGCAACAACAATGCATATAGATATCCGCAGTAATGGAGAGGTAGCTGTCTTTAGCTGCGCATATGTATATATATATCATTTACTTGCTCCGAGATGCAGTGCCAATAACCACCTACGCTGCAGCCTTCCCTTTTGTTCTGCTCTTTACCGCATACAAAACGCGGCGGTTTCCACCGTTAACATTTACTGGTTGGCCACACTTGGGTCCCTTCTTCAAATTAAGCCATTTCTTTTTCTCGATGAAGCCCAGTTATTTAACAGAACTAGTCGTAGAAACAAAAAGAACGCGCAAGGTATTTGTGATGAGTTTCTACATAGTGAAACAAATGAATGGGTTAGACGTTAATCCTCGACTAAACTAGTCATTTTCTGTGGCCAAACTAAGGCATTTGCATCCGCAGTGTTTGATACTGTGCGTTCTTACTAATGCTTATTTATTAAACATTAATTTTGGGAATTCACAGATATATAATCAAGTTAAGTTATCCTCTTCTCGATGAACAGTAATAGAGTCGCGTCACATGAAACATATGTAGTATGCATAACCATGGCTGACAGTAGTTTGTTTTATCAATTGAGGAGATTCTCCATTAAAGTTGGAGAAAGAGCTCAGAATAATGACGTGTTATATCCACACCTTAGAACTGCCACGTGTGGAGCGCCATTTCAGCTAAAAGAACAACATGGTCAGTCATAACATGCACGGAACGATAGAATCACTAGCCGCGGAACCTGATAGCCTTGGAGAATTCCTAATGAATGGTTGTTTAAAGTAAGGAAGAATTAGGAATAATACCTATTATTTTTTGAAATGATTTATTTCCTGTTAAAAAGTTTGTAATAAAATTCTTTTATAATTTTTAAAATGTTACTTAACTTTTATCAAAATATTTATGATAAATACTCTTTTATAATTTAGAAAATAGAAAAGCGACAAAAAATCGTTTTACTAAAAGTAAAGATATACATTTTTATTATATAAATTATTAATTTTTATTATATAAATCTCTTATTTTTATTATAATAATTGCTAAATTAAAATAATTAAAATTTTAAAAAATATTATAAATTTAATAGTTGAATTATAATATTTTATACTAAAAAAATTTATAAATTATTTTTTAAAAAATAAATTTAAAATATTTTTTTATTTTTATTCATAAAAATTTATAAATTTATTTTTATTTTATACTTTAAAATTAAATTAAATTTATAATTTTATATTTATGTTTAATAAATTCCTTTTAAAATGCTTATAAATATAAATTATAAATTAATTATTTAAAGTATAAAGTATTATAGTCGTTCTTTTATTATGAAAATAAAATAAAATTAGTATAAGTTTAAATTACAAAATTAAAATAAATTCATAAATTTTTATAAATAAAAAATAAAAATATTTTAAAATTAATTTTTAAAAATTAAATCATAAATTATATTAGTGTAAAAAATTATAAAATAAAAAATTTAATTTATAATTTTATATTGATATTTGATAAAAAATTTTAAAAGGGTTTACGAATATAAAATTATAAATTAAATTTTTTTAATATAAAGTATTATACTTGTAAATAAATTAAACAAAATATTTAAATTATTTTTATTAAATTTTTAAAAGTAAAAGTAAAATAAAATTTTATACATTTAAATTATAAAATAAAAATAAATTTATAAATTTTTATTTATATAAATTAAAAATATTTTAAATTTATTTTTTAAAAAATTAATTTATAAACCTTTTTACTATAAAGTATTATAAATTAAAATATTAAATTCATAAATTAAATTTAAAATATTTTTTTAAAAATTTAATTATTTTAATTTAAGTGTTTATACGATAAATATTAAGAATTTATACGATAAATATTAAGAATTTATACGATAAATATTAAAAATTTATGTGATAAAATATATATTTTTAATTTTAGCAAAGAGATTTTTTATTTTTTTTAATTTTAAAAAGTATTTGTTATGAATATTATGATAAAAAATAATAAATAGATTAAAAATTTTTTTAAAATTTTATTATAAATTTTAAGGTAAAAGTCATTTAAAAAAATTATAAAGTATCTGTAACGAATATGGCGATAGAGTTAGAGGTTGAATTTATTAATAATTGATCGCCGTGTCCCTGGTCAAAGAACAGTCTTCAGCATGCAATTACATTTTACTGGGAAGGCAGAGAATTACGAATCGTTTTTCTATATGCTTGATAAACACCTGTAATGAGAAGAATGATGCAATAGGCGTTGGAATACATAACAAGGGCGATTTGACCCAATAATTCATAAAGGCCATGTGACAAATGCATGTCTTTCACGTGCTAAGATTAAAAAACCAGGTATCACTCCCCTCAGTTGTCTATAAATGGTAAAGATTGTTCAAGGTAAGGAAGGCATTCAAGAGACTGGAAGTCTGCCAAAATCATTACTCATTCTTTCAGCTCATTTCTTGCCCTCTCTTCTTTCTTCTTTCATCTTTTCAGAATTGAGTTAACTTGACCATCGAAAGGTTTTCTGGCCGCTCCGGCGCCCTTGATCGTGTTTTCTTATGCTTGCTGAGTTTTTCAGGAGGAATTCCGGTAGTTCTTTGAAGGCAAAAGAAGAGTGTTTCTAGTGTAGAAAATAAGTTGTGTTTGTTAGTGGAGATTGACTGAGTTTGACCAAAATGTAACTTAATCAAAATTCTATCGTCAACGTCAACAACATGTTTAAGTTATCTTCATCGGTGGAGCATGGACATTGGTGGCCGGTTGTTATATTTAGCACTAGACTCACCTCCCAACCCAACTTGCAGTGTTTTCTAGAGATTTGCTTGAGGCTGTTGTTGAAGCTTGCTGCTCGAGGTATTGCCTGGCTATAAAGTATGATAAATCCTTTTTTTTAAGTGAGGGCTATAAATATAATTAGGTAGGGTTTGTTACGACAAAAGCAATGTACTTTAGCTACTGTAGCACAGAAGATTGATGGGGCTTCTGTATGCTTCGGGCTGTCTCAAGCTAGATAGATCTGATATAATTTGTTTAGCTGATAATTGTCGGATTGAAACGGAAAGTAACATAATTTCGTTTGAGAATTTAGTGAGGAAATTTTTGCTTGTGTTTTATTAAAATAAAATTTTAACAAATTGCTCTAGGTAATTGTAAGTCATGTTTCGAAAGTTTTTTTCTTCTCTTTTTTCATATGTTGGCCCATCACCACACCACTAATTCTTCTAACCACACTTGAAATTATCTAGATGACGCACTAAAAGTTTCATGACATCCAGGGTGCCGAGGGTGGTGGTTAGAATGTAATCATGGTAGGAATTGCATAAAATATGTTGTTCCTGTAAATGCGTGCAGTTGTTATACCTGACAAATGGCACAAGTGCGGCAACTAGACCTGCATTTCCTGCTATTGTTGGCTTTGCGTAATTGTAATTAGATCCACTTTTTCTGAAACAGCCATTATGATCAGGACCACCAACCATCGCTCCGACTATCATATTTGGCTTCGGCTTTACGCTATCTCTCCATTTCCGTCCTCCCGACAGCTATATTTGATGTTGTCTTAGGATCGATGCTCCTTTATGTTGTACACCATAGATTGTCCTAATGCAACATTCATCGAGAATGAAATCCAAATCGTCATGTCATTGCACCTTGATTATAAGAATTTATTTTTGGAACTTCCTCGTCCCTTGACACTACCAGGCGTATAATTCATATGATGATATCTAATATCTATATGAAGCATATTGTTCCTAGCCCATATTCTTGCCATAATTTTTTGCTTTCCATTTCAAATTTTGAATTAGCATTCGACAGCCAATGCTTGCCTTACATGCGCCGTCGATTTCGGATGGCAAAACTTATATATACATATATTCTATTATATTATACCGAGAGAAGGACAAAAATACCATATACCATATTTCAGAAAGAACAAAATGACATTTTACACGCAGGTCCCAGTATCATTCGTGCAATGCAAGTGCAACTGAGAAAAAGAAAAAGATACGGACATCGTTGGGCATTGAAAAACATGAGCAAAAATAACATAGATCACCCCACATCATATAATTGATAGATTTTATCTTAAATTTGACATTCTGATTTATAGACTTTTCTACGACTATAATGCACAGAACCTTAGAAGGACTTGAACCCCAAATGGAGCGAGCTGCCACAAGATACATGCCGTGCCATGCCAAATCTTTTCTTTTTCTTTGTTTATGGTGTTGATGAGAGTAAAATGCTTCCCATTGGCAAAAAAGTTTTAAATTACTATTAGAAAAGTAAAAGATTATTTCTAAATTTTGAAATAACTTTACTTTTTGACTCCATGAATATTTGCAATTATAAGGATTTATGTAAAGGGGTTGGTAAGATAGAGATGAGACAATATCATACGTTTGTTGTTTAATCATTTTCATGAACAGAAAAAAAAAACAAACTAAACTGATAATAATAAAAATATTCATAGATATTTGTATACATAAAAAAAAAAATTTATAAAGTTATTTTGTAGGGTCTAAAAATTAGAGCTGAAAATTTTTCATATTTAAATTTTTATCTAAAACAAATATAAGTTGATGATTGGATATTGATATAATAAAATATAAATAAAAGAATAAACTATCTATTATTATGTATAAATGTCGAGAAATATATTAAAATTTAAGTAAATTAAGATCAAGAGAAGATCATTAAAACAATTAATACATCTTGCGTAGTAAATAAGGTTATTTGCAATTTTTCATTTAAACGTCATAAAAGATCACCTCTTGTAATTTTTTTCAGTTAGATAGTGGTAGGATGCTGATAATCAAAGGTTATACTGCTTTGATAATTATAGTTTCTTCATATTGAAGATTCACATAACTTCTAAGTTGGGAAAACGGTGCAAAAGAGTATTCTAGGAAGAGTATTCTTTCGGTCAGAAACTGTTTCTCTCTCAAACTTTCACTTATCTGTCTAGCTTCAGATTCCAACACCATCTCCTGGGGTAAACTCAGAAAATCTGTGCTCACTTTAACGATCTTTTCTATTCAAAACGGTATATAATTAACCACCTGATCACCAGTCTATCAATCATCTTGAATTTTGCTTTTCGTTCTTCAGAGTCACAATTTCTTCCTATCGTTTGGAAGGAATATAAAGATGGCAACAGAGGAAGCGACAGCTGAAGTTTCAGACAGTCACAATAATAGCATCCAAGGTAATTTCACGGACCAAACACGAGCACCAGATGGAAAAGAGTACAGGAAATCCAATTTTGGGAAAGCACTTGCTCATAGAGCAATATATGGTTCAAGCAGTCGCCGTGCTGGAAGCAGAAAGGACAGAACCAATGATGTCAGCAGGACATTACCAAGTAGGCTGAGCAAGGTTTCGTTGGCTGATGATACTGAAAACTAGGAAAAAGAGTTGCACACAGTTCTTATGCTATTGTAATAGATGTATTTATACTCTAGTTGATTATAATAGTGAGTTTCATCTTGTGCAACAAAATATTGTAGTAGTCCGTGCACCTGATATTTGTCTTCTGGCATAGTAGAGAATGCTGCAAGACCAAATCTGGGGAAACAAATGCTTATTAGATATATTGTAGAATAAATCACACTAACTTTAGCTGTTCAGTCTAGATCCACAAAGGACACATTTCCTATTTTACAAATTACGAGGGACCGGGCCATAAAACATAGTTTCCATCGAAGAAAAAAAGAAGTTTGGTCATCAGAATGATTAATCGGAGATATACAGCAAAGGACAATGTATCAACTTCTTATAAATTCATTGTCCAGTGCAAACTGAAAGAATTTAAGGTAATTGATCATCCACAGCCAACTTCGCACGACAGTAAGCCATTAACAAATATTGTTTATATAGTAATTTTATTACCTGCGGATAAGCTTTACATATAAGATTTGTGCCCCCGGATAAGCCTTACATATAGGATTTGTGCACTTTCATGAACTATCTTCTTCAAGAGAAGGGATCACTGGCAACTTAATTTATGCATTTCCTGGTTCCAACATCAACAGACACATCGAGGATATTAGCAAACAAATTGTAGACAGAAGCCAGTTAACCAGCAAATTCAGCTTGCTCAAAATACATTTCCTAGCTACATATCATGTCTTTTCAATTCAAACGTGGGCCATTACCACTTTGTGCATAAAGGTGACATGGCCGTATAGCAGTTCCTCACCACAAGATCGAGTATAATAAAAAATGGGTAACGTATGGCTCAGTTCTCATGAAATGTGGACATAATTCTCAATCCTTTTTTGTATTGCTAGAATGTCAGAGATTTCTACAAAAGTGGAAAAATACAATGGGGCAAAGATTGAAACAATTTCTAGTATTGTTGTATAATTTTAAGCCAGCATGAGTAGTACTTGTTGCATCCACTCAACTGTAGCAATTAGCTTCTAGAAATCCTAGCCCATCCCGATTCAAATTGTCACCTTCCATCATTGGACAGTCAGTTGCATCATGTCCAAACTGACCACAGCAGGGTACCAAGGAACGCCCGCGTTTTCTATAAATATCTATGCTATCTCCTAGTCCCCTCTGTCTCAGCTTTCCCAGGTTTTCAGATTCACGAGAACTCCCACCTGTATGACTTTGGATGATTCCATAAGAATCTTCGACCTTTGGAAGAATCAATGAGTCAAATGGGCCATTGTAAGCAACACCATTATCACATATGCAGGCTTCGGAAATTCCTTGATACGAGATAACACCATGGCAATATTTGATCGCAAGCAACATCAAGGCGTTTCTTCTGTTCAAGCTGACTCTGTAATAAGTGATCGTTAGGATTCCTTGACTTCGGGTATTCATTTTACTATCTTTCTTTATGTCGGAATACTTGTTAAGAATCCTATAATCTCTATAAATATGTAACGCCTATGGCATACTTTGACATAATAAAATATAATAAAAAGCCTTTGATTATTGTGGGGGTCCATCCCTTGAAAAGATCAGTTCTGTTTCTTAAATCTCAATCCCCTTTTCAATTTTCCCAATTTTAACCAATAAAACCCTAAGGTTCTACCATTTGATATCAAAGTCGTTCTCCTAGAGATAAATTCTAGTTACCCTGTTGCTATATTCTTATTCTACTACTTGCTGCATGCCCATGACTTGAAGCAAAAATTGAGAGTAAATTGCAAGAGTCTCTTAACGAATTCAAGAGATGCCAACTTGAGAGTATCGGTATTTAGACTTCTACTTCTACTAGCAAACGCGGGCAATCTAAAGCGCCAGAAAGATGGCACCGGGATTATGATCAAGGTTATTGTCGCATTAAGGTAGACTCCACAATAGAAAGATGGAGACCCTACAAACTGAATCTCTAGAGTTGAGAAATATTTTCGCTTCCATCATATACATTAAAAGTTTCTGAAGTCAAAATTGACGAATGTGTGTGATTACGTACATACCACATAATACAGAATGCAGCGAAAATAATAATTTTATCGGGTATTATACAATTTTATAAATTAAACACATTTAATTTACAATCACTAATTTTTAGTGATTCTCTGATGTAATATAGTACTAATAATGTGATGCCTCTGAAAAATCAAGCACTTTTAATTTTCTGCTGATTAGTCAATTCGAGAGAGAGAACGAGAGAATTGAAGAGGGATAGAAGCTGAACGAAAGCTTCTCTGGGTAAAGCAGAAACGATTGTGCTTCTGAATTATAATTTTATAACAAATATTATTGAGGCATTTGAATTATAAAAAATTATTTAAGTCCTTATTTAAATAATATCATTCAAGTCTAAGTGTAAAATATTATTTAAGTCTCTCAATTTTTAAAAATCATAAATTTACCATAAATTTTATTTAAATATCTACATATTTATGGAACACTGTGATTTACTCTAAATCACAATAAGATCAATTTTTAATCTCTCATCTTGTTAAATAATTTAACGCGTAAACCATTTACGACTTTTGACCAAATAATATGTCCGAGAGT
>JAWDEX010000002.1:8153768-8176473 GCA_035221805.1 Trichilia hirta | reverse complement strand
AATTAAATTATAAAAATAAATAGCAGTTGCATAAATACAAAATAATATAAATAAAATACTATTTTATTAATTATAAATAAATTTATAATTAATTATAAATTTATATATACAATAAAATAATATCCTAAATAATATGACGCAAATTAACAAATTAATTCTAGAGCATATTTTCGACTTAAACTATGGCTCACTTGATGACATCTTTGACAAGGTCAAGCTCACCAACGGCTTCGTATTTTGCGCTGTATTCCTGGACTCTCCAACTCAACGTTGTCATGGCAAACGATACGGGGAAGTCGAACATGATTGCGTCCCCAGCATCATAGTAGCCGCCAACTACCAGACCGTTTATAAACGTCATCTGTCCATCATGTAAGCAGGGATTTCCTCTCCATGAAACATTATTATGCCTTGGGACTCTTCCGACTATGATGAAACAGGGTAAAGTGAAAATAAATTAGAGATCATTAGAATAAAAAAGAAAGATAAATATTGTAGTTGTAGGTTCAATGAGTTCTTAGTTAAGTAATAGAAATCCAGGATATTTAGCTATATTATACTGACGGGGCGACAACTTAGTTTGAGTAGTAAATGGAGAAGTTTCCAATTACACAAATTCTTGCTATTTAATACGAAAATATATCCTAATTTTATATAAATAAAAAAAATACACGTACCAAAATCCTTTTAAAAAGTCAAGTAAGTTTAGATTAGCATTTGAAATTAATTTTATTGGCGAAACATTTTTCGTCAGATAATTTGAACTTCAATTATAAGAATTTATTTTTGGAACTAATACGTACGATCTTGTCTAGCGCAATATATATCTACATGTACATAAAGCATATTGTATCTAGCCCATGTTCTTTGCCATGATTTGTAGCTTTCCATTTCAAATATTGAATTAGCATTCCACAACCTGTGCTCGCCTTACATGCGCCGTTGATTTCGGATGGTAAAACATACCATATACTATGTCATATTATACTGAGAGAAAGATGAGCAAGACATACCATATACTATACTTCTGAAAGAACAAATGATTTTCTACAAGCAGGTCCTAGTATCATATGCAATGCAAGTGCAACTCAGAAAAAGAAAACGATACGTACATCTTTGGGCATTGAAAAACACGAGTGCCTGCCGCAATGCAACAGTACAGTTGTCACGGTTGGGAAGAAGATGGTAGCGGCGGTTATAAGGCCTGCTAAAACGCCCGATACAACCAAAGTTCTGACCATCATACCACTTATGTACTTCTTCTTCCTTTTCTTTTCTCTCTTTCTTTGTGGCCTCAGCAACCAGCCCTACTTCACCTCTTCTTCCAACGTCGGAGAACGATACGCTTCTGTATCGTATTCACCATCTTCTATCACTGTTTGATCTTCAATGGGGCTTATTTCAAATGAACCACACCATATATTGTTTCGGGTGTTAGTTTGTCGCTTCACTTTTCTTTTCGCCTCCCTCGGTCTCTACTGTCAAAGAATCTGAATTAATTTTCTTGAAAAATAAGAACAAAAAATATTTGAGTACATGAAAAGGCTAAATATGGGCGCATATATTGAAATTTAATTTCCCTCTATGGTTTCTAGTTGTCAAAATTGAAAAGCTTAATTACTATCTAGAAAGAAAAATAATTTCAAAATAATACAAGGATTACCCAACCACACTCAAGTAACTGTTGAGGTTGTTAGAAGTACAGGTGCATTGGGTGACACAACAAATGGAGATGCCGTGATAGATTTTTATGAAGCGATAAATAAGAACACACGATCAATTTTAACAAGTTAGTCTACGAATGACCGCTGAGGCAATTAACTAAGGGTATAAACGAAATGTTGGCATTACAGTTTCAATATAGAACCCAAGTTGAGATTTCTCCGCCATCACTAATTTTGAAATACGAAATGGGCGTAGCCGCGAGTTTTCATCAGTCAATGCTCTTTTAGACCCATCAATTTCAACATTTGCAGCAGTAGATTAGAAGATATTCGAATAAATACATCTAAAGCTGATGATTAGATGTAACTTGTCCGCATCAGATTCCTTAACCCAGAATCAAATAGTTCGAACATGTCCTTATATTAAATTCCTCAAAGTATTATTCTCTTAACATATATATATATATATATATAATTGACAGATTTTAAACGTATTGGTTAATAGGTCACTATGTCTTTTATTTAAAATAAATATGTATTATAGCCTTTTCAAAAGTAAAGGTGACAATTTAAGTTACCAAACATTATTTGATATAAATTTAATATAATTTAATAAATTTAAAATTAAAAATTTTGATACAAATAATAATTGAATTATATTCGTATTATATTATAAATAATTATATTAAATTTTAATTTAGTTTTTAAAATTTTTTAATTATTCATGATACGATTAAAAAATAATTAAAAATTAATTAATTAAATAAATAATTATTTAATATAATAATTTTATTTATTTTTTATTTTAATATTTAATTTATATTTAAATAAATAAATAATTAAATAATTTAAACTTTATATTAATTAATTAAATAATTTGAATACATTTGATTGAATTAATAATTCAATCATATTATCTTCCGTCATTTGGTTAATAAATGAATGATACTATTAATAAACGATTCAGATTCCAACCCCATTTCCTAGGTAAACTCAGAAAATCTGTGCACACTTTAACAATCTTTTCGATTGAAAACACTATATAATTAGCCACCTGACCCCCCAGTCTGTCGAAAATCTTGCACTTTGCTTTTCCCTTTTTCGTAACCACAATTCCTTCCTATCATTTAGAAGGAATATAATATGGCAACAGAGAAAGCAAAAGCTGAAGTTTCAGACAATCACAATGACAGCAACCAAGGTAATTTCATGGAGCAACCGCGAGCACCAGATGGAAAATGGTCCAGAAAATCCAAATACGGCAAAGCACTGGCACATAGAGCAGTACAGGGTTCAAGCAATATCTGTGTTGGAAGTAGAAAGGACAGAACCAATGATGTCAGCAGCACATTACCAAGTAGGCCGAGCAAGGTTTCTGGTTGATAGACACTGAAAACTAGGGAAAAGAGTTGCACATAGTTCTTATGCCATTTTAATAGATGTGTTTATACTCTAGTAGTTGATTATGATAGAAGTTTCATCTTGTCCAACAAAATATTGTAGTAGGTGCACCTGATATTGGTCTTCTGGCATAGTAGAGAATGCTGAACGACCGAAACCGGTGGCTCATCTTTATTAGATATCCAGTAGAATAAATCACGCTATTGTTGTCTGATAAATAAGTTTAGCTGCTCAGTCTGGATCCACAAAGGACGCATTTGCTACTTTACAAGGGACTGGGGCACAAAACACAGTTTAAGTTGCCAACAACAAAAAAAAAGAGGTGTCATCGGGTTATCACAATGAGTAAGCATCGGATATACACGGCATAAGAAACTGTATCAACTTCTTAATAAATTCATTATCCAATGCAAACTGTTAAAAGTAGTTAAGGTAATTGATCTCCACAGCCAGCTTCATACAAACAGGAAGCCATCAACAAATATTGTTATACAGTAACGATAGTACCCATGGAGAAGCTTAAAATATAAGATTTGCGCACTTTCATAAACTATCTTCTTCAGTCAACTTAATATATGCATTTCCAGGTTCCAACATCAACAGACACCTCAAGAATACTAGCAAAAATTGCCGACAAATGCCAGTTAACCAGCAAATTCAGATTTCTCAAAATACATTTCTCACCTACATATCATGTGTTTTCAATTCAGACCTGGGGCATCCCCACTTTCTGCATAGAGGGAAAATAGCCACATAGCAGCTCCTCGCCAGAAGCCCAAGTATAATTTAAAACGTTAATGTCTCAGTCAGTTCTCATGAAATGCAGACAGATTTATCAAACTTTTCTTGTACTGCTAGAATGTTAGAGATTTTATAAAAAAGATGTGAAAGAATACAATGGGGGAAAGACTGAAACAATTTCTACTATTGGTGTATGATCATAAGCCAGTATGACGATTACTTGATACATCCACTCAATTGTGGCAATCAGCCTATAGAAATCCTAAGCCATCCCCATTCAAATCATCACCTCCCATCATTGGACAGTCAGTTGCATCATGTCCAAACTGAACACAGCAGGGTACTGAACAACGCCTGCGTTTTCTATAAATATCTATGCTATCTCTCAGTCTCCTCTCTTTCAGCTTTCCCAGGTTTATGGAATCATGAGAACTCCCACCCGTATAACTTTGGATGATTCCATCAGAATCTTCAACCTCTGGAAGAATCAATGAGTCAGATGGGCTATTATAAGCAACAGTATTATCACCATTTGCAGACTTAGGAAATTCCTTGATACGAGATAACACCATGGCAATTTGATCACAAGCAATGTCAAGACGTTCTTCTGTTCCAGCTGATTCTGTAATAAGTGTTGAAACCATGGACTGCAATAACTGAACTTTTCCTGCATGTCCATCTGAAGTAGAAGTCTGGAAGGGCTTTGTCAAGGATGGGCTGGTATCACGCCAACGGTTAGGCAGATATCGTTCTGGAATGTGAAAGCAGTTGTTATTTGATAGAACACGGAGAACATGTCTACAAAGGATTCCTGAAAACTCAAAGAAGTGGCATCTGCAGCTAATGAAGTCATCATCAGGGATCCAGAGTACTTTGCACCCTCCATCCATATCTGTATGATGTCTCACAATGAAATAAGTTTCATCTACCATTAGTGATGCATACTGTGGAGCCAAAACAAGCTCTTCCTGTAGTCTGCTAAAGGCGTATGGTGTAAGAACAGCAGCAGCATGTGACTCCATTGGAGATCCTGTTTTGAGGGAGATTTTCTGGACTTTCTGTTGAATTTTTTGCATTCCTCCTGCATCAACTTTGAATTCAACTATAGCACCCACCTGGAAGATAAGGGTAAAATAATGAATCCTAAACACTCAAAACAAGAACATAAGAGGTTTAGGTGATTGCCACTAACCTGCTCTACAAAGTTATCACCATGAAACTGGGCACTCATAAAACGTTGGATAAAAGAGTTTACTAACTCTGATTGGAATGCATTTGTCATTCCAGCAAAAAAGTAACATCTCAAGTATGGGAGAGCCCAAAAAGTGCGTAATGCATACAAGCTGATAATGTGCTTATTTCCATGTAGTCCATACCTATCGACCATTTCCTTCCATCCTAGTTCAAACTCCTCCTCTGAGTGCAAATCATAAAGCTGTCGGAAGTCAGCCTTCCATTCATCATATTTTGACCCAATCAGTACAGAAAACCAATCAGTGAACCTTGCAATGATATGCCATATGCAGAAAGCATGCTTGGTCCTGGGCATTTCAACAGCAACTGCTTCTTTAAGCCACATATTTTGGTCAGTTAATATTGTTTCTGGAGCCTTTCCATTCACGAAGTCCATGAATGTCTGTCATGCATGTTTAGAGCAAAAAAGGAAATAAAATTTATTTGTTAGCTTAAACTCATTATCAGGAAGAAAAAAATGAATAGAGAAAATAAATTGTATATAGTTGAGCTGTAAGTTGCAAGACTAGACTATTAGCATAGGACATCAAGAGAGAAATTTCTAAACATAAGGCATACCATGGAGACGATAGCTAAATGTCTAAGCATTTTCCTTTGACTCTATAATGATAATTAGAAGGTTCACATATACAATACAAAAATTTCAAGCTACCAATGCTGAAGATTTTTGCACCCATATAAATTGCTGCACAGCTTCTTACCTTCAATGCCCAGGAAAATGACTGCACATTTTCATCTCGTAGAAGCACACAACCATAGAAACAGTTCATTCCATGATTGTCCACTCCAAGCCAAATCCCTAAAATCATATCATAAGCATCCAAACGATGAGTGGTGTCAAATAACACTGCATCTCCGAAAGCCTCGTATGATTGGATAGATGAAGCATAGGACCAGGCAATATGCTCCAACCTATTGTTTGCGTCTATCTGGAAGTTATATTTGAAGTTGGGATCTTTATCCTTCTTGTATTTGCACATTTTTAAGAGGTCCATAACATCATTATCTCGATCCACACTCCTGAACGATTGCAACAAGTTTCTGACATCTATTTCTGTGAAAGGTAAACCACCTAACTTAACGCCCTTCTCCATCTCCATTAATCTTAACATTTGTCGCACAGACATACCAGCTTTCGCATACATGCAAATCCGACTTTTGTCATCCGGAGACATTGAGCAGTAGGCAGGAAGCAACTGCACCTCATTTGATTTCAATAATTCATGGTTGTGGACATTGCTGAAACCAGTAATCCGCCATTCTGGAACATCAAAATCAGCCCTTTTAACAATTCGCATATATGCTTGACATCCACAACGAGATGATTTTCGATTTCTTTGCAGCTTTCCATCATCTGATGGCTTTAGTTGTGGATGGCCACCCCGGTGGCAGGTGAAATCTCTCCTTGTTATCCCCCTACCAACACCATCTTTGCCTCGAGTACGATGACGTCTAATTGAAAAGCCACACTGCTTTGCAAAGCTGTAATAAAATTCATAGGCAGCGTCTTGAGAAACGAATCTCTGACCAATAAATGGGACTAGCGCAACAGAAGTTTGTCGACATAAAATGGTGTCCTCTGGCATTTCCTCCATGCTGCCAATATCATCTGGAGATGAACCCATTCCATTTTCAGAAGTTTCTTTCATGACACCTGTTAACTCTGAATTAATTCCAGATAAGATACCGATTTCCTGCAAGTAATTTTTAAGACTAAGATAGCATATAAAAGTCAAATGGCACAAAATTTTAAATTCTTTCTCCAGATCATCTCAAGTAATCTTACTATATATTTGAGGTTGCAATGTAACAAAACATGACAATAAACTACTAAAAACGGAAAGTCATATACACCGAGACAACACCTTAACCTATCCTCCGATTGTAACACAATTAACTACCCAACATTGTAACATATTTCCTCAAGCATATTGCCTATTACTCAACTACAAAACCAATATAAGCAGTGCGCATATCAATTATACCTGCTAATTGT
This sequence comes from Trichilia hirta, assembly GCA_035221805.1. NCBI lineage: Eukaryota > Viridiplantae > Streptophyta > Magnoliopsida > Sapindales > Meliaceae > Trichilia > Trichilia hirta. The sequence goes on along the minus strand of JAWDEX010000002.1, from coordinate 8,169,417 downwards.
TCCTCATCAACAAAGTTTTGCCATCAAGAGTATATAGAAGTTGGTAAATTTTCAAAGCTGGCATTAACATGTCAATAAAAACAATTCATTGGCAACTGATTTGATTAAACTGAATTTACTTATGCGCTAACCGCTGACACACATCGCTAATTTCCAGTTCATTTAAAACCCTAGGCACCTCCATCTCAATGTGATCCAATAACAGCTCTATAATCCTTTGACGTAACCAAATATGAAACAACAGCCAAATTCTTACCGAAGAATGAAGAGAAAACACTGAGTAATCTGAGAATCTATAAATTCAAATAGTTTTACGCCCCAAGATGAGAAAATAATAGTAGCTTAAAATATTTTCAAGTGAAACTATCGTAGATCGAACTGGCGGGTAGGTTCAAGGGCGGTGGAGAGTAAAAAACGAGCATCAGTTGGGAACAATAGCTTCTGCGGCTAGAGAGAGCTACCGTGCGCCAGGAGGGGACGCGAGGTTAACAAATCATACGGTTTGATATTCAGCCGTTGGATCAGATTGTGCTGGTAATGGAACAGGGAGACGGCCGGGCCAACAATGATCGTCTGATTCGATTCGAGCAGTTGTTGAATCTACGATTCGGGTCAGAGTTGGGTTGGATGGCCCTGATTCTGACTACTGGCTTATCTCAGGCAAACCCAAGTCAAATGGGCTTACGGCCCACACCAGTATTGTTTGGGCTGATAGACAAAGTTTAGCTCTTTGATTAAATATTGGATATATTTGATGCGTGTTTAAGTGCAAAGGAGTTAGTAATTCGAATGAAGTAAATTCAAGTTATAACCCACCTATGCTCATATGAAATTTTTCCAAGCGCATAATCCCACACGACCAATTCCTCCAACCAAACTCAGATCTTGTTATCCACTCATCTTTTAAATTGTGATGGTTTCTATAATTGTAATAAACTGCTCAAGCCAGTCCAACGAAACTCTGCTGGCGTTTTCTGCGCCGGCCATCATTTGGTGCATCATTTTAGTGCTTAACCACCAACTGCTAGAAGTAAGACCATTGCTCTTCATTAAGTAGACGAAATTCAGAAAGGGGGAAGCTAAAGAAAAGGACCATTCAAGAATCAAAAGAACAGCGAAAAAGTTAGCTGATAACGCACAGAATAACTTTTTGGCCATTAAAGGTAGACCACTAACTTTTGAATAAATTTTAGCATGCACGTTATGGTAAATATTATCAAATGTGTTCTGGCATGCCATCAGATACCCCCGCATTCTTGGAGCTTCACAATTTCCATCCACGGATAAAGAAATAAAATCAAAAGAACTAATTCATTCTCATTTGCAGAACAAAACTGTTCCATTGACCAGCTAAAGTAACATAAATATGATAATTGACTAAATTTCTGATTCAAATCTCAAATCACAGCTTACATAACTGATAAAATTGAACATACCACTAACCGAATCACTGGCCAAAACCATGATAATAAAGCTGAAATTTTCTGAAAGTATCCCAAGAACCACTTTGAATTGACGTTGCAAATTATACTCGGTGCCTACATGCACTTCTCTAACTTCAGGAATTCTCGTTTCCTCTGAACTGAATTCACTACTAGTTAAACAGTGTTGACATGGCCTAAGCTTATACAAATACCCAACGAATGAAAAAACATGAAGTTGATCAATCTTAGGTACCAAGAAACAGAATATGAACTTAAATTCATAAATGCATTTCAAGTGTTTGTCTTATAGAACTCCAAAGATATTTGACATCAGTTTATTTTCTCAAGTGATAAAATCAAACCAACAGTAACAGAAAACTAGTACAAACATTGGCATGAAATTAATTCACCTAGATCACCATCAATGCGTCCTGCAATGTGACTTAGAAGTAAATCATGTTGACATATTTTAAGGTAGTTAACACCTCAGCAATTGCTAAAGCACAGTTGTTTATGTTAAACTTGACAGAAGAATTTCTAACCTATGTAGAACAGAAAAGGAAACACAATGAATCAAAAAAAAAAAATTATGTTAATGTGTCTAAGAAAGCTAATTTCAGAGCAGATGATATAAGAAATAGCAAATGTAACAGGGATACCATCAACCCAAATTAGAATTTTCTATCACATTAAAGCTGTTACACAATGGAAGCATTTATAACAATCTAAAAACCTGAGGTCAGGTTGCCAAATTCTAGGCAAGATTCTGCAAAGTTTGATGAAACATACAATTTGCAAATACAATTTTCTAACGAAAAACATAGTTTTCAGAAGGAAAACATGAAATTGCTCAAGATCAGACACAAGAAGGAGTGTGCAAAGAGAATATCTAAGTGAAATGATCTAATATTAATAACAACGATCTAATGTGAAAGTATAAATTTAGAAGCGGTCCAAGAACACTAGTTGGTACAAAATGAGGGGCTACCATTTTTCAGGCCACACAGAACACCAGTTGATATAATTCCACTGATTAAAAGACAGAACCCCAATCCTAAATCATCTGTATAGAGGAAAGTTTAGTTCAATCATCCTTGTTCTCTAAATTACTCCCTACCATTGTAATCAGCTCACCAACAGGACCACGTGGTCTTAGATTACAGAGCAAAGCATTGTGCCCACTTTAACAACTAGGTGGAGTAAATAATTGAAAAATAGAAACAAATTAGGTTTATGGATCATGCTAAATCAAACTTGTTCTTCATATCAAAGGCCTTAAAAATCAACTTTTCCATTCTAATCTAGCTAAATCCCAGTGGAATAACAATTAAAATTGAATTAAATTCTTAAAAAATAATTCGCAAAACAAAATTGAGTTGGGTTGTTAAATTCTAATAAGGGTTGAGAAAAGTTTGATGAATTACAATTATCTGTATGAAAGAAGCTAATTATCTAACAAATGTGATTGCATCATAACTTATTTCAAGAAACAGAAGTGAAATACAATTATACACAAACTGCAAAATGGTCATAATCTCAATCAATTTTAAGCCATATGAAAAATCAATGGAAATTACACATTAATATTATAGATAAGAAGATGCTAAATACTGATTCTTTAAACTAAATTTATGATACAAGATAATAACATGACCTTATTAGACCTGTCAAACATGTAACAAACAATAAGATTAAGAAACAACCTGCAGATTTCTAACAAACATAAATCAGCCCAAAATTAACCATAACCTAAGTAAGATTTTTTATTCAAATTGAAGTCATTAAAAAGAAGCTCTTCCTTATTCCATTCTAACATTGCAAAATCTCAGGGCAAGCACAAAATATTTGAAATTGAAGAAATAGCCTGCGGATTTCCAAGAACTAACCTGGAATCAACCCTAAATTAATTCAATAAACATAAAGGAGTAGCAACTAAATATCAACTGCAAGAGAACATCAAACCATCAAATCCTTTAAAAAAACCTAACAAAAGATTCTTCAATTGGACTTTCAAATCAAAACAGAAAACAGCAAATAATAGTAGTCTTCACTATTGAGAGAAATAGCATTGTACTTTAGAGAGCTTGAAGATCAAATAGACTGTGCATACATTGGCGGCAATAGATTTTCGAGAAGAAGAGTGGGGCGAAATATATATAGATGTTGGACTGGGACTTAAAATTCACGCTACCATGACCATAGGATTAGAGCAGATAACTAACGAATAATGATTTCCCATGTCATAAAAGCATAAATTAAGCAATCTTACAATCGGTGGCATTAGCTGGTGCTTTTCTTTTGACGTGGCAAGTAAACAATGGATTATTCTGTCCGTGCGCAATTGCCTCAACTATACTCCAATCGATTGCCCTGCATTACATAAACTAGCGAACTACATTGTGTTAGCTGCAAGAACATAATAAGGCCTACTGTCAAAGGAGGGCTATTAAAGAGTGATTGACGGGCTGTACTAGTGATACTAAAACTACATCACGAGATTAAGTCCTCTCTTTCTTCGCTTTTTGGATCATCAATTAACAGTTGTGCGAGAGTATTATCGTCCTGGGATTTTTTCTTTTGAATCATTGTCATCTTGGGATTAACCATATATGAATACAACAGAATTTGTGAACAATAAGCAGATAATTTCAACTTCACAAGGAGGAATTACACCAAATAAAAGCTCTTAAAAATTCAAAATGGTGGTAAAGAAAAAATTTCATGTAGTACTTTTTTCTTTTACGAATTAAAAAGGGTTTTGGCCCTGTGTCTGGTCTTCATATCAGCAGAAGGCTTGGCTGGTTTAGTCTCAGCTAGTTCAGGAGGTGATGAGGAAGAGACAGAAGCAAATCTTTTGTGGCTAGCAGCGTTGAGAACATGGCTATAGGTTCCTTGCTTCATGAACAGCTGAGCAAAGTGATGCTTGCAGAACAGAACTCCGTCAAGAGCAGTATAAGTGATAAATGTGTGAGTGGACAACCTACCTCCATGAGCACACCTGAAGCATGTCTTTTGATAAGATTCTCCCTCCATTTTTACCTGTTTTTTTAGGTCATCATCAATAAGAAGTTAAGCTGGCTAAAGGATTCAAATCTTCATAAAGTAGCCAATGAAACTGAGATTAGTTGATGAAGCATATTCTAAATTCAATCTAATTTGCTTGAACAATAGATAAAATGAACATACAAAACATTACAAACCTTCTCCATGGGCTAAACTGTTTTCTCACAAGCACCACATTTGTCTTGGGTTCCTCTAAACAAGGAGGAGAGTTTGGCAGGGGTCTTATTCTGCAGCAGTTTTCAAATTTCTCTTGTTATCCGTGATTTAAAAATAAAAAAAAATAAATAAATGAGACATTGAAAAAATCTTATTCAAAGCCTGGAAATGTTTAGAATTTGAGAAAGTACCAGCAGTATACGGTCCCTATCATACTATCTTGTAAGATTGTTATAATAAAAAAATATCTTGTTAGCCAAATATTATGCTATGGCAGCATGCATCTAATGCTGTGAAAATCCTTCCAAAAATTGACTCCTGGACAGACAAGACAGTTTCTCACCAGTTTGATAATTCTTGCTGAAATTGCCAGATTCCTTGAGAAGTTGCTCAGAATGAGACTTCTGATAGAGGATTAAATGGAGTAGTTACTCGTCTGGGATCTGGCCATTTTGCATTGTGGAATCAAATAGACTTAGAAACAGAAATGAAGTGAAGTTATTAAAGACAAGAAATATACATACATCGATATCAACAACATAAACAGCCACACAAGCCTTACGTTTGTCCACAGTGTCAGTGAATGCCACCATTCTTTTCCCTTTCTTCTGAAAGATCCAAAATTCAGAAACCGTTCCTTTTCTTCCAATTTCTTTCATTCAGAGTTTGAATAAGCTAAGATAAACCATTTTGGGTTGGCATCTACAATAAAAATTAGTGTTTACCAATAACTTTAACAGTCCCAAATTAAGAGTTCTACTTGATTGTTCTATAATCATCAATCAATTTTTAGTAGGAACTAATCACTTTTACATTTGAATTTCGTGATGCTACCCTGTAGTACCAAAATCTAAACATCTCAATTTCAAATATACTCTAAGGCTAATTATTAACCAACAAACATGGCAGGGCAGGTTAAGACCTCAGCCTAACATTTTTTTTTCACTCAAATTAAATATTTATAGATTATTTCAATTATTAGAAGATACTTTTATTGCTTTAACTTTCCTACTTGTTAGTTTTAAACCATGATATTCCCACATATAATCTTTAAATCTAAAATCTTTACCATAAGCCTCTGACCCCTGCTTATTAAGAGTATGATGGAAAAATTTCAGAGTAATTTTGACAGTGTACAACACAAGAGAAGAAGAGAAGAAACGCACCTTGCTTCTTCTATCAGATGCATTCTAGGTTCTGCAGAATGTTCATCAGTTCTAAGGCATCAAATTCATACATATGGCGAGAGCAAAAGATCTTCTGTATAGACTAAAACCAAGCAAATGATTAGCTTTAGACCTTATAAATCAGCAACAAACTGAAAATTGTAAGTAATTCATGAATGCTCAATAACTCTGACAAAAAAATTCTTCCAAGGTCGTGGTTTTATCATTTGGTTCCAGACCATGCCCCCAAATCATAAACCTTCGGCAATGATAGCTTTTGGTCATAATACGAACACTCAATAGACAAGATAAAATTTTTACAGATGCTTGAAAATTTTAAGAAGCAAACAGAAAATTGAGGCGGCTTTGTAAGACTAAAAAACAGATAATAAAACTCTGTTCAAACAATTAAAAAGTACATTTACAGTGCTAGGCCATTTATTCCAATTCACCACACCAGGCCCGACCATGATACAACCAATCAAAAGAGAACTCAGTAATTTTCAATATAGATCAAGCTGGATTATAACCTGAATACACTGTTTAACAAAAGTGAAAAGCATGGCATCTTCTCCCAAGTTTTCAATAAATCAAATAGTAAGCAATTTTTTTTTCTCTGAAAAATCCATTTTGGAAAGCAACATGTCACAGACAGAAATGGGAGAATGGAGGGAAAAGTGCAATTGGGAAGCCTAGGCCAACGTTGCAGATAGGCCAGCACAGAAGCTTTTCTCTGCAGTACCATTGTGTTTTAGCAACCTATTGGCCATAACCCAAGAAAGCCGGAGTGATGAACGCTTTGATAATCAGAGGTCTGATTGAGTTTTGCTGCTACTGATTTGTGCATGTTTGGAGCATTGGGCAAGGCAAATGTGTGCCAAGGGAGCACCACACATGGTTGAAACATCGTGTAGTGTGCATGATAGCCCCAAGCATAAGCCAGCACAGTCCTGACAGCAACTTTATGGCACCGGTGCCTATGACGTGGCCCTTTTACCCGCATGAACCCTTGTGGACCTTAGCAACCAGCAGCCCTGAAGAATATCATGGCCTCAAGTACGAAGCTCAAGGGCATGAGTGCCAAGCACACAACATCAAGTGCCGGCAGTATGGTCCCAGATGCAGCCCATATGGTTTTGAGAGTCAGCCACATGCCATAACCATCAGGTGTGACTACATCTAGGCCCCATCGGGCATCATAACTGCCAACCCCCCCAAGTACATTGCAATACCACCATAAGAAACCACTTGTTGGCTTCATATGCGTGTACCTCTAAGCATATTGACTGGATGGAAAAGATAGTATGGCATGGCGCTAGAATGAAGTGCAGGAGACTCACTTCAGATTTCAGACATGTTGATTCAGTTAAGTTTGGAGAGCTTGTTGCTAGTCAAGGACTTGACAACAAAGGAGGAAGTAATCCCTGTATATAGGTTGGGGATTGGAGTCGTTCCCCTGATGTGGCTATGGTAGGCCAAAGCTAGTCTACGTGCACACTTAATCAAAAGGCTTACTTGGTCAGAATTCTGTCAAACAAGTGATCGAGTGTCACACATGATGGAGCCAAAATTTAGTCTGTGATAGATAGCTTCATATTGTCATGTTAAGGAAAAGATCACCTGCTAATATTAGAGGAACATCACCAGCATTTGACATCCTTGTCAAGAAAATTAGCATGTGCTAAACTAAGAATAATATCATCAGTAATTGAAATTAAGACCAACTATAGGAAGGAAATGGAAAAAAGGTTTCTCTACCCATGTCCTCACTAGTATGGAGCATCTATAAAGAATTTTGTTGCTGCCATTATCACATCCTGCTTTCTGTGATCTATACTACTGCTCGCCTTACGGATTCACATTCGTGCAACTTAAGTTCGTTTAGTCTATAATTTTATCAGCATTATTCTAAATAGAGACATAACAGAATACAAGATGAGCACGGAATTCTGGAAAAGTTTTGAGGGGTTAATTTTCGTCTTCCACACAGAGAGAAGAGAAATTGAACTGCAGTATACTTGAACTAAGGCATCATTTCTTTTGCCATCCAGTTACTAGACATGTTTAAACTCAAGAAGATGCATTCAGCATCTGTAATGTATATAACAGTAATCTGAAATTTGAATATTAAATTTGAAAATTAACAATAATCAGGAAAATTAAATTTGAAAATATCAGAAACGGAATGTCTTGAAGAAAAATATAAGCATCACATTTGGTCAATTTGTAATATTCAAAACCCAATCAAATATAGTTTGAGATAGACTTAATTACTCCACATATATTATATTCACTTTTCTAGAAAATAAATCAAACATAAGTAGTGAAGCAATGGGCATTAGATATATTATTATTTCAATACAGACAGGCTTTCTATTAAGCCATTATGTTGATTTTCGGTACACATTTCAAATCCAATAAATGAGCTAAAATAAATCAAGATTAAAACAGAATAAGAGTTATGCAAGAAAGAGGATGAAAATAAAATAAGCAAATTGTCTCTAATTTTCTTTCAAGCACCGTTTGTGTTCCCCAGCGAAAATTAACTACAAGAATGAGATGCTAGTATCCATTTGAAAGGACTAAGAAGAAGAAATACTCCATTTCAGAGTATCCAAACATAGAAGAATGGTCTTCTTCTTAAACATATTAAGAAAGGTAGCATGACTAGCTAGAGAGAATAATCTAGATATCAGACACCTAAAACAAAACACAAACAGATTTGAAGAGTATTTTTAGTTATAAACATTACTTAAGGATATATGTAAACCGTAGAACTTTTTCAATAAATTTCACCGCAAATTAAATAGCCCAATCCATTAGCAACTATAGGAATAGGATTCTGATAACTGCAGTAGGAAAGAAAATACAGATCACCAAATCAAATCTCAGACATTTGAAAACTAAAACTAAAACCCTGACCAACTATAAAAATTCCTACGTTTAGGCTTTTTAAAATTGGGTCCACAACATAGATAATGGACACATCATAGTCAAATTATAAAATAAAAATCAATTAGATGATGAAATGCTAAACAACAAAAGCAGTTAGCATCAATCTTCCTGCACCATCTTTTTTAGCTTGTATGTCACTCTAACACTTCTGGCATAATCACTACCTGCAATAGGTGTAGTGATATTATTCTGAAAGGCTACACATTTGTGTCACTGAAGTGTACTACTCCGCAATTTTAATTGCATTTATTTTGAAGGTCATAACATGGTATAAGCTAGACATGGAAGCAGTCTGAGTCATAATATCCCCAGAAAGCTCCAGTTCTTGGCGCAGATTCCACATCATTCTTTTGAAAGCTTAAAAACCTATTTAGTGTGTATTGATACAAATAAAGAGAGAATTGTTGCTTTGGTGGGAAAGGAGTGTTGCACTTGTACAGGAAGATTACTAGTTACAGAAGGATATGCCAGGTCTAAATGTTGTTTCTGAAGCACACCCTTCTAGGGGTCAGCAGATAATTTCCAAGTAGGAGGCAGGGACACAACTAACGGGGGCCAGCCAATAGGTACCACCTCCTCTTATTTAGTTTCTGAGTTTCTTTCACTTCTATCTATGAACTGTAATACCCAAGGCATGCTTTTTATAACGACACCTCCATCTATTTCAACTTCTAGGACATTTGCACTTAGCTGTAAAATCAATGTTGTGATGCAAAATAATAAATATGTGACAGTATATGAACAAAAGTCAGGGAACAAGGAGCTACTTTTCTCTTCAATCATCATCAAAATAAGTGGAATATGCCGTCAACAACTGACTCATGTATGCAAAATACGGTTCACAAATGAAATGTATTTTGCAATGAACTTGTGTGAAAGACTAAAAATAAAATAAACTGAAACTTCTTCTCTAGCACTTCCAAGGACACATTCATCATACCACAATAGGAGAATCATCAGGCAATTTTTTGATTTTCAGCGTTTTACATATTCATCCAGAGTGTGATTTCATATTCACAAGTAACTTATAATCTATGACTTAATTTACATGTTCATTATCAATGTTAATCAACGCCAGGGCAGGGAATGCCATTTAAGCAAGGTGAACAAAGTAGAAGAGAGAGATCAACATGATGAGTTCAGAAAGAAAAAATTTCTTCACATGAAACAGAGGTCTTTATAATGAATGATTCACTTCTACTTGAACACACTTGATACAATCGTAGGCCTATGTGGACACCATCAATTTTGATCATAAAATCAAATAAAAAAATCTCACATGTTCAAGAACTAAAAAAATTGAAAATTATTAGTTAATTAAAATTTATTTTAAAAAGTTATAGACACATCTATGTTGTAGAAACAGAGGAGTGCTTCTGCCAAAGAATAGTTTCTCTTGCACACACTGAAAAGATGTGTTTTAAAGCTTAAGGAGAAAAATCAATTTAATAGTTGATAGATATGATGAAAACAAATTAATATATATATATATATTTAAAAAAAAAAAAGAAAAAAAAAAAAAGAAGAGTAAATGTGGTGAATATAATATAGCTTGAAACAGAAGAAAAAATGACTGGTTATAGGAGAACATGAAAACTAGTGAGAGCCATGAAACTGTAATCAAATAAAAATATATTTTATTGATAAAATTGTAAAAAATGATAAATAAGGAAAAAACATTAAACTGTGTCAAACTGTTTTAATAAAGGTGAAAAAAACACAGGAAAGAACATATATAGGAGAAATTATATTTATATCCCACTGTAATGTGTCTCCAAAAGGCCTTATTATCATGGCCAATTTCTTTCGCACTAAATGAAAGAAAGTTCCAATTAAAATAAATGATATATTTACACCTCTTCATCCCCTTTATAATTTATAAGGCCTAGAAGACACTTATCACCTGATTATAGAGTACAAAAAATGAACAAAATAATGCCCAAAGTTCACAAGGAAAGAACTAAAAGTAATAAAGTCAATGAATTGAAATCTGTCCATAAAATCTGTCAAACACATATAGCCACAGAAATGCTGGTTCACTTCTAGTAAAGAATCATTTCCAATTGTGCACACTTCACAAATGTGTTTGAAACACAGGAAGATGAATTCAGACTCAAAATTGATGAATATTATTAAAAATAGGAAGTAATAATATACTTAAGGAAACAGAAAACAAATAATATCAGATTAAAAATAGTAATAATAAAAACTAGTGGAGCCCCTAGCATATCAAAATTATTGCGCTTTACTTTCACAAATTGGGGTAGAGTGGTGTAAATGATCCTTTTAAACCCACTTAATAGAAATTAAGACACATAACCGAACACTAGCCATTCAGTCACCAAGTAAAACATAAAAATGATAAACAAAATAATGTTTGTTCATAGTAAATAACCCAAAGGTTAATTAATATAAATAAATCGAAATATGTCTTCAAAATATATAATCAGTCATTTATTCATAGTATTCCTGCATGCAAGGTATAACAAGTACCTCCATCTATTTCATCTTCTATGTATAGGTCATTTGCCCTTTGCTGTATAATCTCTCTGGTCTGAAAATGGACAATGAAATACTAAAAAACATTTACCAATGTTAAGCGAAGAAATTTGGAATTCTTACATTGAAATTATATCTTCCCTATCATATTCCACTGCGGAACAGGATGTTACCAGTTGCAGCAACAGAGCAATTCAGCTTTGGCATGTTCACCATAGGACTCAACTATCCACATTGTGCTTGACTGGAGCAACACATTAAGTATTGAACCCATTTGACAGAAACCAAAATCCAAGTGAACCAGAACGTTTTCTCTAGCTGCTCCAATGATACATTTGTCATGCTGTGTAAGAAAAGGTAGACCAATTATTTATTATCTGGTTGTTTCATATTCATTAATAACACAATTTCAGAAAATTTGCTTTCATACACATCATTTCAAACAACTAACTGCCGAAAGTAAGTTGTCCAAAAATCCGCCTTCAGTAAGAGGAAAGATCCAAGAATCATAGAAAAAAAGAAGAAAGAGAAAGCCAGCAGAAGGTTCCTATATGTTTGCAATCGCTTCAAATTAATCAATTATAAAATCCCACCCTCTGCACCTGGGGAACTTTTAAGCCAAAGCAAAAACTGAACCAAAGTCTCTGCCACCATGCTAAATTGAACCTGGTCGATCAATTTTCTCTTCCTTTGATAAGCCTAGAATTTCACAAAAAAATAGAATAGGAAGCATTTTGCTGATTGCAGTCAATTAAGCAGGATTATTAAAACTAGGCCATCTATGACATAATGTCACAAACTGGGAATAAATGCACAAGCATCACATCATAATACACAAAGATTAATTGATGAAGATGTTTCCTGGCAGAATACACAAAGATTAATTGACGAAGATGTTTCCTCACAGTTGCTCTTAGATAAATAGAAATGCTAGTAGATTGTATCAGTTCTACTTTAATTTAGCTATTGAACTGGAAGTGACTGTCTTCCCAAAGTAGAACAATTACCTGAAAATATGTAAATTGCCATAGAAGGGGATGTAGCTTGGACTGTTATTGCAGTTCGATTTACAAGAAGTTAAACCATGCTGACATACTAGCAGTCATATATGAATTGGTCAATTATACATAAGTACACCAATGATGGTTATGGCGACTGAATTTCCGACCAACTGAACAAAAGAAGAAACATGATGAGTCAAGAACACATATATATGTACAAGGGCAAGTTGGAGCTAATGATTCAAGAAATAGCAGTAAAGCACCTAAATCAGACTTTTTCTTCAAATCGAAGACGTTAAAAAGCAGTTCTTTTTTTGTAATCCAGTTAAATTTAAGTGGAGGCACATAATCCTTGAAATTTAATTGAATCATCAAAAAAATAAGTAAATACAATAGGGTAAGCTCTGGTTAGGTTTAATCTAGTCAGGATTGACAAAAGTTTGATGGCATACAATTCAGAACATGAAATCCATCATATAGTTTGCTTTCTTCTTAATAAAATACAGAGTAAAGTCTGATTTGCTTCTCTTCAATATAGTTTTCAGATGGAAAACATGATGTCTCTGAATATCATCCACTGCAGAAAGATAATATCTATGTGAAACTGAGCAATTATCCTAAAATTGGTATTGCATCTAAGCATTCGACCTGAACCAGGGAATAAAAAAGAAAAAAGATGCTTCAAGGTTGGGGAAATATTATTGGGTCTAGATTATGTTTTCTCAACTGATTAAACCAACTTAAACCAAAAATTTCGTGAAGGTTCACATGAAATTAATGCATTTTATTCTCGTGTTTGTTATTTTTCAGGAAATCATTCGCAATAACCTACAACAAGCTTTTCATTTTCAGAAATTAGACAGTCCATAAATAGTGTACGTGATTTCATCAGAAATTAACTGAATTTTCGAGAAATAGTCAAAACCAACATAAATGGACAAGGAAATACAACCCTCATGAAACCTTCAACACTGTACAAACATGAGATCCATAATGTCAACCGAACAGCTGGGAAATTATTATGATCTATTAGTATCCTAAATATGATCATATGAAGATATGGCTGTACCATACTCAAGAAACCAAATATAGATTCTTCAAAATAAAATTACAATCCTAGGTAACAATATTAAACAGAATACAATTTCAAATATGTAACAAATAGTAAAATCCAGAAATAACAGCAGATTTCCAAGAATTAACCCAATAAACATAAAGGAGTAGCAAATACCAACCACAAAAAACAGTCAAATCCTTTTAAATAAACCCTAAGAAAAAGATTCTTCAATTGGACCTTCAAATCAAAACAGAAAGCGGCAAATGACAATAGTCTTCCCAACAGACTACCAAGGACAATAGCAGTGCACTTTACAGAGTTTGAACGTCCAATAGGCGGTGCTTACATTGGCGGGAACAGAATTTGGAGAGGAAAAACGTGGGACAAATATGTAGCCGTTGATGCTGCAGGACTTAAAATTCACGGTAGCACGTCATTCAGGCTTCAGCTGCGTTGCACGTCACTTTTTGTACGTGTAAATGTAGCTGTACGTCAGATGTTACTATGAATCTATAATAATTTTATTTTAGCAAATAACAGCCTTTTGAGTGTATATTTACCTGATCCAAGAACCATATGATTCTCATGCAGAACAATACATTCAACTTATAAGCTCTGTCCCTAAACAAAGCACTAGGATTCTTGGAGGCAGTAAGATTCTTGGCATCATCCAGAATCATTGTCACATCTAAATTTACATGATATTGGAAGAGAGAATTGATACAATGAAATTAATATGTTTTCATTATTATTTTAAATTAAATACGTGTCATAAAATTTTAGTGGATGAGACTTAGCAATACCTTTAATTCTACCTATGAACTTCCTCTTTTAAAGATTTTTATGATATATGTAATTTATTAGTGGGTAAGATGTCGTGGTTACCTTAATTTCTATTTTAAAAAATTATAATATATGTTCATTATTATTACTCATTTATGATTAAAATTTAGTTTTTTTACTATCTTGTATTTTATTAACAACTAATTAATAATTTATATTTGCTAAAATAAAATTATAAAAATAAAATTTTTGTCCCAAGGTATATTTAATTTGGTATAATTGCTTCTGCATAAATTAAAATAAAAATTGTTAAAAATATTTAATAATATTAATTTTTAAATTTAATGAAATTTTAATGAATATTTAATATTTTAACTCTTATTTTATAATAATTATAAAATTTTAGCAATTGAATATTTACATCATCTCAATATCAAATATGTTGATAATATATTATAAATAGTTAATACTATATTAAAATTTTTATTGGAGGTTAATTGTCGAATGCACCATATAGTAGAGTTAATATGGTACACCCCACTAATAAAAGCATGTCATCACAGTTTGAGGTGACAAAAATAGAGCTTACGTTTTTTTATAAAATTTATTAAAGCCAAACCATCTCTGACTTTACTATAAATTGAGTTGACATGTCTTGATTGATCAAATACGCCGTCCGTACCCAATCTTTTCAAAATTTTAATCCCCACGCAAAGTAGCCAGAAGTTGTTTGGGACCAACCTGTTGCACGATTATGGCATATCTGGAACTGGAACCCCTATCTCTTGAACTAATTTTCTAGTTGATAAAAATAATATATATTAATTAGTAGTCTTCGTTTCTCACTTTCAAGTAAAACAAAACAGGGTTTCTAGTTGCACATAGATAATTTTTTAAAGATCCATGTGTTTATTTGGCATCAATACAAATCAACTTCTGTCCATTGATGCATGCTAAAGTTAAAAGCACTATAGTCATCACTTACTTTTATATGGGCGTGCTTTTCTAATGGGTCACAAAATACACAATTATTGAAAAAGGCGAGAGACATGGCCCTGGTGAAGAAATTGTTGTACTAAAGTTTTGACACAAATCACATGATTCGTGTGGGGGTACCCACTTACACTTAGAGAACAAAATGAACGAGTCTTTGCTATATGTTCATTTTTGAGCCACAAGTTATAAAAATGTGCTATAATTTTTTTCAATACCAAGTTTTCGGATAATCTTTACATGTATGCAAAATGAAATTGTGCTAAAAGTCCGCACGGATGATCTCGAGATGGAATAAAATCTTATATTCTCAAATCACAAGCTCAAAAGTGAAAAATGTTCTTAGTAACTGATAATGCACTCGCTAGAAACAAACCAATGGCGTGTAAGGTTGACCTTACCGTACGATATATAACTCAGCCATTAATAAAGGTCTTGGTGCAGCATCATATAACTGCAGAAAACAGGCTTCCGTCCCTTCGGATAAGAACTATGGAGCTTGGTGGTGTATCATCATAAAAAGATACTGCAATATTGAGATTTAGGCTTATA
>JAWDEX010000002.1:8132519-8153668 GCA_035221805.1 Trichilia hirta | reverse complement strand
GTCACAATGATATTTGTCATAAAATTATAAAAATAGAAGGAAAATCATTTCTACTTCATTAAAAGGCTCAATCATTCAGCTTCTGCTCCCTCTTCAGTTGAATTAGCTAATCAACAGAAGATTAAAGGCGTTTAATTTCTCAAAAGTATCACATTATTGGTGCTGCACTTCATCAAAGAATCACTAAAGGTTAATAATTGTAAATTATATGTGTTTAATTTGCAAAAAATTAAAATACCCGATAAAATTATTATTTTTGCCGCATTCTGTGGTATACATGTGATCACGTACACTCGGCACAAGCTCCTCTTGCATTGCGCTTGCCTAGGCTCGCTCAAGTCATTACTCGCACTCACAAGCTAATGCCCGTACGCTATGTATGGCACGGCACCCACATCTCTCGTATGATAGCGATGCGCGCATGCTTACCCCACTTGCGTGCGCACATGAGAAGCGCTGCGCCACATCTTTTCTTATGCAGGTGCTAATGGGTATAGTTTCTCATGCGCTTTGTATGCGGTATGCCACATGTACCCATTGAGTGTGGCACGCTCTCGTACCTTGGCACTTTCTTATCTCTTGCCTGCGCTTTCGTTGCACGTTTTCGGCAAATTTACAACACCGCCTTATTTCTCGCTTATATGCACCTCCGCATATGTCCATGTCTGCTCAGCCCGGCACAAGACGTTAAGTCAAGTCTGAGTAAGTATAGCTAATTCAACGCCTTTGACAATAGTCGACTCAACTTGAAAGAGCGACTTAAGAATTTCCGATCACTTAAGGGACTCGCCTTGATATTATCAATATTTAACACTCTTTATAATCACTCAAGGCTTGGATTGGGACGGCGGCTCTTTATTTTACCTCTATGAATAGCTAGTAAATTTGCTACAGAAGTCGTCCATTCAAAATCAATCCAGCTTGTGAGTTTGTGATATAGAGTAATAATATCTGTAAAAGTGAAGAAAAACGACAAAAAGGAAGAAAAAAATACAAGGTCAAATGTAAGTATTGTTTCCCAGACCCAACAGGTTAAAACAAGGTACAAATTTTATTCGAGTCCAAACATTTATGGGCAGCAATTACCGACAGCCACAAAGCCAGCCCACGAGTTCTGGCAAATTAAAGGTAGCATTATCAGCGCCAGCCATCACTCTTTTGTTAATTTGTTTGGTTTTGTCGTATTGGAGACAAGTAATACCCTCATGTCTAATCTCTAGACTTGAGAGATTGCAATAGATTATATGTTTGACTGATTGATCTCCTGGTAAGACCTTGGCGTGCAAGAGTTATCTATACCTGGAGATAAAGATAGAAGAAGAGTAACTATAATGTTTACATCACCAGAGAAAACTACTCTCCACACTACTGCACTCGCTCATTGCCTTGCATCTACGAATCAACGACATCAAACAAAAGAAACGGTGTCTGCATCATCATCAACTTAATTCATGGTTCAACTCAAACTGAAACAATTTGTTGTGGACCACAATTATAAGCAAAGCATTGCACATAAGCACCTGCCATCAATCTCTGGTGGAAAAGGCAAAAGGTGACCCTAAAGTTTCTCGCATATGAATCTTTCAAAGGGAACTGATCAGGAAGCTTTTTCAAAGTTATTTTAAGAAGTAAAATAAAATCAAAGATGATGAGAGAGAGAAGATAAACAATACAAAAGTATGGAGTGGGCCATTTCCGGTACTTCAATGTCCAGAAATACTATACCATTTACAGCTAAACTTTCCGTTATCAAAGCACTTACATTACATGTTATGGAAGGAATATTTTTTTTTTCAAACCCACAAGCACTTGTGGGTTTGTATACATTTGAAAAAAGTATATCGAACTTCAAATAAAGGAATATTGATCGTTTTGCAGTACTGTTACTGTTGTATGCAGTAACAATTCCGCGGTAAGATTATAATAGAATCTTGACTTTGTTGCCAAAGAAAATCCGTAAAGTAATATCATTGTCTGCAAGGGTGATATCAGTGTTACATGTAATTGTTATGAGAGTGAGCTCAGCCATAGAAGTAGGATGAACAATACATACATATTGGGAGTAGGACGAGCAATACAACATATCATCATAACACTCGAGTAATAGTAGGGCCAATTGGGCACTCAATGATTTTCGTCGCTGCCTGAATCTAAACAATGGAGTTGAATAGCGATCAGACACCATAAGAGCAGTGGTGGGGGCAGACCTACTCTGTTTTAGGCGTCTTCATCGGATTTTTTGCAGTGACATGTGAATTATACATGTTGTGCTTTGCATAAAGAATTAAAGACGAAAGAAGGAAGTACTGGGGCATAGCATTATAGATCTCCAAGAAATAATTCATAGTTCCCACGGGAACACGGAAAAAGCTTAAAGAATAAGAACAATGCTAAGAATATGAAGAAATGCATACTTTTTACGCATGATTTTGCACATTTTTCCAGCAGCAGCAGTATCCTGCTGGGATGTGAAAAACGACATGTCATGTGATCCTATGTGTCCCCAAGTGTGAGCATATGAAAACTTACCTTGCACGTTGTATTAAACATGTACTGGAATTAATATATTGATTGGTCAAGTACAATTAATAATGCATTGCCATCTCATTCTATTTTCTCGGCATATTAATTATAGATGTTTAGACGACCTTTAACCTGTGAAATTAATGGTCATCTTCGTCTCCTACGAGTTCTCATATATATTTTATAGTGTTTTTATTATTTTTCCACCGAGGCAGTAATTGTCTATATTCAGTAACTAGGGTTTAGGCTTTCGAAGTCATTCTATAAAGATGGGGATTGTCAATCAAAACTTTGATTATGGGAGACACTGTGACCATTCATATCCGTGCACGAGCGATGAAATTTGCTTCTGTCCATGCGCACGTTAGTGGCCGACAGGCAAGCTATCCGTCGACGAACTTACTATGCACTAACACTTGTCATTAGATAGCAACGATGTTGGTCTGCCAAAGGACAACAAAATTATATAATTCCATCCAATACTCCATTGAAGAGATGGAATGTCATGTGTAATGCTTGTCTCTCGAACACATTTTCTTCCTCCTACTTTCACTTCACCTTCATTGGCTCGAGGGCTGCAGTTTACTCATGACTGGACATTTTCCCTTATTAGCTCATATTTTTGGGAATCCATAGCCCTATCAAGAATTTTCAACTTGAGAATACGTTTAATCAATTTGCAATGCAAATTAGTGAATTTCTGTTTCACCTAACTTTGACGTCTACAATAAATGATGTGCAGGGAAAATTATATATGTAAGCAGCAACTCGGGCACATGGACAAGTGAAGATTTGCATAATTTTTCAATAAATGACCTGTGTCCCTGTTATGGCAAAAGGAGGTGAGAATTCAAACCGTATTCAATGGAATGAGACACGGACTAAACTAGCTACAAGTATAGAGGCAATAACACACATATATAACAAATCAAAAATGAAGAATATGTTAGTATTTTGAAATACGTCAGCCCCAATTTAGCTTGGTAAGCCAAAATCTTTAATGGATTTTAGAACCTACTTCTTGTATGTTATTATTTCGAAAGACCGCTGTCTAATTTAGCAATTTAACAATGTTGATAAGCTAAAATCTTTACATGGGTTTCAAAACCTTTCATGGATGACTGCCCACCACGCATTATTGTACCAAAGTAATTGTGTGTCGTTTTTTTTATAGGATGAAGATGAAACCCTCCATCTACTGTTTTCTCCATTTACTGATTGGTAAACTTTCCTGTGTACTTGTAATTTCTTGTCCTTAGCCTGTTGACTATTTGTGTTACGACAGATGGCAGGCCTAGACAACCTTAAGAGTCGCTCGTGCCTAAACTTGCAGACAATGAGTAATGACCCAAATAGCCAAATCCCCTTTATTCTCGGGCTATTTGCTCCAAAGCTTCATCCTCTTCGATCCTCAGGATCTGCCTCCACCAATCAAAAATTTTGAAAATATAAACGCTATGCACTAACCGTATACCCTTGACACGTAATTAAGAAGATATTATAGGAACTATATAGAATAACTTTAAACACAGCGAATTATTTAACCTAGCACTGAATAGGTATGTTCCCCGCTATTTATTTACATCTTACTTAAGGAAAATGAACTATGCAGCCTGGCGATTTCCATTGACATACATGACTCTGGTTGACAGTGGCCAATGCGAAGATGTAGTATTTTTTACTGTTTTTGCCAAGCACAAAGACGAAAACGAAGAGGTAGATGAAGTCAATTTACCTATAAATACACAGATTTCATTGCAAATCACTCTCAACCAATTCCACTTCTCTCATTAATAACATGGGAGAGAGTTCAATTTCAGCTCAATTATCATCAACCGGTATGGCACCAGACAAGCAATCCGATTATAAACCCACTCTAGCATTAAAGCTATTTGGGTTGCGGTAGATTAATCAGACAGATGATATTCCAGATAAGACAGAAAAATGTGGAGAAAACAGAAAGTTCGAGTGTCAATTTTGCAGCAGAGTGTTTGCTAACTCTCAAGCGCTAGGGGGGCATCAGAATGCACACAAAAGGGAGCGTCAAAGAGCAATAGGCCCCCAGTTTCATGGTGATCAACAACGGTTCATAGCAGCAGCTGCACCTTTTATCCGCTCGCATGCAGTGAGATCAGTACCCTCTTTTCGTCCAGAAGAGTTTACTAGCAGTAATATTTCTTCTACGAGATTTGTCCGCCGGCCAGGTTATTTTCCATCAGCTCCATTGTTGGTTTCTTCATCACCTTATGAGTTTCCTTCTCGAATTTATATCGCACAGCCTCTGGGTGTTTCTCCTGCAATATCTTCACATACTGAATTTTCTGGTAATATGCCTGAGGGAGACATAGGCGTTGATCTCCACCTTAAACTGTCTTCCTTATCAGGTTGATTTTTATGGATAAGTATGCATAATCCATGCATGAGTTTCGCCATGGGAGAATGTACTTGTTTCTTCTTTTGGCATGAATTAGTCTATATCAAAAGAACTTTGTAAATGCTAATAAATTAGGAGTTCTCTTTTGAAGGAAGTAGCTGTATCGCGTTGCTTGATCCTTTGTAATTTTTATATTGAGACAAGATATTGCAGTAGAGTTTATATTTAATCCTCGCCACTGACTTCCAATTCCCCCGTATGTCATGTATCTTACATAAAATGTTTTCTATAATTAATAATTGGCCTTGGTGTTTTGAAGTCGTTAATAAATGTCTTCATTTCATCCGGACAAATGTATTAAAAAGAAATTTAGCTGTTTTTAATAATCTTCTTCCCTGTAAGAATTACTTGTTAATGTGAATCATATACAGCACTCGGCATCAAAGCATAATTTGTAAAGTATTGTACTAGCTATTGGTTTAATAACAGCCTTTTGAGCATTCCAGATTCCCCATTCGTTGTTCTATATATTAAATAAAACAAACAATAAAGTAGTAATAATTAAGTATTGTTATAACTTTATTAAGCATTGTAATCAGAGCCAGGCAGAAGGTTTCATCCAACCGAAGATCGGGAAATCCGAGGCTGTGAATAATGCTTAAACATTTATGACAGCTAGACAATAATTTTTTTGTTGAAATGTAGATACAATAACAAATAATAATCATCGCTTACAGAAACCACCAACGCAAAACTCACGGAAAAGTTCCGGCAAAAGCTCGAAGTTCCCCTTCTGTCCTTTATTTTATTATTTCTTTTCCCAGTTTACCCTTCACTTTCCCGAACCCTAGTCTCGCTTGGATCGCATTATAAGGTATAAACCCTAACCCCTTTCTCCTCCTTCCCTCTTCTATTTGAAAATCAAAGTTCCAGTAATTTTAGATGGACGATTACGGATCGGGTCAGCGATCCTATGGAGGTGATCGGAGACTGGAGATTGTCAGTGGGAAGAGTTTTAGTACTGGTTTTGGTGGCAACCATATCTATGGGACTCCCGATCTCCCTCAGATTCCTCCATGTGTGAGTCGACAGAGTAACAGCGCGTCGTTAAAGCCGTGGGGACTTGGCGATCCTGAGATGAAGAGAAAGAAGAGGATTGCAAAGTATAAGGTTTACACAGTGGAAGGGAAAGTCAAGTCTTCCTTAAGACAAGGGCTTCGTTGGATCAAGAACAAATGTTCTAAGATCGTTCACGGGTACTAGATGTTTGCTACACAAAATGTGCGGCTCTGCTGAGTCCATCTCAGATGGGGACCATTGGGTTCCTGAGTTGGCAAGATCTTGATGGAAAGATGGATCACGGATTCACGTCGCGGGAACAAGTATGTAGTCGTATAGGTCAATATTTTTGTTTTTTGTCTTTTTTATTTGGTTATTTTGCTATTTATTATCATTTTAGGTTTTTGGGATTTTCTAATTCTAATAATTATTAAAGTAGAAAAAAGAGTTTACTAATTTTATTTTAATCCTTTTGTATTATTTAATTTATAATTGGGGGAGAATGGATGAAATAAGTTCTTGTATTAATTGCCTGATATTTACTCCATTTTTTCATGTCTCCCGGCACTGGGCTATTGAACAAATTCCAAGCTGAAATAAATTGTACAGGCCTTTCAACAGAATGCCCTAAGTTTTTTTTTCAGTTGCGTCGTTGTCCTGACCCACTTTGTTTTATATTGTAATGATCCAATTTCTGATTTTGAATGAATCTATAAACTTAAAAATTTTTGGCCAATTGTTTTATGTTATCATTCTGAAATTCAAATCTACATAACAATGGGTAACAAATGTGAACTCTGTATGTCAAGCCTTTGGTTGGTTGGTGCATTATTTATTAACATACGATATAAACAATATCGTCATTGTTTTTTCTATCAAATGACAAAAACAACATAAGCGTATCATATTGATCCAAATCATTATTACTTGTATTGCTTACAAACTCATTTATATAATTCCGTACACTTTCTTTTCGGTCTGAAACATTATTCATATATATGTTGCCAAAATAATTTTAAGATTATGAAACAGGAACATAATGTTTTCATGTTACTGTATGGACATTTCATATCTGAGACATTCTTTCTTCTGTTGTGAAGATTGGGCTCTACTCTAGCCTATGAATTTATAATGTCAAATCAACAAATGTCTGGGAGACAGTCGCGTTCGTTACTTTCGTAGCTGTTATTAATTATGCAACACAAAGATCATGCACCATGTTCCTTTCGTAGTTGTTATTAATTGTGCAACACAAAGATCATGCACCATGCCTAAGCCCGAGTAAAATGAAACCTTCAATACCAAAAAGTATTGAAAAAACTAAACTTGAAAAGGACAAAAGGAAATATACAATAATCACTCGAACTAAGATAATGAAATACAAAACGGGACGAAATTAAGAGACAAAACTGGACGTATATGTGTGTGTATGTGTGACAAATTCCTTGATTTTCTTTAAAATCCTGCAATTATGTTTAAAGCAAAAATTTTCTTATAATTTTTTAAAGTCACAAAACATATTTTTTATAAAAATTATAAACACATCTTAATTAAAGATAAAAAATATATTTTTATTAAATGAATCACTAATTTTTATCTTATAAACTCTTAAATTAAAATAACTATTTTTTATTAAAAAAATATATTAAATTTAATTAAAATTTTAAATACTTTAATTTATAATAATTTACACTAAAAAATATATAAATTAATTTTTAAAAGTAAAATTTCAAATATTTTTATTTAATATTCATTAAAAAATTAAGAATTCACTTTTATATTGTAATTTAAAATTATAAAAAAACTATTTTAATTTTATTTTTAAAAATTAAATAAAAATAATTTAAATATTTTAGTTAAATTATTGAATGACTATAATACTTTATACTATAAAAAATTTAATTTATTATTTTATATTCATAAATACTTTTAAAAAGTTTATTAAATTATAAATTAATTTCTATTTTACAATACTTTATATTAGAAAATTTTATATGTTAATTTTTGAAAATTAAACTTAAAATATTTTTATTTTATATCATAAAAGTTCATGAATTTATTTGTTCTTTATAATTTAATTTTAAATTTATAATTTCATATTTATATTTATGAATAAAAAATTATAAATTAATTTTTTTATAATAGAAAGTATTATAGTCTTTCAATAATTCAAATAAGATATTTAAATTATTTTTTATTTTTAGAAATGAAAATAAAATAAATTTTTATAAATTTAAAATATAAAATAAACATAAAATTTATAATTAAATATAAATATGAGTATAAAATTATAAGTTATAAATTAATTTTTATTTTACAATACTTTATACTAAAATAATTTATAATTTAATTTTCACAAATTAAAATTAAATTTTTAATTCATAAAAATTTATAAATTTATTTTTATTTTATAATTTAAATTTATAAAATTTTATTTTACTTTTACTTTTAAAAGTTAAATAAAAATACTTTAAATATTTTTATTTAAATTATTGAATAGCTAAAATACTTTACAAATTAAAAAACTAATTTATAATTTTATATTTATAAATATTTTTATAAGAAATTTATTAAATATAAATATTTAATTATAAATTCCATAAATTTAAATTATAATATAAAATTAAATTCATAAATTTTATGATATAAAATAAAAATATTTATAATTTAATTTCAGAAATTAAATTATAAATTTTTTAGTATAAAGTATTATAAAATAAAAAAATTTAATTTATAATTTTGTATTTATATTTAATAATTTTTTTAAAAAGTAGTTATGAATTCAAAATTATAAATTAAACTTTTTATGTTATAAAGTATTATAGTCATTTAATAATTTAAATAAAGTATTTAAATTTTCATTTAATTTTTAAAAATAAAAATCAAATATTTTTTTATAAATTTAAATTACAAAATAAAAGTAAATTTATAATGAATATTAAATAAAAACATTTGAAATTTTATTTTTAAAAATTAATTTATATATTTTTTTAGTATAGGATATTATAAATTAAAGTATCAAAATTTTAAATTGAATTTAAAATAATTTTTTAATAAAAATTCAGTTATTTTTATTTAAAATTTTATAAGATAAATATTAAAAATTTATATAATAAAAAGCAGAGATTTATGTAATAAAAATATATATTGTTATTTTAATAAAGAGAGTATTTGTAATTTTCTCAAATTATACGAAATATTTATCAAAATTTTACTGACAGGGTTATTTGAAATTTTAGAAAACTATAAGAAAGAGTTTATTATTCTCCCATTATATATATATATATATACATAACAGCTTCCTTCCATACTCTTCACAAACCACAAAATCGTACACTGAATCCATTTGTGAGTATCCCATACATCTCCCAATATATATAGACAAAGGATTGAAAGATTGAAGATATCAGAAATTAAATTTTTCATTTTGAGAAAAAAAAAAACATGAAACAAATAATGCATAGGGAAGGGGTATATATATATATATATGTAAGTGATTAATCGTCGGCATCGGCGTCTTGTGACGTCTTTTTTGAGTTTCTACTCATTCATATATTCAGAGTTTTGAATCCTCATTTGTTTATAAAATTGACCGATAAACTCCTCTGCCTTGACATCAATCATCTCGTCACCGCTATTATCATCGTAATCTTCATTGTTCTCCTCACACGTATCAAGTTCTTGAAGATTCAGGGCAGAAGCGTATTTGCTGCTCATATCACCCACAGAGCTTGAGGAAACCATTGATTTCGCAGCTATTGGTGACCCAGGTGGCGAAAATGTTTCTTCAAACTGTTCGATCGTGGGCGAAGCCTGGGGCAGGGGCAGGGGCGGAGATTGATTACTTTGTAGATGCAATGGACGTATCGAACCCAAAACTTCCTTCCATGGACCCTTTGAAGCCACATCTATTTGCATGGATGTTTTCGATTTGCCTGATTTACGAAGCATGTACAATGCTACCCTTATAAAATGCATTGCACCCCGTTTTTTCTTCATGGTCTTAGGCAAATCTTTCTCAACGCCCCTCGTCATTTTTTCCTTCCCATTTGTGGTTGCGTTGATTGGGTTTTGTTCCATACAAGTTTCCTTTGTGCGTGAGCGGACTCCCCTGCACAGAGCAGGGGAAGATCCTAAAAAGTTATGTGGTATTGAATTTAGAGAATCTCAAAAGGTAGGAACTAGACAACAAGAAGGAATGACTAATAAATACGAGCCAGCTGCGAACTATATTTATCATTTACTACGAATTTAGGTGTAGGAAGAATGGGGTGCAAACAACTATTTTAGGTTGAAAAACTGTCCCAAACGGCAAAAATACTTGTAACTACAACTCCACGCGTTATAATGCTGAAAATAATAGCGCATATGTAACAAGGAATTACTGAAAATGCATCCGCCAAGGGCTTAGATGGTTGTCATTAATTGAACATGGATTGGTCCACTACACTACAAATCAAAAATAGAAGTATATATAAATTTTTACCATTAATCTTTAAATTATATATATTACTTTTTAGAATAAATAATTTAGTCCCTAAATAGTAGTCCGTGACTGAATGAAATAATATAGTCTTACAAAAACTTATATATGAAATTAAAATGTAACTAAAAGCGAAATTAACCAATGCAATAACCTTAATGATTTAATTTATTATTTCGTTCAGTTGTGCAACGCGGAGCAAATGGCCAATGATGAAAAAATTTAACATTGATGTGGCAGAATGGTACTAATAACAAAGTATTGGCAGTTATATGGCAAGCAACGTGCGAGCTTTTTTTAAGGCAAAGGAATCGGTGAGATGCCTGTTGGAGGGGAAGAAGTCAATAATCTGACGGATATCATTTATTTGATGCCACAAGTTCTACCAATCGTTGAATTGTTCACCACTCGAATTCTCTCTCTTTCGTTACAGGAGTGGGGAAGAACCACCAATTTGCAAGCGAGCATCCGTGCAACCAGCTATGTCGTTGGTATATTTTTTATTTTTTTTGTCATTTTGTCATTTTGATCCAACATGTCAAATAATACGTCACTAAGACCCATTTGGATTGTGTTTGGTAAAAAATTTGGAGTACTTTTTTACGGTAATAATTGAAAAAAGAATTATTTTTAAAAAACAATTATTAAATAATATAAAAATAAACAACTTATTAAATAATATAAAGTATATATTCACTATAATTTTTAATTTTTTTATTATAATTCCATTATTTTAATAAAAAAATGATTATATCTTTTATTTTTACAAATTTTATTTATATTATATGTTTATCATTATAATTATTTTATATTGTTACAATACTTTGTCTTAAAATTGATGACTAAATACTTATACTCAATTTTTAGAATTGGAACATTTTCAACGATGGAACAACAATTTTAAATTGACCCTGGCGGTCTGCAATGTTGAATCACCTAATTGTCTACGATACAACACGTGGTAGGTCCCACATTATAGATAATTATCATTAAACTAACTGTTAAGTGATTAATAATTAATAGACAATAATGATCCGTACTTGCGTACAAGTTTTGCAATGAACCCTAACCCAGATCGATAATTGATTTTGCATCTGCCTTTATTATCAAAATTTGCATGCAGTGGCAGGAGTGGGACAACGACACTGATGATACGTGGTTGTGGACTCTTCCTTTATTAAGAAGGAAGGTAATTGGGGCGTTACATACATACTTTGTCTTTCACTTAGTATTCGCTTGTTAACAAACAGGTTAGTGTAGAATAGTTAACATATACAACATTAATGAAATTTCTCATGAGTTTACGTCTGAACCGAGTCTTCTTAATTTACTCCACGTGACAATTATCTATGGATATCAATCATACAGGCACTGCAATATAAATTCAACGTTTTATTTATAACACACGGAAATATAACTTCGACTGTTTATTTATAAGCCATGAAATATAATTATGAAAATTCATAAAATATTTCCCACGTTGAAGCTTGCAGGAGACTCCATGCAAGTATGCAACAAATTCCATATTTTACGAGGTTGATCGGGAAAATGTGCGCTACCTGCCAAAATTAATATTGGGTCTATGAGATTATTTATAAAAAAGAAAAAAAAAAAAAAAGAAATATTGATTCTATGAAAAAATAATTGACTACAATCTTAATTTAAAGTATGTCTGGTTTGATAAGTTGAATATTAACCACCTTTCTCAGGTAATGCATCATCCTCGCACGACACATTTTTATTTGTTTATTTAGCATTTTGCTTATAATTCACACAATTGAGAATGAAATATTGGAACTGTAACTCAACACCCGTGAGAAGAGAAATTACTAATAAAAATTTTTAAAAAAAAAATGATTATTTCTTATGATTCCTTGTGACTTTATTTTCTTATATAATTTTCAATATTGGAAATTTGAAGATCGTACGCGCATGTAATGTAATATTTTATCACCATTGAATACACTCTTCCTTACCATCTCAGAACCTCAGTAGGAAACTCTCGAAGCTATAAAAGTCGAATATAATCTTCGAATCGATATATATAAAAGAAAATAATAACAAAATAAAATAAACCATATTTCCCATCCATTATTTGGCCGTTTATGAAACTTGGATTGTTTTTTCTTTTCATTCTTTGTCTTTTCATGGGTAATTAGAATTTATTGAATTCAATAGGCAATGTAATAGCTGTTGCAATTACGTATATACTAATACTACTGAAATTATGTTCTGTCGTCACGTTATAATTTTGTTTGAGAGGAGAAAACAGCTGCCAACTGTTGCTTGGCTTGTTTTCTTGTGTATAAGACGCTTCATCGCAGTCGCAGCAATTCGTTAACATTTACCCATAGCAATACAAAGCACAAGTTTGAATATTTGGAATTTTCCTCAATGAGGCATGAACAAGTTACATCATGAAGTGAAGGCTAAGCAACAGGAGACAGGTGGCACCCAGAATTTACAAGTTACCCAATGTCGGTGAATATTAGATATCATTATAGGAGCAGCCTAGCAGGACCCACAGAGAAAATGGACCATCATTTGGAGCTGGAAGTGGCAATAGACACTTCAGTCCAACTGTATAATTAGATTGATAAATAGATACGTTGCAAAAGTAAACCTCGAAGACTGTTTCTAATTAATATTCATTTAGAAAGCTGAAACAAGCTGAGAGGTACCCGACTCTAGTTCACGCATTCTTCAATCTTATTAATTGACCAACGATTGTAAACCTCCAAGTCTTATCAGTTCTCATTTTTATTATTTTTTGTCTGAAAGAAATATATTATGCTCGTAATTAACTACCCTATATATAAAAAGATTTTCACATTCTGATTTAAAATTTGAGAGGAAATTAAAATGAAATAAATCCAATGATTCTCGAGACCTGGGTTGGGAGATAATCTTCAAGCAATCATATTCTAGAGGCACAGCTGTAGGTTGTGTTTGAAGAAATAACGAGGAAACATCTTCCCGGCCCCTCTTACAGAATTCAGAGCTTGGGATTCTTCTTTTTACCTTATTTTGAAATTACAATTACAATTACAATACTATATAACAAACGTTTACTTGTGCAAATTGTTCTATCAATTTGAAGTTAGCCGGCTCAAGGGTATTCTTTATCTCTTTACTCAAGGAGAAACTAAAAACCCAACGAAAAGCATTATGTATTCTTTTAGGTGGCCCCCCGTCATTTTGTTTGCGACTCTCCCATATAATTTATGACTAAAATGGCCCTTCAAAATGGGTAATTATAAATTAACTTTTTAAATTGAAATTAAAAATACTCCCTATAATTTTAAATTATTGATTTTTTTTAAGAAATAATAAAAGTCAACTCTAACATTTTTGACATATACAACATCTCTCAATTTACATATAGACAGATAGAGAAATAGAGAAAGACTAAGAATTTTAACTTGATTAATTAAAAATATTACTTTCACATAGAGATATGCAATTGGATTTGTATTGGTTATTTATTTTTGTTGGTTGAACTAATAAACATACATTTGTTAATGGACATAAACGTTTTATGTTGGCTATTCTTGATATTATTGCAGCTACCAAGAAGCAAACATGAGCAGGGATAGTTTTGGAAATAAAAATGTCCACTGTTTGATTTTGCGCGTACAGTCGTGTCTGTTAGCCGCGAGGCCCCACCGCCCACACTTCACGTCTTCTCACAAGACCCTTCTCTCTCCGCGGAGGCGCGTCCTAATATTTTCGACTCAGCCTATAAGTACCTTCGCTCTCTCTCGCTCTTTTATCGCCAAATGAAAATTGGAACGAGTGATTCACAGCAATTACAAAATCTTTCGAAACCCACGTTATCTCTCTCTCTCTCTCCCTTCTACAACCTTTCCTCGTTCATTTTATCATTATCTGTACAAGTATATTTTAGAAGCTTTCAAGTTTATAAGGCCAAAAAATGCCGAAGAAAAACAGTACTGTTACTCGCAGAGCATGGAATCTGCTGCGTCTCGCATTGTTATGGGCAAGGAAAGGCGGAGTGTTTAAGAGACGTTTGATGACGGAATTACGCCTTTTGCCAAAATTCATCAAAAGTTTTGGACATGCAACTCCGAGAGATCAATTACATTACGGAGAGCGCGAGCTTTCCTTTGACAAGACACCTATTTTCCACGTCAAGATGCATCGACCAGCCTCCATACGATATCTCATACCCTGCATAACGCCGCAAGTGGATTTTGATTATGATTTTGATGATTGTGATGACGCAAAGGACGAAGGTCATGGCTATGAGATTTATGGAAGGAAGTGTTTCTTGAAAAACAGTGATGGTGTGGAAGAAGCAGAATACGGGTATGAGAGTGTAGAAGAGAACATCCCTATAGAGGAGCAAGGAGTTGATTTGAGAGCGGAGGAGTTCATAGCAAAATTCTATCAGCAAATAAAGATGCAAAGGCAGATTTCATATTTGGAGTACAATAAGAGACCAGAAAACACTGCAAGTTGATAGGATACGATGTTTGTTTTTGATTCCACGCTCTAAATGCGGCATTTTTGTAAATACCGAGGATTTGAAGGAGTTCAAAGTGTTTACAATTTTATAAATAAACCAATAGATATACAGTTGTATTTGTATTCTGTACAACCGTTTTGTTTGTCAACAATTCCACACACAAAAATAAAATAAAATAATTCTTTCAAAAAATTAAAAAGAAAAAGGAAGAAAGCAGAAGTCGAACGCGAATAATTCATAGGGAACATAATTCAAGTGAAATTCCAGTATGCCCCTTTTTCATGACAAAGAATTCGCCATTCAAACATCATTGTAGTAAAAAATGCTAATGTTCATGTTGTAATCTAATTTAAAAGATATTAGCTTTAGCTATTGCACTAGTCCGGATGACAACAATTACAACTCAGCAATGTTTTTCCAGAAACCGGAACCAAACTCAGGAACTAAATACGATTTGGTAAATTCAATCTAACTACAGAAATATATAGAGGCCGATGAGGAAGAAAGAATAGAAAATTTGTGATGAGAATGAATCACAATCATAATTTGAGTTTATTTGTCACAAGGAACAGTAATCAGATTTCACATTGTCAAGCAATTGGGAAAAAAACATTATCAAAACAAAAATTATGGAAACAAATTCAATTTAGCAAATGTTTCCATCAATAACAATGTAAGGGAACAGCTTCATCGTATAACTAGTGAGTATGCAAGTAGTAAATTAACCCATCCACATAGGCTGTTAGTGTACAGAAGAGTTGAACCGCTCCCAATCAATTTAATCAAATTCCACTTTTGAGACCTTTTTTTTTTTTTCACGAAAGAGCTGTAATCCTGCCAAAACAGGAGAAAAATATAAAATTAAAATATGGACAATGCATAATGTCCTCTTGTGGTAGCACTTTGTATTGTCTTGTATGTCCACATGAAGAATACAAGTCCTCAATAATCTATATCAAAACCTGCACATAATTAAAAAAAAGAGTCAGCATTGAACCAAACAGGCATAAAACGTAGCAAAGAACAGTTCTTCATGCAATGTGGCTCTACATTCCGAAGTTTTTATGTATGAAATAGAGTAAAAACTGTGAAAGATTTTGGAAACTAATACAAACTCAATCCTGCCACTGCCAATGAGACTAGCAAAAGTTCCAACCATGTAGGCAGAAAGAGTAATGCAGATAGAGCTAGTATCAAAAAATTCCTCAAAAATTTTCCTTTTAGAATATGGCCTACCTAATAATTGAAAAAATTGATCCAGAACCATCTGGACACCGAAAAACGTAGATCAATTTCCATTCTGAAGCGTTCTAAGATATGCACCCAATTTCCTTGTCGCAGCCAAAATGAAACCTGCAATTGCAATGTCATTCTTTTGAACTTGAAAATATAGATATTTAATAAAGGAGACAACCTGAAATCTGTGGAACAAAAGTATTTGTTTAAACTTTAGTTCAGCCAGCATCAAAATAAATATAGCTGGTTTTTGTACATATAGGAACTGCAAGCAGTAGAATTTCACAAAGAAAGTGTCTACATGACTACTCATTATATCACAAAAAGTTCACTCCGGGTTTCAAGAAGTGATATTACTATAAATTATTCAATTAGGGAGCTTAAAATTAAGGACAACTATTCCAGAATAAGAGTTCAGTTATAATCAATGTTTCATACAATAAAATCAAAGGAACACTATGCCAAGATATATTAACCATTTCTATTTGCATGAGACAAAGATATTTGATAATGTCAGCACTTCAACACATAAATCAGAACTTGACCGAAATCATAAGCAAGCATATTTTCTCAGACTCCAACCCACACTCTCTTTGGAATGCTACCAACATCAAAATTAGTGCTTACGATTACTCTTTTAATTGAAAGGAAAGGCAGAAAAAATGATCTCAGTCTCAAATATAGAAATAGGTCCTGCAAATTCTCTTTGATTCCAATATCATCCATTTTCAAATTAAATGAACAGAATTCAGTGAATTTAAAAAGCAAAAAAGAAAAAAGCATCCCTCCCTCTTAAAAAGGGAGGTACCGTTCACCAACTTCCTCCCTTATCCTTACATCCCCTGACCTTCTTTGGGGTCTCTACTACTAAATTAAGTGCAGAATATACAACTAATTCATTTTAATGCCTTTGACCTTGAACGAAGATGTATGGATTTATACAAGGCTCGATTGTTGACTGATACATACCTACAAACAGAGCCGAGGGCCTACCAGGTCGTGATTTAAACTCTGGGTGGAACTGTACTCCAACATAGAATGGATGGCTTGGAAGCTCCAATATCTGCAGAAACAACTTCCAAATTTGAGTAACTTTGGTAAGTGCCAAAGTATCTCCATCAAAGACTGGCAACAGGTTACATATATCCAAAAACTTGATCTTCGTGAAAAGTGGACTAGCAACAATAAAAATGTGTCCAAGTTGTTCAGATGTAAGGCCCATTGCATAAAAATGTGATCTATTACTTGACATAAGCGATCTAAGTTGTGTAGTCGTAACTAATTCAATTTTAACAGATTTCAGTTATATTTGAGCATAGACCCAACTCAATATCACCACCAAGAATACCCACCTCCATTCTTTTTCCAGTTTCATCCTTCCCTACAAATTTTAGGCCAGCTTCTTCTAGAACTCCAATCACCTCTGGGTTCACCTGCAAGAGGTAATGACAAAGTATCATCCCATATCTGCCAGAAACTGGGCCAGCAGCACATCTTTTATTACCATTGAGTAAAGTTTTACAACTAACCTCATATCTGTGTCGATGACGTTCATCAACATACTCAGTATTACGATACCTAGAAAGCAAGGAAATAAATGCAAACATCAAATATCCTTATTTAGGTAGCACCCTATTGGATTCTAAGCCCAGTAGCAGCAACCTCAAATCTAATAAATGGCTGCAGGTAGGAAGAAAACGTGGCACAAAAAGAAAAAGAATGCTACTTTGTGACAATAAAAGCACCCAAAGGTCCTTTATATGGCACAAGAGTCAATCATTGCTGTGATAAACCCTTTAAGTTCTGTCTAAATTGAAAAGTAGATTAATCACGTACAATTTTGAAGTGATACAATCAGGGGTCTGGAATAATGTTCTTCGAGAACCTAGTCTCATTGTACTTCCCATATGCGTTCTTGAACCCTGCATATTAATGTAAAATAATCGATAGCATACACAGAGTGGTAGGAGAATTTTCACTGTAGACCAGTGCAACCAATAAAATTTATACCTCAGGCATAAAAATTACTACGGGATCTGGTGTTTGGTCATCAAACTCTGTGCTGTTTGCTCTTTGTAAACCCAGAACCTAAAGCAATTACAGGGGTTCAGAGTATGATACTATATGGTCTGAAATATGGAACAGTATATTGAAAGAGAAGTCACTCACAGATCTAGCAAACTCAATCACAGAAATCTGCATGCCCAAGCAAATCCCAAGATAAGGAATATTATTCTCCCTAGCATACTTTGCAGCTAATATCATACCTCTCACGCCACGATCTCCAAACCCACCAGGAACTAAGATACATTCAGCATTCTGCAAATGAAGATTTTAAAGAAGGTAGTTTAAAATCCATAAATACATTCAAAAGCTATTCTAACACCATTGAAATGAAATGAAGAAGTCTATCAGGATTTTATCTTAAATTTTTAAAATGAAAATTTGATGTTGGCATGTGAAGAAAGTCTGGTTAGAATAACAATAAGCATAACCAGCTTTGTAATGTGGTTGGTTAAACAGGAAAGAATATGGAGGGATAATGATGAACAAATAAGAAACTATAATAATGCTTACTCTCAAAGTCTTCCATGCAGCAGCATGAGCTTCTGGTGTCTGCAAGAAGTAAATGAAACAATTAAATAAATCAAAAATTTCTATTAAATAGCAAAAATCTAGAGAAATGCAACTAGTGACGGGTTAATACCAGTTTTGCACTATCATCTTCAAGGTCAGAAGCTGCAATCCAGTCAGTTGATGGCTTAAAGGAACAAGCAATACAGGCATGAAGAAGGGCCTACGCCGCAAAAGTAAACAGAAGAATGAGAGATGTTTGCGTAATAATGATTATATTATGAACAACATTACCAGACCATTCCTATGTGCTTTGCATAGCATAAGAAAACTATTTAAAGAAAGATGAGTATACATTCTCAATGTAAATAACAAACATTTAGTCATAAAATTCACTCAACTACCACAATTTAGCGACAATCATGAGACAAATTGCCACGTGGTCCTTCCAAAATAATCTACACAACTACTATTGAGAACCCAAAAGCTCAAGCTATTAGGTAGAGGCTACATGGTACAAGAAGTCTACTCAAAATTTACACCTTACCAATGAGGATGTCTAACAGCAATAAACCATGTAAAGGTCAAAAATAGAATCATACATGTATTAATCTAGTAAAACAAAAAAGAAACATTTTCATTTCTGATACTTCATCATTAGCATGTCATACTACAAATATTTAGATTAACACTTATAGCACAGAAATTCTACACGATGGCATCTCATGTCCATCAGCATTCTTTCAGAAAGTTTTCCTGATTCTTAAAATGGCATAGCAATATACATATTTGTTAACAATACTAAAGGTTCTATATGCTCTATTGCTCATCTTTTGGCTAAAAATAAAGGTAAAATCTGATGGAGCAGAAACACAGAAGGTTTATCAAAATCAAGAATCACACCTTCACGACAGACAGATACGAGTCCATTAGGCCAACATATTTCCCAACCATTGCAATCCTCACCTGCCATATAAGCATGTTCTTGTCTAAATAAGGAGAATAATTCTTAAAAAGAGGAATGCAAGCTATGATAGCAATGATAGCAGAATTGGTAATTTTTGGTTTGTGAAAGAAAGATCTGTGAAGGTTATCGGAATTTTACTAACAGAATTGGTGAGATTGTCATAAGTCTCAGCCATC
Source organism: Trichilia hirta (assembly GCA_035221805.1). Taxonomy (NCBI): domain Eukaryota; kingdom Viridiplantae; phylum Streptophyta; class Magnoliopsida; order Sapindales; family Meliaceae; genus Trichilia; species Trichilia hirta. The sequence continues at coordinate 8,133,787 of JAWDEX010000002.1, read as the reverse complement.
TTTGTCCAAGCTTGTAAATCTGGAGGTGTAGCTATGCTGCAACAGAAGATTGTAATCATTTAATTAACAAAAAAAGTGCTGCATTCAGTATCTTGCTCCAAAGACAGCAGTCCTTGCTAGAATTATAAATTTATGTTAAAATTAGATTAAAATCAAGCAATACAGGCATAAAAAATTTATTTATTATTTCTAGTTTAGTTCAGATTACTATTATTTCTTATTGAACTAGGATTAGGATTATGTCTTGTTTAACTAGGATTATAATTACTTTAAAAGTCTATATAAAGGCATACTTTGAATTTAGTTTTAAGAGCAAGTGAATAAGATAGTTGAGTCCATTAATTTTTAATGGTATCAAAGCAGATTTGAAAGTCAAGTAAGGATTCTCTTTTTTTTTTTTTTTTAATTTAAGTTTTCTTTTCTCTTAAGGCTCTCAGGTTTTGTACCCTAGCAGTCACTGTTCACTGCCGCCAGCGACCTTCACCAGTAATCGTTTGTCATTCTGAAGCCCTCGGTCAAATCAAAAGAAGAAGACAAACAAACCCTTAAGAATATTCACCAGGTACGATACCGGGAATGCCACCAAAAAGAGATTGAAAACTCACTCTACCACTAAACCCTAACCGCAGTCAACCATCACCATCCATAGTTCTAATACCATCATTCCCAAAAGAAGACAACGAACAAAACCAAGCAGCTTTCACTGTCGATTGCCTGTCCGTTCACTGGAATCAAGAACTAAATTCCCACAAAACCCGCAACTTTCTTTCAGCTTTTTCCTGCCAACCACTGCGACTCACAATGATCCATCACCACCAACAAAGTCCTCGACTTAAGTTCTTTCAGAACGAACCATCATGGTCACATTTACCACCTTTGTATCAAATTGCAGGTTCGAGTCAAGCTCAGGTTGCTAGATTTACAGTCAGATTCAAGTTCAGGTCAAGTTCATTCTTTGCTCAGTTTGTAGCTGATGAATCAATTTTATTATGTTTTTTTTTTTACTTAAATTTTGTTAATGTTTGAGTATTTCTTTGCTATTTTTGTTATTTAGGTACGAATTTCTAAGAGTTCCTCAAAAATGTCAATGTGGTTCCCTTCGAAGAATCAGTCATATCTTGACTTATAGACATCGAAATTCAGCAATTGAAGTTGCATTGGAAAGATAACGTCAAGGCCAAAATCAGTCATATCTTGACTTATAGACATCGAAATTCAGCAATTCAAGTTGCATTGGAAAGATAACGTCAAGGCCAAAAACTTTCATG
>JAWDEX010000002.1:8118398-8132419 GCA_035221805.1 Trichilia hirta | reverse complement strand
GAACAAGCAATACAGGCATGAAGAAGGGCCTACACTACAAAAGTAAACATAAGAATGAGAAGTGTTCATGTAATAATGATTATATCCGAGCAATATTACCAGACCATTCTTGTTTGCTTTGCATAAGAAAATTATTTAAAAGAAAGACAAGCATATGTTCTCAATCTAAATAGCAAACATTTAGTCATAAAATTCACTCAACTATCTTAATTTAGCAACAACCATGAGACAAAGTGCCTTGCAAACAACTATTGGAACCAAAAGTTTGAGCTATTAGGTAGAGGCTACGTAGTACAAGTAGTCCACTCGAATCTTATACTCTACCTGTAAGGGATGTCTACCAGCAATAAACCATGTAAAGATCAAAAATAGAATCATATATTTATTAATCTAGTCAAAACAGGAAACATTTGCACTTCTGATACTTCATGTCATGCTACAAATATGTAGACTAACCCTTATAGGACAGAAGTTCTACGCAACAGCATCTCATGTCCACCAGCATTCTGTCAACAGATTTTCCTGATTAGTAAAATGGCACAGCAATATACATATTTGTTAATAATACTAGGCTCTGTATGTTCTATTGCTCATCTTTTGGCTAAAAATAAAGGCAAGATCTGATGGAACTGAAACACAAAGAAAGAGTTCATCAAAATCAGTAATCAGACCTTCACAACAGACAGATAAGAGTCTGTTAGGCCAACATATTTCCCAACCTTTGCAATCCTCACCTGCCATATCAGCATGTTGTTGTCTAATAACAAGGAGAATGATTCTTAACTAGAGGAATACAAGCTACGATAGCAATAATAGCAGCGTTGGTAATTTTGGGTTTGCAAAAGAAAGATCTGTTAAGGTTATCAAAATTTTATTAACAGAATTGGTGAGATTATCATAAGTATCAGCCATCTTTGTCCATGCCTGTAAATCTGGAGGTGTAGCTGTGCTGCAACACAAGATTGTAATCAGTTAATTAACACAAAAACCATGCTGCATTCAGTATGCTGTTCCAAAGACAGGCATTCTTCTTGCTTGTCAATCAGGCTCAAGGGGCAGCAGGCCTAACATGGTAATTAATCACAAATATAATCAATGCTCCAACCTAAGGTCATGAATTAATAAGAAAAAGGAAAAAAAAAACAGATATGTAAGTAATTAGCCTGCTGCAATCCTAACATAGTGACTAATTGCAGATAGAAGCATTACATTCTCAAGAAATTCTGAGGTTGTTTGGGACTCTGATCTAAATATTAAAGCCTTATAAACAGAAGAAGCTGCAACAAACACTAACCCGAGCAAACTTAGCTGTTTCAGAATTGAATGATGCGTGTCTTGGTGCTGAAACAGGTAATCACATCAAAGAACATTAAATAACCGTGGAAAAATAAACCGGAAATTTATTAGTTCAGAAAGAATAGTCAAACTCCTAGTAAACTCACTCAAAGTAATAGAGGAATGTGCCAAATGTTTGGAGCATCATAGACATTGGGAATATTCACAATCTGAGAGAAACCACAAAGAGATATATAAGATAGCCAGTCAAGAAAACAGAGTTCATTAAAAAAAAGATTAATAAAAGGGAAAAAAAAGGAAGCCAACTTCTCCAACAATTTACCGGAACATGGCAGAACTGAGAAAGTTTCTCCTTCGTATTTTCAAACAAAGGCTGTGATAGAATTAACAAACACATATTGCCAATTGATGAACCAAAAAATAAATCTATGAAAGAGTCACAAAAGAAAGTTCGATATGCTCAGTTAGGACATCATTTGAATTAACAACCCACAAATATCGTGTAATATGATCACATAAACAGCCCAGTCCAACTTAGAACTTGGGGGACACAATTGCATCTAAACCACAGTCAAGCAAGTCAATGACAAAAATCTAAAAGCTTGTACCAAATTTCTGCAAACAATCAACCCCTTGCATACAGGCAGGTACAGAGGGAAAAGATGTACCTGAGCAGAACAGCATGCTAGCAGATGAGGAGTCAAGCCTAATGCTCTCAATTCCCGGACATGTGCTGTGTAGGCTTAGTTTTCTGACAGAAGGAAGAAAAAGAGATTTAAGAGCTTAAGCAAAAGAGAGAGAGATAGAGAGAATAATCAGCCAAGGGGGAAAAATACAGACAGAAAGAAAGAAAGTTAATTGAATTCAGGGAAATACGATAAACCTTGGCCTCCAAAAGTATAGTGCAAAATGTACAGAAAATTATATATTAAATATCTTATAAAAATGTTGATACAAAAAAAACGGTGTATTACTTGTTCTCCAATAACGCCCAACACTGGCTCACATGAATGAGGCAGAAGTTATCTTGACCTGAGGAGAAAATTAAAGTAGGCAAATACCACACATCTTGATGGTAATTTATAACCCAAGTGCATATGCCAATCACATGTTGTAAATCCAAGAAGTTATTTCTGAGTTTCCATAAGCTAAGATGATAAAATAAAATCCACACATCCAAATTTTTTAACAAATGGCTGACCCAACATAGCTTCAAGCATAAAGCAGAACAAGTCAATAAAAATAATCCAATCAAATTCAACTCTACAACGATGCTAACAAAGTGTCAGGCCAAAATTTAGAAAAGAGCACTTCATTATAGATTCCAAATATGTGTAAGCCTGTAATTAGCAGTCCATATAGATTGACATTATAGCATCATGAGTGCAACCTTACCAACTGAACATGACCACTGTCGCAAAGCCTCGATGAAAGGCATTGATTCATGTCACCTAAGGAACAACCAGTGTTAATCAAACAACATATTACAAATTCTCCGTGCACCATAAGTCTGTTTGTATCAAATAGCTCTTACCAACAGTTCCCCCCAACTCTACTCTACAAACATCTGCTGGGTCCTCTTTTCCATCCACAGGAATTACGGCCGCAGACTCAATCCAATTCTGAATAGCATCTGTGATATGCGGAACCACCTGGCTCCAAAACTAAAATCACAAGCATTTCCTTTATAAAATTAAGATACGAAGCATCCTTGAGAGGGTACAAAGCTTTACCTGAACAGTCTTTCCAAGGTAATAACCTCTCCGCTCCTTCTCAAGGACAGACTGATCAGGAAAGGAAACATAATGATTATACTTGACAAACTCTACAACTCAAAAATGTACATGAATAGGAATCTGCATAAAACAAATTCAAGCACCCGATATATCATTCCAGTGGTAATGTTGTTATCTTTAGTAAGTGTAACATCCAGGAATCGTTCATGGTTGCCCAAATCTAAATCCACCTTTAAGAAAGAAAACAAAATACTAAACCTTTAAATATGATAATTCATACTCGTGCGCCTCACAAAATTATTATGTTTGCAGGTATGTACAATACTATTCAACTTCTTGAGGAGTAAAACTTAGAATATGAATAGAGAAAAAAGAAACCTCTCCAACATCATCAAGAACAAAAACTTCCCCAAGTTCGAAAGGAGACATGGTACCAGCATCTGTGTTAAGGTAAGGATCTGCAAAACGTAACAAAAAGTCACGGAAGCTGAATTGAAAACAAAAACTACAGTTTGGATTCTGATTCCTAACAAAATCAAAGAAAATACAATGAGTTTCTAAAGTAACGAGTAAGCAAATTAAATGAGAAAGATAGACACAGGGAATCATAGCTCCAGTCACATCCAAACAACACAAAACGAAGCAAGCTAAACTATGAAATAGAAGTGGAACATAGCTCCAATCACCAACTAGAACTATGAACAGATAATCACACCAAAACAAGCAGAAGAAGCAATATCAATTCTAATCGAATATATACATTTTCCGAACGTAATCAACAAATACTTGATTACCCCAGTGAAAACAATATAAAACAGAGAATCAACTGAGTCTGAAATTCGAGAGATGGATAAAGAATCCAGTAACAAGGTGAAGGTGAACCAATTTTAAAGGAGGTCCCACGAAGACCACAAGCTTTCAGAACGACGCCTAAACTGCTGGCTGTGACGCCTTTGCCAAGCCCACTCACAACTCCACCTGTAACCAGCACGTACTTCATTTTCCCTTTCTGTCTGAATTTTGTGCGTATTCAAGTTGCATTCTCAGTTAATTATTGTCCGAGCGGGAAAGCTTGGGAAAGAGTAAACGCGCGTCCTCTTGTTCGCTTATGAAAGCCTCCATCTGTCGGGTTTAGTTTAGGCAAGCCCAGTGTAGAGTTTTGCAACTATGCATTTGGCGCCGCCTTATTAACCCACTTTCTTGGTCAGTAATAATAATATTAGAGTATACAAATTTTCATACAATATAAATCAGTAGACTATTATATATCCATATTTTCACCCGAATTTATATATATATATATATTATAATACTACTGTAATGTTGGTCTGTCAGTCAGCATCAAAAAATTTTTATTTTTGTTTTTTTGAAAATATTCTTTTGTTATATTATAGCAAGAATTCTTGTCCGTGGATAACAAACTTGAATTCGTATTATTTTTTCTTTCTTCTAAACTTGTTTCAATTCTATTCTTTGTGAAGAATAAAGTTGATCGACCTTTCTGAAAGACAAAAGGCACACATATATGATGAAATTTCCTATGCTACTTTCAACTTGTAAATATCTTTTTTTATCTTTTGAGAATTAAGAATATGCCTGATCTCCTTTATTTACCATATATCTATTTGCTGGATAACGAATATTTAGGATGATCAGGACTTCATTTAAATATTATTAAATTGACTTGGAATAAATATTAGTATGAGAGGACCGAATAAAAAGAAAAAAAAAAAAAGAAAAAGAAATCATTTAAAATAATAAATTATTTTGTTAAGGATATCAAGAAAGATGGGACAGATTATTCTGAGAAGCACAAGAGAACTTAATGATTTTAAGAAGATATTATTCTGGCAAGGCTACCAAAAGATGATATATATGATGAGACTGTAAAAGACATATAATATTCTCATTTTTTGGATATTTAAATGAATAAAAGGAATAGCAAAAACAAATTCCAGTAAAATGATCTGCATCCAAAGAAATAAAATTGATTATTGATTATGGTATATATTTTTATTTTCGAAATAGTTTCTCTAAACACAAATACGAATGAAAACCCATGCAAAATTACAACACTTCAACCATTATCAAAAAAATTGATTGAACATCACTTTTCGGAACAATTATCATGTCTCCACTTCTCACATAATTTAAAATTGCTAAACACATATACGTAAGAATTAACTTTCCTGAATTTCCATTAACTCACTCTAAAAAACTAATAAACTGAGCAATATCCATGACACCTATATGTATCACCAAACAACAAATTGTTCGAGGCCAAATGAATCCAAAATCTTACAAAAGCACCATAAAATGCCAAACAAAATTAAAGACAGACAAATTCAGAATTATTCCATAAAATCTTTTCATGATGAATACCTTGCTTGTATACAGGCTACCAACATGCCTTCTTGACGCCCATCAACATACCTTGAGATGTCAGACTACGAAAAACAATACGAGACATTCGAAATTTCTAACAAATAATGCGAGATAGAACCGAGAAAATGCACCGGTTCCTCACTCGTGTAAAGGAATTGTTTCTCGACAAGTGGACTAACTTACAGAGATGTTTCTCTCGCAAAGCAGGAAGATCCAGATCTATGTGAAGAGTTTTGTAAAACTTTCGCTTTAATTCGTATTTGGCAGACAGCAGTCGCCGTTTGTGATATTCTATATTTCGTTTTTTCGATACTGTACTCATTTGCAGCCTGAATTTGTAAGCATAAGTAAATTTGCGATAGAAATTCTAAAAAAAAATGTTGAGAGAGTAGCATGATTTTTTGGCATTTTACCGAAAATTCAGTCACTAAGAAGTCTTGCGGAAGATCTTCTGACGGGAGAAAGCGAGTGCCATTACGACAGAAGAGAATAATCTACTTTAGTTAGAGAAAAGACAGGAAAAGGTGCCTTAAGATTTTTGAAAACTTAACCTTGTTCAGTTCAGTTAGATTGCTTTCGCTGCTGTAAAAGAAGAGAAGGATTCCGGTGCCAACTGATATGAAGTTTTGAGGTACAACTTCACGACTATAATAATTTCGGGCCAGATCGAACGGGTCATTCCATTTTTCCTAATATAAACTTACCCCAGCCCTTCGGCTGCTGTTTAGTATACAATATGCTAAAAATTAGTCACGTGGTAACTGGTACCATTAATGTTAGATTCAAATTACAGTAAGAAACCTTTCTCAGCACAGCAGTAGTCGGCAAAAATAAACTAATGATTGAATTGATTTTTCAATCCCCCAATACAGAACTAGCCAAACAGCAATTTATTGTATCAATAATCTACAGCATTAATGAAAATTGAAGTACAGAAACAACAATCAATTATATACCTTTTCTCGACAAGAGAAGAAATAATTGAAAGCACTGTAATTGATCACACAATCCACATTTTAGCTACAGCTAACTCCTATTCCATTCACAAGCTCACTAATGTCGTATGCCGTCTAAACTTCATTTCGTTCCCTCCTCTTGTATTCTTACGGCCTAAATAAACAACAATAACCAAAAGTGAGAGAAAAACTGCTGAAAACCATAGCAGAGATGCAATCATTGAAACAAATTATTTTAAAGGAAAGACTACTTTGGATCAAAACCACGTAAAGACATACAAATACAATAGCCAGCATTTCCATTCACCACTACATTCTTCTACGTTAGCCGCGGCTGACTGCTTTCGGATATCGAAAGGTGAAAGTGAAAGTAAACCGATTGATACTGCCAAACAGGGAGAGAGGTCAGGTTTTCGTAGGAAACTACTAGTCATTGGAACGCTACCATGAAAACGAAGCTTGGATTGTTAGATGGGAGGGGCGGCAGTGAATGGATATGTTGTATGTACCACAAAAATCATGACATTCGAAGAACCTGTTTCCTACCAAGCACCAATGCTTTCCTTTCTTTCTTCTTTCTTCTTTCTTCTTTCTTCTTTCCTCTTTTTCTTCTTCTTCTTCTTTTTCTGTTTTTAATTAAATAATAAAGAAAGCAAGAACTTAAATGTCCGGTCTCTTAAAATAAAAAAGAGAAATAGAAATCCGTTTGTATATGTATATAAATTCTACCTTTTGATGGAATTATTTGATCATTTTTATCTTAATTGATGTAGTGTAGTTATTGATTATTAAATAATATATAAAATCTAAGATATAACAATATACATTCTTTTAGATGTCGATATTTTCAGTCAAAAATAATATGTTCATATTTAAACTTTTTAAATATACAACCAAGGCAATAACGTAGCGTAAATCATTTTGTATAATTTTCAAAATATAATATCTATCGTCCATTCATAGACAAATAGTTTTAAAACAAAACAAAATAAAATAAAATAAAAAATAGAAAAATTGCATCTGCTTTCTAAATACACTTAAACCCTTTCATTAAAGAAGGAACCACAAATGATAAGCTATATCTTGTGGAAGCCCATTTTCCAAACTGAGGTTCCAGAAGATGAGGGAGCTATCTTTGCAAAATGGCAGTAACTACGTTGCAGCCTCTATACACGAGTGAACTGATACAAATTCTTTGGCTGAGCCAACATTCGAATCTCATCTAAAAGCCAACCTACTTCATCTCTACACTCCTAATTTTGGTGTATGAGTTTGATCGAAGATAAGGAATCTGACTCTAATGATTGGAAGAAGTCCTCATTCAGTAGCTAGCTTTAACTCCTTTCAATATTATTGCAATTCTGCGATCAGCACAATACCAATGCACCTGTATTGGTGTGGTAATGCCATCACTGGCTTTTTCTTCTAGTCTCTAATTACACAGATGACACCAGAAACTGGATTGTTTAAAGGAACTGATGCGTCTAAATTGAGCTTGAAGAAACCGGTCGGTGGGGGATTCCATACAGAATTCAGATTGCTCTTAGATGGGGCCAAATGCAGCACCTCAAATCTTGACTTCTCCTTGTAACCTGAGAGCGTTCTATCTGCTTGTTGAACTATCTCACCAGGAGCCTCTCGATGGCCATTAATTACTAATTTATTCCTAGCCATCCAAATCGACCAACAAACCATAATAGAAACCTCCATCTGCGCAGCATCCGTCTTTTCATCCACGGCATAACAGAAATCCAGAAACTGTCCTGTTTGCAAATCAAGCACGTCAGATCCTACATTTGACTTTTTCCATACTTTCCTTGCAAACCGACAATATCGAACGGCATAAGAGACATCTTCCTGGCGTCTTATACACCTCTGGGAAAGATTTACGCCTCAAATCTTCTTGCTTTGCAAGTTAACTCCGATTAGCAAAACTTTTAGACAGAGCTTGCCAATAAAAAATCTTTACCTTCGGAGTTACATTAACACTCCAGCTCTTTTGCCACCACCTGCCTGTTGATTGCGAACTGGTAAAAGCTAAATTATGGCTACGATTCAGTGCTAAATGATACTTGTTTTTAGCCGATTATACTCCATGGTTATCATAGTGCCACAATAGGCTATCTTCCTGCGGGCTAACTGGCAAAATAATTTTCAAAATTTCCTCAGCGTCTTCTTTTATAAACTACTATTTAATTAGCTCCTCGTTCCAAGTCCCATTAGGTTTGATCAACCAGGACACTCTTGTTTCCTCGCTATGGAAGCCTTTTAACATAGGCCTAAACGTGCAGGGTCGTGGAATCCAATTTTGGTTCTTGTCGCCTATTCTACATCTATAATCTTTCTTATCTTAAACAGCTCTCTCGCACGAAGCAAACTTCGCCACACATAGGATGGATTGTGACACATCTTACTATCCAAAAAAGAAGTTTAGGGTACCTTTGTTTTTGCGCTTTATGCACTAGCGAATCCAGGTTGGTCATCAAACGCCAGCTCCGCTTAGCTAAAAGGGCCTCGTTAAAGCGGGTCATGATTTTAAAGCCGAGACCAGCCTCTTATGTCTTCCTCCTATACATACGATTCCAAGCAATCCAATGTGTCTTCCTCAGCCTATCCGCGCTACCCCACCAATAAGAAGCAAAAGCTCTTCGAAATTCTCGGCAAAGGGTGAATAGAACTCTAAACACTGTCGTCCCGTCAACGCAAAAACTATCTTCACAAACTGTGTTCATTAATGGGCCAAACCCAATAAGCTTCCAACCCAAATTAATGCACATGATAAGAGCAGGGAGGGACTGGGAAGTGGCGACTGTGGGCATGTCACTGTCACATTGATATGGGAAACTCAAAATATAAAAATAAAGAAAACAGTGAATAGAAATACGAAGCTGTCGTCACAAAAAGCATTGGTTAGGCTGTACATTGCTGACATCACATGCAAAGCAATATCCCCGAAGCGAAGGCGATCCATGCACTGCTGCGTCTTTTACTCAATTGCCCGTCGCCGTACTTTCGCTCCTCTTCCTTATTTCATTTTTCATTCTCATTTGATCCCGTTGACTAGAACTCCCCCATTTTTCACTCGCAAGAAACTGAATCTTTTTCAAATAATGACGTTAAAATACCAATTTTTATATATATCATATAATATAAATTAATATTAAAATATTTTTAATAATTCAAAACTATCATGATTAATGAGTAGTAATTAACAAGTTTTTATATCAGATATTTATCAAGTATAATATAAATTTTAGTATTTCAAAAATTACTATTAAAATAGGGCAATCGGTAATATGTGACATATTAATTAAATGTAAAAATGCACTTATAATTCATACAAAATTTACTCCAATTAATAAAAAAATTATATAATATTTTATAAAATTATTGATTCAAGATAATACTGCGAGAATGATTATTTATAAAAAAATAATCTTAGTTTAAAGTTTATATATATTATTTTAAATATTAGTAAAACTTTAATAAGGCCTCATGGGTGCAGTCGCGATAATAAGGTGATGTAATTCTCGTTTCATAGGTTTGGAATTTAATTTTAAGCTTGATCGTTATTTTTGTTCAAATTAAATTAAGTGTGAACCTACGCCCAGAACAGCAGGAGATGCTAGATCCGCCTCTGCCGCCCGAAGAACTCGAAAAATCTTATCAGGGCTGAAGTTTTGGGTTAAAAAAAAGAGACTTGATAAATAGGCAAATGTCTAAATTAGGTTATTTAATGAATTGCAAACTAAATAAATAATTAAAATATTTCAATACTTTTTTTATAAAGTACATCAATAAACAATATTTAAATGATTATTAATAATGAGCTTAATTAACAAATGGATATTTCTTTTTTTTTTCCTATAAGTATCCGCATAAATTACTGCTATTTAAATGGTTTTCATGTATACATACCTCGAGGTTAATCTAGTAATTGCAGGAATAATTTAGCAGCAACTCCGCCACGTGACGGATGGGTACTATGGTAAATAAAAACAAATCCAATACAGGTGGGGCACAGACAAACGCATTGAGTTTATTTGAATGATTCTAAAAAATTTTAAACCACAGAATACAGAACATAACATAAGCGCTTTTGAGAGAGAGAAAGTGAGAAACGAGTTCACCGACCTGCTTGAACTGCCCTCCTCATCTCATATTATATTATGCACATGCATTCTCCTCGCCAGTGCGCTCTCTCTGCAGAATAATTGCGTGTTGCACAGGCCAATAGCTTCCTCAATTGCCTCTGTGTCAGTTTCGATTTTCTTCTTTACTCTTCTTTCGCATTTTTCTTTCGTTTTTCCACTCTCCCGTAATGGTTCTTCTCCAAAACGCCAACAATGTTGAAACGGACCTCACGGAAGCGCGGCGTTTCAGTGAAGATGTGGACTCGACGTGCTCCACGCCGTACGTTAGCGCACCTTCGAGTCCCGGTCGTGGGCCCCCTACTGCCGGCTACTTCTTCAGTGCACCATCGAGTCCCATGCATTACGTTTTATCTTCGGTTCCGTCTGCCACATATCATCCGTCTGAGTCATCGGTCTTATCGACTCAATCTGATTTTGAGTTTGAGTTCTCGTCTCGGTTCCCGACTAATGGGTCGGTAGCCGTTGGATCAATGAGCTCGGCGGATGAACTTTTCTTGAACGGTCAGATTAGACCCATGAAGCTTTCTTCGCATTTGCAGAGGCCTCAGATCTTGGCTCCTCTCATAGATCTGGAGGATGAAGAAGACGACGACGAAAACAAAGGAGATGGCGAAGAGCCGGTGAAACGAGGGAGAGATCTAAAGTTACGCAGTAGATCTCTCCACAGAAAGGCCAGATCTCTTTCTCCGTTAAGAACCCAGGAGTTTGAGTTGCACGAAGAGGATATCAACACTGGAACAAAGGTTAGCGAAAAGATACTAGAGTTACAAGATTTCGTAGAGAGAAAAGAAAGCGAAGCTGTTTCAAACGAAACCACGCCGTCATGTTCTGCTTCTTCGTCTAGGTCTTCATCTTCTGGAAGGAACTCAAAGAAGTGGATATTCTTGAAAGATCTTCTGTATAGAAGTAAAAGCGAAGGGAGAGAAAATGGGAAGGAAAAGTTCTGGTCTTCCATATCATTCTCTCCTTCAAAAGAGAAAAAACTCTCTTCTGCCTCTCTAACACTTTCGAAAGAGGATAAATTATCTCCTGATGCTAGTATCAACAAAACGGAAGAGAAGTCAAAGCAGAAACAGAAACAGAAGCGACATGAACAAGGTTCAGTGAAAAGGACGGTTACCGGGAAACCAACAAATGGAATATCAAAACGGAGGGTACCACCGTCGGCTCACGAGTTACATTACACCTCAAATAGGGCCCAAACAGAGGAAATGAAGAAGAGGACTTATTTACCTTACCGACAGGGCCTGTTTGGTTGCTTAGGATTTAGTTCGAGAGGGTATGGTGCGCTTAATGGACTAGCCAAGACTTTGAACCCGGTCTCTTCCAGGTAGCAATAATGCAAGAAGGGATAGAGGGTTTAATTTTTTGCATAGATTTTTGGCTTCTGTGATGATTATTAATTTATGATTTAATGTTGTGCATCTGCAATATTAAATTTGAAGCAAACTTAATGTTTATGTAAAGTAAGACAATAGCGAAGCTCTGTGTGAATCACAGTTCTCCGGCTATTGCTGATGAAAGTGATGAGCGATTGGATATCCTGCTTTTGCGTTGAATGATATTCTTCATGGCTCATATTTTTCAGAAATTTGCTTCGTTTCCTTTGTTCTCTATTAGTTTATGGTTTATGTGATACATTTGAAATAACGTTAAAAATAGGCTATTGGTTCCTTGGTTGGTTAATTTAATCCTATTGCGCACCCTCTCTATTTGCATGTTTGCCCTTGGTAAAGATTTTGCTGATTTCAGTGGCAATTTTTTAGTGCTTGGGTTTCAATGGTGTGTTGTTACTTTTAGCACACACTTGCGTAGTTAGTTGCATTAGCTTTTTGTCTTCTAGTTTATATTTGTTGGGGAACATATCTTTTTCGTTATCAATTTATCATTGTTTCTTATGTGGGCTATCTGAACAATCGACGAGACAGTGAACCAAATTGTGCTTCGTAACAGGAGTTGTTGATAGCTTCGCCAAGTGTTGCTTGAAATTGGCTGACTTCCACATGGGTGAGCTGTAAGCATCGAGTATTATCCATGTTTGTAAGCCTAGATACTGTGTAAACTGTAAACCTTATTAGACCCACACGGGCGACTTGTGTCCTGTTAGGTATAGATCTGGCCCACTCTCGAAAGCCATTTTGTGTGACGTTTTTGGGCTGTTCTTACCACTAACTTTTTGTTTGCATTTATCGATTGTGTTTTGCTGGGGCCTGTCTGATCGCTTGCTTGTGGTAGATGAGCTTCCTAATTTGTGTCAACAAAGGATGCAAGGATTTAGGCATGGAATTGGTTTGTTAATGCCATTAATTTACATGGATCATGGGATGTGTGAAGAAAGTAGTTAGGTAGGTAAATTTGTTAGATTCATTGGGAGTCGGGTATTTTGTAAATTACATATTTTATTATGGGCTGCTCTGTGATCTGTGAGGTAGGATAAGTAAATTATATATTCTTCAGCTGCAATCAAATATGCATTCAAAAACTTTGAGAGGTCTAAATTCTCAAAAGGAATCTTATTGGACTTCCATGGGTCCCTGGGAGAGAAGGGAAAGGGTCCCCCCGCATGAATTATTCTCTCCAAAAGCCGACGCCAAGCTCTGATTCTTGCTCTTTTCAATTGCTTCGACAATTGCTGTAATTAAATTAAATTTACCGTAGTCCTATTATTGTAGTTGTCTAAGTAACAGGAAACACTTGCAAACTTTGAACAAGTAACCTAGGCGAGTTTTTTTGTAGCTCGGGCCATGGCCTACAGGAACTGATAACTTGAATTTATGCTAAGGCTCCACTCAATTAGGCCGACATTTTGCTCATTTTCCCTTTCATGATACATCAATGATCAATGGGAAGCCTTAACTTGCGTTCATTAACTTGCGGTCATGAGTTGGTTAATGCCCAAATATTTAGAAGTTGACACAATTTTTTCCCACTATTTGCCTAATTAAGATATATTTCAGTATTTGGATGGCTAAATGTTGACTACCGTAAAAACGTAACTGTTGCCTATTTTCTTAATCCCATTTAGATGGGATTGACTGTATTACAGTGATGTATTAATACATCAATATATTCTAAAATGTAATTTTAAAATTCTAATATATTATACAACATAAAACTGAAATCATATTTTAAATTTTGGTTCTAAATTTCAAATTTTACATTGCAAAGTTTCAAAAATTATATTGATGTATGAGAACTAAATCCCAATTAAATATATTATATTTTCTATTTTTGTTAATCTACAATAATTTTAACACTTATATATTACCAATTTTGTGTTTTCAAAATTGTTGTTTTATTAACTCTCTATCACATTATACTTTAAAATTCATACGACTAAATTAGAGATTTCAGCCAAATATATATATATGTTATTAGTGGTTTTTGCATATGACACCTGAATTGAGTTGTCATGGTGATAAAGAGCTTAGGTGACGATTTGCACTTGCACTATAACCTTGAGTTCGAGTTGTCATATTTTCACTTTATATATA
>JAWDEX010000002.1:8098016-8118298 GCA_035221805.1 Trichilia hirta | reverse complement strand
AAATTCAGTAATTCAAGTTGCATTAAAAAGATAACGTAAGGCCAAAAACTTTCATGAAGAGTTTAATTGCATTTGAAGTCATTTAGGGCGTCGAAATTAAGTGTGAAAGAGCTACTGTGCAAAGATGAGAAGTAGAAGACCAAAGGTGCAGCCCCTGCGGCAACACTAGCTGCAATGCCTTGTATTGCGAGGCAGAGGCCGCCGCAGCGAGGGATTTGCAGCGCCGCTGCGACGATTCCCCCTTCTTTTCCCCTCTTTTGAGCTTAATATATAAAACACACTTTGGGGCCTTCAAATAGGGAGCCTCCACACTTAGAAAACTTAAAAAAAATAACTTTTGGAAAACTTGAAAAAGCTTGGAGAAACATTGAATTACAACGGATTAAACACGAGGACTAGAAATTAGAGTGATTCTTCATTGAATTTCTCTCTCTCTTCATTTTTTCTAGTTTAGTTGCTTTGTAATATATGGGATTTATATAATTTTTCTTGTTTATCTTTAAGAGCATGTTAAGCTAAACTATATCTAGTGGATTGATGCAGTCTTTGTTAGATCATGTTTTTGAATGCCATATTTATGAGTATTGATTCTATTCAAATCTATTTGTATTGTTCAATGGCCATGAATGAGTTGATAATAATTCTAGAATTTTATACTTGGGAGAGTTAATTCTAGAGTCAGCCTTGAATGATGCAATTAGAGTTACTGATTAGTTGGGAGAATATCGGTCCCTTAGAAAGCTATGAAAACACATCAATGCACCTAATGTATTTCTAATGCCTAATTTGTAATAGGAATATTGAAATTAAGTATTTGGGATAGGTTTGTATTACACTCAGGAGAGAAAGTCGAACAATTAGGATTCGTGTTTTATAAACGGGGGTTAAGTTGGCACAAAAATGTAATGAGATAAAAGCAATTCAATGGAGTCTTCCAATTCGAGTTTTCTAGTCCATTTTTGAGCTATTGCAGTTTCGTGTTTGGATATATATTATCAATTTAGTATTTAGACTAGGATTGAATACCATTTTTCTCAATTCCTAGATCAAATTTAATATTAATTTAATTATAAAAATCAATAGGATTAGCAATTTTTCCTGTAGACTAACAACCCAACTTTCTAACTATACTAAAACTTAATGCCATTCTCTTGAGGTTAAATTTTGCACACACGCCGCGTGTCAAATAATTGTGGTTCAGAATCAAATTTCTCTTCTCACTTTCTTCAAACATTAGGAAGAACGCCGCCTCCCTTTCTTCAAATGTGGAGAAGAGCATATCCCTAAGCACCATTAACTCCAATCCATTGAGGATTGATCAAGATTCATCTTTGAACAAGTTCCACCACCGACTTCCTTGGCCTCGAGTAAAATATATTTGTTGTAGATTGGCTCATATTTCATCAAGGGTCGAATTACACTCATCCGTGGGTCCATTAGGTGGGGCCAATGACTGTGTGCATAGCATAGCGTAATCCTATGTAATTTATGTACATAAATGTATTATGTACAGGGGAATTTAAGTAATTCATGTAGGTAAAACTTTAATATAAATGTACGATGTTGTAATCCTATTTTCACAAGGTGCATAATAGATATAGTTACTCACCCGTGGAAGTAGGCAAATTGCCAAACCATGCAAAATCTTTGGTGTTTCTATGTGTTTCGTGTATTCTTTGCCGTTATTTCTCACTGTTTCGAAACAACATTTGTAACAAGCTACGTGCTTATGATATGTATGCACCAGCTTAAGGGAAAGTGCTAGAATTATATATTTATGATTCTTATTTTTTTTAGATTACTATTATTTCTTATTGAATTAGGATTAAGATTGGGATTATATCTTATTTAACTAGGATTAAGATTATTTTAGAAGCCTATATATAAGCATCGTTTGTATTTAATTTTAAGAGCAAATAAATAAGATAGTTGAGTTCCTTATTTTCACAATCCTAACACGGTAACTAATCACAAATATAATCAATGTTCCAACCTCAGGTCGTGAGATAACAAGAAAAAGGAGAAACAAAGATACCTAATTAATTAGCCTGCAGCAATCCTAACATAGTAACTAATTGCAGATACAAGCATTACATTCTCAAGAAGTTCAGAGGTTGCTTGGGACTCTGATCTAAATATTAAAGCCTTATAAACAGAAGCTGCAAGAAACACTAACCTGAGCAAACTGAGCTGTTTCAGAATTGAACAATGTGCATTTTGGTTCTGAAACAGGTAATCACATCAAAGAACATTAGCTAACAGTGGAAAAATAAATGAGAAATTTATTAGTTCAGAAGGAATAGTCAAACCCCTAGTAAACCCACTCGAAGTAATAGAGGAATGTGCCAAATGTTTGGAACATCACGGATATTGAGAATATTCGCAATCTGAGAGAAACCATAAAGAGATATATAAGATGGCCAATCAAGAAAACAGAGTTCATCTAAAAAAATTAAAGCAAAAAAAGGAAGCAAAATTCTCCAAAAATTTACCGGAACATGGCAGAACTGAGAAAGTTTCTCCTTCGTATTTTCCAACAAAGGCTACAATAGAATTAACAAACAAATATTGCCAATTAACGAATCAAAAAATAAATTATGACAGAGTCATGAATGAAAGTTCGACATGCTCAATTAGGACATCATTTGAATTAACAACACATAAATATCAATTCATATGAAAGTAACATAAAATGATCCAGTCCAACTAAGAAATTGGGTGACAATTGCATGTAAACCACAATCAAGCAAATTAATGACAAAATTCTAAAATCTTGTACCAAATTTCCACAAACAGTCAAGCTCTTGCATACAGGTAGATACAGGCAGGGAAAAGATGTACCTGAGCAGAACGGCATGCCAGCAGATGAGGAGTCAAGCCTAAAGCTCTCAATTCCCGAACACTGTGCTGTGTAGGCTTAGTTTTCTGAAAGCAGAAAGAAAGAGAGATTTAAGAGCTTTCCAACGAGAAAAAATGGGGAAAGAAAGAAAGAAAATTAAATGAATTTTGGGTAAATAACATAAACCATGGCTTCTGAAAGCATAATGCAAAATGTACAGAAAAATATATATTCAACATCTTGTAAAAATGTTGATACAAAAACAAGGGAGTATTACTTGCTCTCCAACAACGCCCAACACTGGTATCAAGCTCACATGAATGAGGCAGAAGTTATCTTGACCTGAGGCGAAAATTAAAGTCAGCAAATATTACACAGTTGATGGTAATTTATAACCCAAGTGCATATGCCAAACACATGGTGTACATCCAAGAACATATTTCTGAGATTCCATAAGCTTAGATAATAAACAAAATCCACACATCCAAAGTTTTCAACAAATGGCCGACCCAATACAGCCTCAAGCATATAGCAGAACATGTCAATAAAAATAATCCAATCAAATTCAACTCTACAATGATGCTAACAAAGTGTCAGGGCAAAATTTACAGAAGCACTTCATCGGAGATTCCAAATATTTCTAGGACACTAATTAGTAGTCCATATAGATTGACATTATAGCATCATGTGTGCAACCTTACCAACTGAAAATGACAACTGTCGCAAAGCCTCGATGAATGGCATTGATTCAATGTCACCTAAGGAACAGCTGGCGTTAATCAAACAACATAATACGAATTCTCTGTGCACCATAATCTCTTTATATCAAATAGCTCTTACCAACGGTTCCCCCCAACTCTATCACACAAACGTCTGCTGGGTCCTCTTTTCCATCCACAGGAATTACAGCCACGGACTCAATCCAATTCTTAATAGCATCTGTGATGTGCGGAACCACCTAGGCTCCACCCAAAAGTGGAAGAAACTAAAATCACCAGCATTTGCTTTATGAACCAAGATAGGAAGCATCCTTTAGTGAGTACAAAGCATTACCTGAACAGTCTTTCCAAGATAATCGCCTCTCCTCTCCTTCTCAAGCACAGACTGATTAGGAAAGGAAACATAATGATTATACTTGAGAAATTCTACAACTCAAAAATATACATGAGTAGGAATCTACGTCAAAATAAATTCAAGCACCTGATATATCTTTCCAGTGGTGATGTTGTTATCTTTAGTAAGTGTAACATCCAGGAATCGTTCATAGTTACCCAAATCTAAATCCACCTTTAAGAAAGAAAACCAAATAATGAACCTGTAAATACATTAATTGATACTTGTGCTCCTCCCAAAATTATTATATTTGCAAGTGTGTACAATAATATTGAACTTCTTGGTGAGTAAAACTTAAACTATGAATAGAGAAAAGAGAAACCTCTCCGCCATCATCAAGAACAAAAACTTCCCCGTGTTCGAAAGGAGACATGGTACCAGCATCTGTGTTAAGGTAAGGATCTGCAAAACGTGACAAACAGAAACTGAATTGAAAAAACTAATTGAAAACAAAAACTACGTTTGGATTCTGATTCCTAACAAAATGAAAGAAAACAAAAATGAGTTTATAAAGTAACGAGTAAGCAAAATATATGAGAAATATAAACACAGGGTATCATAGTTCCAATCAATACAAAATCAAGCATAATAAAATATGAAACAGAAGCGCAACATAGCTCCAATCACCAACTAGAACGATGAGCAGATACTTATAACGAAACAATTAGAAGGAACAATATCAATTCTAATGGAATATATACATTTTCCAAACGTAATCGACAAATATTTGATTACCCCAATGAAAACAAAATAAAACAGCGAATCAACTGAGTCCAAAATCCGAAAGATAGATAAAAAAAAAAAAAAAAAAAAGTAACAGGGTGTAGGATAACCAATTTTAATGGAGGTCACGCGAAGACCACAAGCTTTCAGAACGACGCCTACACTACTGGCCGTGACGCCTTTGCCAAGACCACTCACAACTCCACCTGTAACCAACACGTACTTCATTTTCCCTTTCTGTCTGAATTTTCTGCGTATTCAAGTTCTATTCTCAATTAATTATTGTCCGAGCGGGAAAAGCTTGAGTAAGAGCAAACGCGCGTCCGCTTGTCGCTTGTGGAAGAGTCTCTATCTGGTTAAGTTTAGGCTAACCTAGGATAGAAAGGTGCGGACTTGAAAAGTTTTGCTTCCCCGCCGCCTACGTACCCCACTTTGTATTAATGTTGGTTAGTAGCGATAAAATTATACAAATTTTTATACAATGTAAATAAATTATTAATAATAATACTTTTAGTAAAAAATTTACTAAAAAAATATTTTATGTTACATTAATTAAATCTCATCATGATTTTTACAAAAATGTGTACAAATAATTTATATATTTAATATTACAACAAAAGTTTTTTTTTGTTTTTCAAAATGCTTTTTTTGTTACAGCAGGTATTCTGGGACAATAATCTTTTTTAGTTGGGAAAACAAACTTGAATTATTATCATTTTTTTCTTCCGACTTTTTTATAAATTCTATCTTTGATATAAATTTGTTTTTTTCATCAAAGAAAACGAGTAAAAAAAGAAAAGAATGATAATGATAGGCCATCTTGAAAAACAAAAGGCATATACTTACAACTTGTTAATATCCTTTTCGTCATTTGAGAATTCAGAATATGCCTGCACTCGTTTATTTACTATTTTATATGCTTCCATTCCACCATAATTTGCTGAATAACGAATATTAACTTTATTGAAATGGTTCATAGGCTATCTAAATGGACTTGTAAGAAAATGTTAGCACGAAGGAAAAAGAAGAAAACTCCCTTTCGGTATCCGATCTTTTAAAAAAGATAAAATCTTGTAAATTCTTCTTTTCAGATAGTCATGGTGGGAGTCGCATCTTGCTTTTCCTCTGTTACATCATCAACTTTGCTGTTATTTGTTAGAGACAGTCAAACAATCCCTCTCCCCTCATTTTTGTACATACTGTTATCACATGGGTCATCAATGGTTTTAAATTATTAGAAGAAAAAAATTATTGGGTTTTTATTTAACTTTTAAAAATAGAATAATTAAAATATCTTATACAACAGTTGTAAATACAGCAGGAAATGAGCAAGCATGAATAATATTGTATATAAATGTGTGTTCTCACATGTGGCATCCAGGTATTTTGCCTGCCTATCTAAAATTTTAAATTTTGAATAGCTAAAAGAACCGAATTGAAGGAGCCTTAGAAGAAAGAAATGGTGAGAAGTGAAAACATGTTTGGTTCTGCACTGTCGTGGGCAGATGAGGAAGATTTAGAAGTAGCAGCTAAATCTCAAGGGCATTCAGTGCAAAACCAACCCTTCTTGGCAATGCTAGACCCAGAGAAGTTGCTCTACAAGATAGAAGAGTAATTGATTGGAAGAAAATCGACTCCTATGATATGCAACAATCATATCTTCTGTAGTAAGATTAATAAACTTCCACTATCTGCACGATACTCTGTTATTCTCAATTCAGATTCAAATGTCTTTATGATATTTTAGTTGGTTTTCATTCAAGAAAGTAAGGACATTGCGGTGAACAATAATCATTTTAATGGAAATGTGAAAAAGGATAATTTCTTGTCTCATTTTTTTTAACTACCAACCCATACATTTACTTTTTACTTAATGAATTACCATTTAGATTATTTTCTACGGACTTAAGATCTATACACTGGTTGCGTAGGTTTCTTTTTAGCACTACTTTTAGAATGGAGAAATGCATTCACATTGGCAGCTATGTTTACTTTGTTGTATATCCAATTTATCCCGCACAAACACTTTCAGGCAGGAGGCTAGAGTTAAAATACTGCATAAACAAGGCATTTCTAATCCTTCATTGCCTGTCAACAGGGAACAATTTGATTGACCAAGTGGTCATTCCAAGTCCAAACCTCAGTGTTGCATATCGGAGATTGAAGAAACAGAAAATTTCGACATCTCTCAGAATCAGAGCTCGAAATCAAATTAGTCCCTCCACTGAGATATCCAACAAAAACTATTACTGGCAAACTATTTGAGCTTGAGAAGGAAAACATACTTACTGAACTGAATGGGAGAATTTTCACAGCATGCAAAGATTGAATCCCAAGTGTCACAATCATCCTTATCCCATTCAGCAAGTTCTTGGAAGTGGTGGAATAGTATCTGAGTCAGGCAAGTCAATGCGAGCACAAAACGATGGTATATATATTGGGAAATCAGTGTCTCATAGGAGGAATAAATTTTATAGACAGAATTTGGTAGGTTGGTTTCCTACAAATGAAAGAAGAGGAACTCTTCAAATTCACTATAAGAGTAGCATCCCATTTGTTGAGAGAGACCAATAACAAATACAGCATCATTGTGCAAAAAGTGCTTTGGGTGGACATTTGATGAACAAAATAAAGAGAACCACGTGGATTCAGGCAATAATGAAACCAGTAGAATGGCCAAAAAATATTAGTCATGGGAACGCTACCATGAAAACGAAGCTTGGATTGTCAGATCTGAGAGGAGTCATTGAATGGATTATGTACGCGGAAATTACGACGTTGGAAGAACTTGTTTCTTACCAAACATCAGTGAGCTCCTAATTAAATAATAATGAAAGAAAGAACTTGATGTCCGATCTCTTAAAACAAAAAAATAGAAAGAAAAATCCTTTCGTATACAAAATCTACTTTTTTCTCATGGAGCTTTTGATAATTTTTTTCATCAATTGATGCGGATGAGGTAAAAAAAATTTAAATATAACAATAATAATATATATTCTTTTTGATGTTATATGTTGATATTTTCAGTTTATCATATCTTTTCACTCAAAATGAATTTTGATTAAATTTCAACTCTTTAAATATTGAGTAATATTATAAATCAAATGTGATAGTTGTTATAAAAAGAAAAATAGCGTTGCACTGACAATTCAGTTATTATATTATTTGAAATTCAAAAGTTATACTTAATTAATTAACTTATAGCTTAAAGCATCTATAATTTTCAAAATATAGTATTTATTTTCCATTAACTTTGAGATAAATAGTTTTAAAAAATAGAAGAAATTACACCTGCTTTCCAAATATACTTTAATCACCTAACCTCATGCAGTTATCGGGGAAATTACTCGGGTGGTTTTAGCATTCCTTAAAAAACTGATCTTCACAGGATGTTTTCATTAATGGGCCAAACCCAAATCAAATACACAAAGCAAGGCAGGGGTGGGACTGGTGACGGTGGACAAATCACATACGGAAATCGAAATATAAAAGTTAAAAAACCCAAATCAATACAGAAGACAAGGATAAAGATGGGGACTGGTGACGGTGGACGTATCACGTAAGGAAACTCAAAATGTGAAAAAATGTATGGGAAGTAGAAGCCAGGCACGTGCCGCCACGTCGTTACTAAAGTATTGATTTGCTGACATATCATACAATGCAAGCCCCCAATGACCAAGGCAGCTCCGCTGCTTTCTTTTACTCAATTACCCATCGCCATACTTTCTTTTCTTTTTGCTATTTTGTTTTTCTTTCCCATTTTATCCCATTGACTAGCAGTCCCCGTTTCTTTCATAGGCAAGAAACCAAATTTACGAGCTACCCCGTGCAATGGTGGAGGAGTAGGACTTCCACTTTCGATTATCACCTTCATGTACTCAAGGAACTATAGTTCACTCTTTGATTTACTCTTTATATGTCACATGGATGGGTATTTTCATTTTCGTCTTTAGATATATATTTTTGTTTTCAATTTTATAAATAAATATATGAGTAAAATTTTTTATTATTAGGATATGTTTAGTTTTAAAGAAGAAAAAAGAAAGAATAGATAATTATTCTTTTATTTGTTTAAAATAAAAGAATTATCAATTAAAAATCTTTTATTTTTTAAGTAGATTAAAATATCTTTAAATTATAATTTAAAACACGGTTGTTTGTTATTGTGTAATTAGGTGTAATTATATAATTTTAATATATTTATCTAATCGCGTAATTACATAGTTAATTATGTAATTAGTGTAATTGAATTCTTTTATTTGCACAGTTTAATTTTTAATGAGGTAAAAATTGGTATAATTATATAATTTAATTATTGAAATTTTTTTAAATTTTATAATTATAAAAGATATATTTTCTCACATTTTCATAACTCTCCTTAAAATTTTTATATATTATTTTTTAATTTACAACATTTAAAGTTTGAAAATGTGGAGAGAACAGTTATTATTTTGAAAATAAAATTTCCCATATTAACCATATCTCTACTATATGCCATCAAAAAACAAAGCTAAACTGTCCTAGCATATTGTATACTTCATAACTTTATTCGTGAGTAAAATTAGGATAATGCACATTTTGAAAAAGATATGAAAAGAGAATTATAAAATTTTGATAATTTAGATAACATTAATTCAGACGATGATAATGAACTTAACGAAGTACCGACAGATGTTAATAAGCAATACACGAGTAACCTCAAAAATAAAATAGTTGATTAAATATAGAATGTTAGAGCAATTACATAAAATTATATATTATATTTAACTTATCTTTTTGTTTTGTTCAACAAACTGATGATTATTTTTATGTTTAACTTTTATATTTTTATGATTACGAACGTTATTTGATAACTCTTTGTTGATTGATAAATTTTAATTAAGTTTATAATTAATAAACTTGAAAATATATTTTATATATTACATATTTTGAGTAAATATTTTGAACATTTATTATGTATTTGTTATATATAATATATAATTTTAAGCATATATAATTTATATAATATATAGAAAAATTATATTACATTATTTTAATCTAAAATATATATATATATATTAATTTTAATAATTTATTAGTAATTTAAATTTGTTTTCGTACTATTTTTACATTTAAAATAATTAATTTTATAATTAAATCATGCAATTATACAATATACTTTAAAATATGACACTGAGTAATTATATAGTTGTAGCTAAATACCACTATGTAATTACACTGATAGCCAATTACACTATTGCAAACAAATAACCTCTTATTGATATTTATTACTAAATTATATCTTTCACTTATTTTTATTTTTTAATTATTATATTAAAATAATTTTAAATATTTCACAAAATTAATTATTGTAATTTAATAATTATGTTTATTAATATTCTTAATTTAAATATGATGCACTTTTAATATTTGCAAATAACATATTCACGTGATTTGTTGAAATCATAATATTTGCTTTTTCAAACTAATTAGTAATTAATAAGGACATATGATTCCTTAGAAAAACTAAATGCAGACATCACATTACAATAATTGAATTGATTTTGTTATATTTCTCGTGTATATTCTTTTTTTAATAAATTTAAGTTACAACATAAAAGCAAATAATTGATTATAAAATTTACATTTATCCAATCTAGGTCAATTCATAATATGCGACATATTAATTATGATGTAAAACGAATCAAGTAATATATATGAAAGTCGCACTAATTAATAAGAGAATTATATTATGCTTTGGAACACTTATTGATTCAAGCTAATATTGCAACAATAATTATTTACAGAAAAATGATCTTTAACAGTTACCCAAATTAAATTATTTAATGAGTCATAAACTAACGGAATAATTAAAGTATTCCAACATTTTTTTCTTATAAATTAAATCAATAAACTATAGTTAAGTGATGGTTAACATTGCATAACAATTTATTCTACCCACCCTAGTTAACAAATGGATATTCTATTTTAATCACTGATAATTCCGTGCATAAATTACCGCAGTTTAAAATAATTTTGCCATCTACGTGTACACCCCGGAACGTTAATTTAGTCATTGCAGAAAGAATTTGGCAACAGTTCCACCACATGATGAATGGGTATTATGGTAAATAAAAATAAATCCAATACAGACTGCGGACAAACTAGTCATTCCCTTATTAAAGACAAGCTTGTTAAAGACAAACTAGTCATTAGCATATTTTCAGAAATCTCTCTTAAGTTTGTGGTAGTCACACAGAATATTTTGTGAAAACTAACAGAAAACACCCTCAATAGTTAGCATTTTCAAAGTATATCCCGAGTATTACAATCTAAACAGCTGTGGAAAGATATTAAACATGTGTGCTGGGAGAAGGAGAAGAGTCTTTTTGAATGGGAATGTGTTACTTTGAACGTGAAATATCTCTGGAGCGAGAACAGATATCCACTGAGAAGTGATGCAGATTTGTTTGCTTCATTTCAAGAGTTGGATGGCAAATTCCAATCCTCTGTTAAGATTATACCCAATCAATCGACTCCTTAAAAAAAAAAAAAAAAAAAAAAGTGTTATTATAAAGGGCATAAACGTATTTTCACAAACAGAGAAAAAGTAACATATTTTTAGTGATGAACGCTTGGGTTTTGCCAAAGTCTTAAAGGTAAGGCTAATTTCAATAATTCACCAAAATCAGTAAGCCCACAAACAGTTCAGGGATGCTAAGCGTGCCTTTCTTTAAACTCTGTTTCAGGGTGATAGGTTTCCAACCTCCAGTTGGATATCTGTCAATATCCCCGTAACATTACCGCTTCGGGGAGAATCTAATTCACTTACCTCTCTCCACAGCCCTCCTCATATATCATACAACGCACATGCATTATCCTCGCTCGGAGCGCTCGCTCTGCATAATAATTGCGTGTCGCACAAGCCAGTAGCTTTAGTTACCATTTGCTTCTTCTTCACTCTTCTCTCTCCTTTCTGTCGTTGTTTCCCTATCCCGTAATGGTTCTTCTCCAAATCACTAATGATGTTGAAACGGACCTCACGGAAACGCCGCGTTTCAGTGAAGAAGTGGACTCGACTTGCTCCACGCCGTACGTTAGCGCACCTTCGAGTCCCGGTCGTGGATCACCCACTACCGGATACTGCTTCAGTGCACCAGCGAGTCCCATGCATTACGTGTTATCGTCGGGTCCGTCTGAGCCATCGTTCTTATCGACTCAATCTGATTTTGAGTTTGAGTTCTCGTCTCGGGTCCCGGACGATGGGTCCGTAGCCGTTGGATCAATGAGCTCGGCCGATGAGCTTTTCTTGAACGGTCAGATTAGGCCCATGAAACTTTCCTCGCACTTGCAGAGGCCTCAGAACCTGGGTCCTCTCATAGATCTGGACGTTGAAGAAGACGACAACGAGAAAAAAGGAGATGATGAAGAGTCGGTGAAACGAGGGAGAGATCTAAAGTTACGCAGTAAATCTCTTCACCGAAAGGCCAGATCTCTTTCTCCATTAAGAAACCAGGAGTTTGAGTGGCACGAAGAGGATATCAATGCTGGCGGAGAGGTTAGCGAAAAGATTATAGAGTTACAAGATTTCGCAGAGAGAAAAGAGAGCGAAGCTGCTTCAAACGAAACTACGCCGTCATCTTCTGCCTCTTCGTCCAGGTCTTCATCTTCTGGAAGGAACTCAAAGAAGTGGATATTCTTGAAAGATCTTCTGTATAGAAGTAAAAGCGAAGGGAGAGGAGATGGGAAGGAAAAGTTCTGGTCTTCCATATCTTTCTCTCCTTCAAAAGAGAAAAGACTTTCTTCTGCCTATCTAACTCTTTCGAAAGAAGATAAACTATCTACTGCTGCTAGAAGTAGTGAAACGGAAGAGAAGCCAAAGCAGAAACATAAACAAAAGCGGCATGCGCAAGGTTCCGTGAAAAAGACGGTTACGGGGAAACCGGCAAATGGGATATCTAAAAGGAGGGTACCACCGTCGGCTCACGAGTTACATTACACCGCAAATAGAGCCCAAGCGGAGGAGATGAAGAAGAGAACCTATTTACCTTACCGCCACGGGCTGTTTGGTTGCTTAGGTTTTAGTTCGAAAGGGTACGGTGCGCTTAATGGACTAGCTAAGACTTTGAACCCGGTTTCTTCCAGATAGAAATAACGCAAGAAGGGTTAGAGGGTTTAATTTTTTGTATAGATTTTGGCTTTGCGATGATTAATTTATGATTTAATGTAGTGTATTTGTTATATTAAATTTTAAGGAAGCTTAATGTTTTTGTACAGTAAGAAGTCATGTGTGAATCACTTCTTCAGCTGTTGCTGATGAAAGTGATGAGCGATTGGATCTCCACCTTTTGCATTGAATGATATTCCTCATGGCTCATATTTTCAGAAATTTGCTTCATTTCCTTTCCTTTTTTCTCTATTAGCTTATGGTTTTATGTGGTACTTCCAAAATAAAGTTTAAAAATAGGCTATATTAGTCCTTGGTTTGTTGATTTAATCCTATTGAGCGCGCGCTCTATCTGCATGTTTGCCCTTGGAAAAGATTTTGATGATTTCAGTGGCAAATCTTTTCGTGCTTTCGTTTCAATGATTTGTTGTTACTGTTAACACGCTGTTGGTAGTTGCATTATCTTTTTGTGAGTTTGTCTTCTAGTTTTTATTTGTTTGCGGATCAGATTTTTTTCATTATCAATTTATCATTGTTTCTTTTGTGGGCTATCTGAACAACCTTTCATATTAATAAATATGGTTCCTTGATTGTTATGATCTCCCCTTTGGACGAGACAGGGAACCAAATTGCACTTCATAACAGGAATTCTTGAAAGCTTTCTCCAACTTTTGGTTGCTAGAAATTAGATGACTTGTGCATGGTCTGTTGTGTTGCGTTTTGCTGTTGTTGGGTGAGCTGTAAGCATCGAGTTATCCATATCTGCAAGCCTAGATGTGTAAGACTGCAAGCCTGATTAGACTCACATGGTCGATTTGTGTACGTTACGTATAAATCTGACCCACTCCCTGAATGTCTTTGTACGTGACCTTTCTGGGGCTTTCATACCAGTAACTTTTTGTTTGCATTTATTGATTGTGCTGAGCTGGAGCCTGACCTGCTTGCTTTGCTTGTGGTAGATGAGATGATCATCTTAATTTGTGTCATCAAGGACTCGAGGATGTTGGCATGAAATTCGTTTGTTAATGCCATTAATTTAACATGGATCATGAGACTTGTGAAGAAAGACGTGTGAAGAAGGTAGTTAGGTCGGTAAATTTGTTAGGTTCATTAGGTGTTTGTTTTCTTGTAAATTACATGTATTATTATGGGTTCTGTGACCTGGGAGGAAGGACAAGTAAATTATATATTTATTTATTCTTCAGATGATCAAATATGCGTTCAAGCACGTTGAAAGATCTCGATTCCGAAAAGGAATCTTATCGTACAGGTTGCAGAGAGGGAGAGAGATAGGGAAGAGGTCCCCACGCACGAATTATTTTCTCCATCGTTTTGCGTGCAAAAAGTTATACACTAAACCCTGGTTCTTGCTTCAAGAATTGCTCTCTCTTAGCTTTGTATTAAATTTACTGTAATAGTATTTGTGACGGGGAACACTGCAAACTTACGGACATAGAGAATGACAAATATTTTAATAATTTTTTAAAATATTATTTAATTTTTTATTACATAATTTTTATTAAAATTTGTGATATATATTTTAAAGATTTTTTAAAATATTGTTTATTTAATAAATATTTATAACAAATAATTTTATAATATAAAAAATAACAAAATTATCTTTAATAAAAATCAAAAATATAAATTTTATTGCATAAATTTTTACTTTTATCATATAAATTCATAAATAAAAATAATTATTTTTAAAAAAATATTTTAAATTTAATTTATAATTTTAATATTTTAATTTACAATAATTTATACTAAAAAATTTATAAATTAATTATTAAAAATTAAATTTAAAATATTTTTATTTAATATTTATGAAAATTTATGAATTTATTTTTATTTTTTTAAAATTTATAAAAATTTTATTTTATTTTTATTTTTAAAAATTAAATAAAAATAATTTAAATATTTTATTTAAATTATTGAACAACTATAATACTTTATACTATAAAAAATTTAATTTATAATTTTATATTTATAATTTTTTTAAAAGAGAATTTATTAAATATAAATATAAAATTATAAATTAAAATTTTTTATTTTAATACTTCATACTAAAAAATTTATAACTTAATTTTTAAATATTAAATTTAAAATATTTTTATTTTATATTGACAAAAATTAATATATTTATTTTTATTTTATAATTTAAATTTATAAAAATTTTATTTTATTTTTATTTTTAAAATTTAAATAAAAATAATTTAAATATTTTATTTATATTATTAAACAATCAAAATACTTTATAATATAAAAAATTTAATTTATAATTTTATATTCGTAAATGCTTTTAAAAGAATTATCAAACGTAAATATAAAATTGTAAAATAAAATTTTTTTGTTTTATAATACTTTATACTAAAAAAATTTATAATTAAATTTAAAATATTTTTATTTTATATTCATAAAATTTATGAATTTATTTTTGTTTTATAATTTAAATTTATAAAATTTTTATTTTAAAACAAATAAAATAGTTTAAATATTTTATTTAAATTAATAAACACCTATAATACTTTATACTATAAAAGATTTAATTTATAATTTTATATTTATAAACACTTTTTAAAAAATTTATAAAATATAAATATAAAATTATAAATTAAATTTTTTTTATTTTATAAAATTTTATACTAAAAGATTTATAATTTATTTTTTTAAATTAAATTTAAAATATTTTTATTTTATATTCATAAAAATTTATGAATTTATTTAGTTTTATAATTTAAATTTAAATAAATAAAAGAACAATATTTTTTATAATTTTAGATTATAAAATAAAAATAAATTTATAAACTTTTATGAATATAAAATAAAAATATTTTAAAATTTATTTTTAATAGTTAATTTATAAACTTTTTATTATAAAATATTATAAATTAAAGTATTAGGATTAAAATTTAATTTTAAAATATTTTTTAAGAAATTAATTATTTTTAATTAAAAATTATATAATAAAAATTGTAAATTTATATGATAAAATATTTTGTTTTTATTTTTTAAAAAAAGATTTTGTTATTTTTTAAAATTATGAAAATTATTTTTTATAAAATATTTTAATTAAAAATAAGCGATATTTTAAAAAATTATAAAAATATTTATAATAAATTTTTTAATAAAAAAATAAATAATATTTTGAAAAATCATTTAGCGGTATTTAAAATTACAAGTAACCCAGGCGAGCTGCGTAGAACGTAACCTAGAGGAACCAATAGCTTTAATTCTACACCCAATTTGGCCCACATTTGCTCGCTAGAAGGATCCATTTTCCCCCTTCAACATGACATCAATTATCAATTGTACGCCCTACTTTCCAAGCTCGTGCGATGACTTTTTTATTTTTTCCATTTCCTTGCAGCAACGAGTTAGGTAATGCCCAAAGAATTTTATGCCCATTATCTGCCCAATTAAGACCTATTTTCAGATGGCTACAAGATTTGACTACCGTGAAAAACTAACTGTAGCCTATTTTCAAATTTATTGTTTTATTGACTATCAATCACATTACTTTAAAATTCAAATTATAAGGGTATTTTATATGAGACGATGGAACGAATAAACTAGAGCTTTCGATCAAAGAAATACTATTATTAATGAATTCTTCATATGATATCTATGATCACATGATGAATTGATAAAGACTTTGTTAATTAATTGTATAAATAATTTTAGCAATACAATCTTTTGTATAGCATCTTGAGGAAATAAATAACAATCGGTTGCCATCTCTAACCTTATAATCTAATCATTTTTGTTTTCCTTGAAATTTTCCATGAACAATAGAGTAGGAACTATGATCTCACTCTCATCGTCCGATCTAAAATTGAAACACTATTCTGCATTCCTAAGGACAACTCAGAAGCACATTGGGAGCTTGGACTAAAGCTAATTATTTGGATGACATTGAAAGTGTCTATCACCTTTTAACATTAATGACTTGTTGAAATCTCTGGTGAATTGAGATAGACATATCGATCTTTTTATAGCTGTAGTATATGTGATATTCCAAAGTTGAGGTGTCTTTGCTTTGTTTTGTTTCGGATAAAGACCCCAAGTCTCCTCACAAGTTGCAACAACAGTAATTTTGGTACTGAATAGGAATACTTACAGCAACGTGATTATGTCAAAGTTGATACTGGACCCATGATGATGATAATCGTTGCAATAAACCAACCAAGAAATAGCATATATCAACTACTACAAAATACAATGAGATATGAGCGTACCAGGGATTTTAATATATATATATATTTTTTAATATTTAGGATAGTGTTAAACATACACATCTTTTTATATTAGTCAAAATGTCCCAATTAATCAATAATAATAAAAAATTAATAACAAAAAATATATGACAATGAATAAGATAAATATGATATTAATTTATACATAAAAATTTTTATTTATATATATATTATTGCTCTTTTGAATATACGTAATCTGTATAAAAAAATACGTATTCTCAATGTTGCTATATATAAAAATATTTATTTATGTCTGGTGATTTAGTTCATATTTAGAATAAAAAAGATAATGCTAATTTTTTTCATTTATTTATATTATACACTCTTTAAATAAAAAACTCCATAATGTGAGGTAATTAATTAAAAAGAATCGTAAAAAAAAAAGAAATATAGTACAAACTAAGGTAACTACTACTTAAAGAATTATGAAAAAGATAAAGTCCCTTCATGATAAACATGATAACAAATGAGGCTTTATCATTCTTGACGTGATAACAAACGAGACTTTATCATTGTCGATAGTTTCACTAACTCTGCATATTTCATCTGTTGTTGTTGTTTAACACGCGATTTGATGCAGCTCCAATCATTTAAGTATCTTGACTTTCACTTTAATTATTAAAAAAAATTAATTTTTTTATTTTAAAAATAAAAATCTCGAATAAAATAAATAAATATATTTTTTAAAAAACAGTTTAAGAGTCTCGTTACGTTAAGGGTGCCATATTTTACAAGTTACAAGTATTTATTGTAGCCTCCGATCTAACATAAAAAAATGGTAAAAAGATCTACCAAATGACTATATCTAATCTTGTCTAATGAGGCTCCTATTTTTCGATGTTCACACGTGTAGATACCTTATAAATAATAAAATTACTATATTATGAGAGAATTTTTCGAGAGAAGGCCATTTTTAACTGGAAAAGAAAAAGAGAGAGTCCTACTAAGCAAAGATTAATCCTCCCTTGTAAATTTTTCCTGAGCTCAGTCTCTCGGATCGGTAAACATTCAAACACTCATAATTTGTCTCTCCTTTTAACTTGGCCTCAAATAATCAACTGACTTGAATGTCGGAGTTTATTCGTAGGTAATTCGACTTTACTTCTAACTCATTTTTTGTGATTTTAGGTAGTTTTCGAAAGTTCCTATTAGGAGCCTTTACATCGATTGCAATAGTAAAATCTATGTGGTGTGCTAAATTTTTTATTTCTAGAAAATTTAGGCATTAACAGTTGGCACCGTCTATGAAAATCAGGCTAAAAGTATGAACAAGGACTTTGAAAAGTATCTCGTGCGAGCATGACAGGGAATACTTACAGCCGTCTCTCTAAAAAAGTGCAGAAAAAAAAGCTGGGAATTCTTTAAACACTAGTAAAAAGGGGATCACTATGGAATCGTCCGACGAAAATAAAGTACAGTATCACTATACTGATGCTCAAGCCAATTGGGCCATTGTTAAAATCGTAGAGTGTGAGTCTTGACAGATAAAAGGGGGTTCAATGAAGTATAGAAGTGCAAGAGAGACTGATAATGGGAAGATTCTTGAATTGGAACACAAAAATTAACAGCTGAAAAAGAAAACTGCAAGCTAAGGGCGTTAGTTCGGCGGCAAAAATACGAAAAGAGGTACCAAATTGTGCTAAAGGCTTCAGAGATAAAGGCCGACTATTCTTCAGGGGAGAGGGGCCAAAAAGCCTAGTACCTAACCAGGAGAGCTACTATCAAGAATGCTAGTTTCACCAGTCTGTAAAAAGGAAAGAGTAAGGCTGATACCTATGACAGAACGAGAATGGATGATGGCAACGAACCAATGATGTTTGCTACTTTGTGTATCCCTAAAATAGATCCAAGAATCACTACCAGACTAAGGCATACCACGGTGGACCTGTGATCACAACTCGATGAGATCAGGTGACAAGATTATAGTGCTCATTCTACTGATCCACAGATAATAGAAACTTGTGTCAAAAAAATACTAGAAAAAATTAAGATCAAAAAAATAAAGATGAGTTTACTAAGGAACACGGACGAAAAGTCTAATGTGGAGAAATATGATGATTCCCCATTCACCAAAAATATACTGAAATTGACCATCCTTAAAAAATTTAAGATGCTATAAATCACACTATATACAGAAAAAGCAAACCCCACTCTGTGCAAATCACATCCTATACAGGAAAGGCAGACCCCACTCTGCATTTGGACACTTTTAGGAAAATAATGGATATTCAAGGGTTGAGCGAGCTACAAATATGCTGATTGTTTCCATTGACGTTAGAAAGGCAGCCTAGAGTGTGATTTAGAAGCCTCCTAAAAGGTAATATTATGAGTTTTTGGTAATTAGGCCAAAGCTTTATAGAAGAGTTTTGAGGCGTCGTTGAGACCACACGTAGCACAAGCGCCCTTCTCCTATTGCAATAGGGCCCCATTGAAAATCTCCAGAGCTTTATGTAAAGATATTACGATGAGGTGATACAATTAGAGGCTTTTCACCACCCATTTGCGTTGGAAGAATTAAAGAAAAGGCTCCAAGTAGAGAGAGAATAGTATACTATTAACAAGCGATCAGTTATCACATATGAGATCAATCGAAGGGAGTTATTTGACGAAGTAGATATAGAGGACCAGGTATTCCTAAGAAAATAAGAGAAAAAAGTGAACTGCCTTGAGCAAAATGATAGAGAACCCTTCCCGAGGAGAGATTTGAGAAAATATGAGCGTGCCAATTAGAAGAACAGAGGCAACAAGTATTCCTAATAGTCCCAACACAGAGATATAATAAAGAAGCCCGCCCTAGATAGAGAGCGACATCAAGTGGCTCATGTGGGCAAAAGAAGTTTTGTTCAGTTAAATGTTTTCCTTTCACAAGCTTTGCGCTATACAAAAAATAATGGGCTCTACATGACAGAACTGACCCTAATAGGTTTGAAAGGGCTAAAATTTTAGGCGATCAATTTTGTGATTAACACAAATGTTACGGGCATAGCACCAATAATTATTTTCATTTAAGGGAATAAATTAATCTCTTAGAAAAAAATCGATATTTGAATCAACTGCTGATCTTTTTCGAGGATGAGAGGCTTATCAGGCTAAGAAGTATCGAACTACAGTGATATTATATAGGCCCACCCTGGCTGAGAATTCGAACAGATTCATAAAGAATTATTCTCGATACTTATTGTCGAATCCCAATAACGATGTTTATATC
>JAWDEX010000002.1:8074202-8097916 GCA_035221805.1 Trichilia hirta | reverse complement strand
TTCAAGTGTAAAATGATGAATTTAAACCTTAATATTCATACACTTTTATGTACTCATCATGCATCTTTGGTGTTCTACCTTTTGTTTTACTTAGTTTAGGGCATCGCGCGAGATGTGGGAGAAGACCAGAATCGATTCTAGCAAATTAGCCTCTAATAAAATCTCTTTCTAGTTAGCAGAAATGTTCTCGAAGCAAGTCATCCTGCCTTTTGACTTCTGACTTAGGACGAGACGATCTGACCATGTCATAGTTGACCCAAACTTATTTAGGATCTTCCCTCCTATGACAAGGTTCCATTCACCCCTAATAAAAAATCACTTGTTCTTTCAGTACTTGTTGCTAAAAGAATTATCCCTCACCGAGTTTGGGATTTTCAGCCTAATTTGCAGATAGTACCAGCCAGGGCTAGACATTGAATTCTTTCTTAATATGTATATGTAAGCCACCTCAGAAATGCTTGGAGGCTCACCAAAATACTCCTGCCACAGCACATATAGACCAGCTAAGATCCTCTAATTGTTAGGGATGAGTTGGTATGAAGGAATCTAAAAATACATGAGCACGTTGGCGAAGAATGGTTGGAACGATAACCTTACCCCCAGCAAAAATAACTCCTTATTAAAGGCAATTTTGTTAGAAGGAGGGTAGCTCAGTATTTCTTCTCTTTTTGGAGCCCTCATAATTACCTGACTATCTACTTGAAACAACTTCTGGTATACCTCAAGGTCATGTACGATGACGATAGAAGAAAACTGATCAGTCTCGAATTCAATCCCTATTCTATGTACTGGGATCGAGTCAGTTGTAGACCCCTTATCGCTTGAATTCGGAAGCAAACCTGATGTCATGTCTGCCTCGACGATTTTTTGAGGCGACAGACCTAATTCTTCAACTTGATGACCCTCACTACTGGTGCTCATATCCTATATGCAACAATAAGACGTTAGGACGAAAACTCTGCTTAGAATTGACATCTCCTGAGGCCAATAAAGAGTGAACGGCTTGTGAGCGTTTTCTTGCTTCGCCTGCCCTCACGGCCTCAACAACACGACGACTATCAAGGACCTCGACCGTAAACTTTGCTCTTTGATGGTGGGTTCACAATCTCCCCCCCACGAGTTAAAAACCTATCATAACATCACCACAAGAAATTTGTAATAAAAGAGATAAAGTAATAACATCTTACTAACTAAGCAGATGACAAAGCGAGGATGATGATTCACTGATTGAACGAAGGCAAACGATGCCGAAGGATAAGGTTCAGGGAACTCGTGAATAAAAGCTTGAAGTTGTCAAAGGTGCAAAATAAAAAAAGGAAGATAAGCAAGGGGTATTTATAGTCAGTCGCATAATACTCAAGCGACACGAAGCACTTGAAGGGTCGAGTTGTAGGCGGTCAGAAATATGCCATGTCTCGTAACGTCAAGAGGGTGCTCTTAAGCGTCGCATTCGTTGGAAAATAATTACCTGTATACTTACACGTGGCTGCATTATGCTTTACGAGAAGGTACCGTATTTAAGTTAGGTCTTTTAGAGAAAAAGTAAATCAAAGCCGAAGCATTCACATTTAATGAATACTGTTGGCTGCTAGAAGCACGACAATGCCCAGGTCAGAATTCTAAATCGTCTCGGCAAAAGTAGAATCATTTAAATTTCTACTTTCGCTTCACGACAGCAAAAATTTAGGGAACTTATATTGATATTTCATTAACCCTGCGCGTCCCGACCCTCGCTATTGTTTAACAAGTGACCTGACCCAGTTCTAGTCGCCTTGGCATCCTGATCTTCACCTTGATTACCGAGGCGAACTAATTTTTTTATTTCAAAAATTGGAGTCTTGGATGGGACAAACAGGTACATTTTTCAAGAAGCAGCTCAAGCATCCCATCACGATAAGGAGCATCATACCCTGTAAGTTGGAGGCACTCATTACGGCTTCAGGCCTAACGTAAAGGAATGATAAAAAGACCTGCTAAATGATCATACCTAATCCTGTCTAATCAAACTCCCGTTCTTCGATACTCACACGTGTAGAGGCCTTATAAATGGTAAAATTGTTACAATGGAAGGGAATTCTTTGAGAGAATGCTATTTTCAACTGAAAAAGCAAAAGAGAGAATCCTGCTAAGCAAAGATTAATCCTCTCTCGTAATTTTTTTCGAGCCCAGTCTCTTGAATTGATAAACACTCAAATACTCATAATTTATCTTTCTTTTTAATTTGACCTTAAATAATCAACTGATTTAGCAACAGAGTTTATTTACTAGTAATCTGACTTTACTCTTAATTTATTTTTTTGTGATTTTAAATAATTCTTAAGAGTTTTTGTTAGGAGCCTTTATATTAATTGTAATAATAAAATTTATGCGATACATTAAATTTTTTATTTTTAAAAAATTTAAATATCAACAATCACGAAAACTTTCAAATCCACGCCACGAGGGCAAAAATACCAAGGAGTAACAAAGAAATTGTTCTATTTATGTTATTAATTATAAATAAAATTAAAAACGTATTAAAATTTAAGGCATAAAATAATTTAAGGTCAAGTTCCACATTATCCGAAGTATGAGCAAAGCAACGCCGTTTTCACCTTCCACTAAAGTATATAGATTTTAGAGTCTGACACTGCATTTCTCTTATTAATAAGAAACTATCACAACGATTCAAAATGGACAGATGTCGACATCTGGAGCTAGTTCGGAAACCTGTTACTACACCAACGAAGCAAGTTAACATTTCTCATAATCTCTCCTTTCATTCTACCATCTCTTGATGACACACTAACAGTTAGCGAACTTTACCTTTGTTTTCTCGTTGTTGGTCACAACAAACGAAACAGAACTCTGGACATAAATGTGTAATCAAAATTTTTACTCCGTTTTACCATTTGATTTAACCGCAATCGGATGAGATACAATTAATCGAAAATGAGCTCGGAATCGAACTCAATATCAACGTCGATATCAGTATCAACATCATCTCCTAGTGCTAAGCGTAACAGAGATCCAGAAGACGAGGTTTATCTCGACAATCTTCACTCTCACAAACGTTATCTCAGTGAGGCAGGTCCTTGTTTCTTAATTTTCGATACCTGATGGTTATTGTGTTTTTTGTACAAAATTTTCTTTATATATTCAGTTTTATGGGATTTAATTTTGTTCCTCTGTTCTGTGTTGTTTTGGGATTTTATAATCTTCTTGTTTAAGATTTTAAAGGGTCTGTCTCACCGATCAAAAGATTTTCTCCCGCAGATAATGGCGTCCAGCTTAAATGGATTAACTGTTGGAGACCCGCTCCCGGAAAATCTCATGGAATCTCCGGCCAGGTTGGATAGTATCATTATTGAATTTGTTGAAAGGTTAAATAAATCAATAAACAACGCTTTTTTTTAGAAATAACTGCCTACCTCTTCTCATAATGCAAAAGTTTGGAGTTTTTTGAATTTGTAGAATGTTTTAGGTTGACAACGGGAGTTCAGCGCCATAACTATTAACTGCAAAAGTCTGGGCTAATTATTCTGGCCATTGTGAATACTAGCATTATCAATTACGTCAATTTGAAGCACATGCCGATGCAATGCTAGAAATTCCTATTAGTTATTTAATGAACTGATGGAATCAGTTTAATTTATTGTTATTATTCCTGCATTTTGTGCA
This sequence comes from Trichilia hirta, assembly GCA_035221805.1. Classification (NCBI taxonomy): domain Eukaryota; kingdom Viridiplantae; phylum Streptophyta; class Magnoliopsida; order Sapindales; family Meliaceae; genus Trichilia; species Trichilia hirta. The sequence continues at coordinate 8,094,256 of JAWDEX010000002.1, read as the reverse complement.
ATTGTGGAATTTTGTATAGATTTCACCGTATTATTCTATGTAGATTAGGTTATTGTACTTCCTTTCAAGCAAATACGGCACAAATCTAGGTCTGTGACAACTAAAACACCAATGAAAAACAGAAAAAATAGGGATTCTAGACATTATTTGTTTTATGAGTAAAAAGATACATAAATGTTACAAGTTGTTGGATTAAGATTCCACTTGAAACCAACAGGGAGTAGAAATCCTTATGCTAAAGGATTTCTATTTAAAATAAAAGGAAGTCTTACATCAGAAAGGTTTCATGTAAGGTTAGGACAAAAAAAAGGCTATATAAAGTTTAGCTTTCTCTAATTTTCAAAACGCACAAACATAGAAGAAAAACATAGAGTGTGAGATTAGTGGATAGAGGAGTCCTAAGAGGGAAAACTAAGTAAGTATCTTGTCTTTAATTTTCTATTGTTTTGTTTTGTTAAGCCCACTTATTGAGATCCTTTATTTTTCTTGTGGTGTGCCAAGAATATTGATCTTGAAATTGGGTGGCCTTTAGTAATACCTAGAGAGATTTGATTGTACTCCCATTATTTGACATAGCAGAAGTTACTAGACTAGAGTTCTGTGTTTTTTACATTTTGGGTTTTTCACATAAAAGTGAGGCCTCTTCTTCTCATGGGATGCCTGTGTGCTCCACGTCAGGTAGCCCAACTTCATCAACTATTGATAAGAATATTGTGGGGCAGCTTCTTGCTGGGCATTGCACTTCCCGAGAGGCTATTACACTGTGAAAGTCTACTCCTAGCTCTGCTGCTTTGAAATCAATGTCGGCATTGTGCATTAGCTAATCTGATGTCCAAAATGTATTTTTACTTTTTTGATTCTAAATCTTTGGGGTCTTGCTCTGACTATTGGGTCTTGACTGTAAGGAGAGATTCTATTAATTAACATTGAGCTCAAGTGAAGCTACTTGAGTTCGGATGGAAACCCTGATCAGCCAGGTGTCCTAGCTGAAAAAGGCTATTCATAGACAGTCTTCCTTGCTTTTTACTCCATAGTGGGGACAGCTGGCCAGTTTGCATCCATTCAGTCGGCAGAAGCTTCCGCTATTTCGCCTGGGTAAGTAATCAAGATGATCATTACAGAAAGGGGGCTAAATAAAATAAAGGACTAAAACTATCAAAGTCAGTTCAGAGTTTCAACCCACTAACTTGAAAGAGACGACCCCTCTTGTTAAGCCAACTCAAGGCCTAGTAGTTGTATTTCTGCTACCTTACTTACATTCCCTGGGGGGAGGTTGGCAGGTCATGCCAAAGGGCATAACGCTATACTTAATGCATCATATTGGGTAACAAACATAGTAGTCTTTGGTTCATCTCCAGCCACCAGCCAGATCAACCAATAGGCCACAGGGATGGGCTCATTCTACTAATTAGAGATCCCTGCTTTATACTCCAATGTTGCATAGTTCAACGGAGACCCAGAGGGTCCTATACTGGCCAGATTTCCTATTGCTGATTTCAAAAGCCCCCGATTTCTAGAAACTTGGTTATGCAAGCTTTATCTTGACGTGCTTTGTGCCTAGCGGGAAGTAATAAGGCGAATCTCCCTAGCGGGCCCAAGGGCCAAATAAGAATAAGTTCCCTTGCTCTGTTTGACCCTGGGCAGTTCTATTGGATCAGATTATTCATCTTTTGGGTTTTCCACGTAAAAGATGTTTTGTCTATTTTATTATGATTTTTTGGTTTTCTGGTATTTTATTTTGTTCACAACCCTATTTTAATCACACAAATGGGAAATGAATTATTCTGCAACATATTTAATTTGGTAGTTTTTCACAACACAAGTATAGATTTGATTGGTTCTCAAGCTGTAGTCACAGAGGATATACTTGTTGTGCTGGAAAGACAATCCAACTGACGTGTAGAAAATTTTATTCATGAATACAACTAAAGCTGAAATGTCTTTTCACTAATTTTTATCAATTAAGGCTGATGCTATCTCAAAGTATGGTTATTAGTCTTTATGTGGTAAGAATATCCCTCAGCATACTCAGCTTTTAGTTCTAGGAGTTTGCAGGAACGGAATTATGTTAATTGATTATATTAATACATGGAATTCCATATGATTGTTGGGTCTAGGTGTGATATCAAATATCTGATATCTTTGTTTCATTATGGAGCGTCTAGTAACCATTATGTCAATTCTTTAAGGGATGTGAAGCAACTTTGTGCGTTTTACTGCTCTAATGTGTACGGCACTAAAATTCATTTTAAAGATCTGAAAGCATGAAATAAAACTTGTTGACGAGTCTTGAAAAAACAAAGAATTTTCTGAGCGGTAGTTTTAATTTGTATGCTTGATATGACAATTTTTTTTCTGTGATTTAGATGACTTCAAAACAAGCTGAGGGAAATAATTGACTTATTGAGCTCAGGTTGAACAAATGTTAAAATCTCAAACGCAACTGAACTTTTGTGTTCAGCCTAAACCAAGGTTGGATTGGCTCAATATCTTAGGGAGACAGTATGAGCTTCGATAATGAATTTTATATAAATGTACAGTCAAGGCTTAGCCATTTCGGATAGCTAACACCATTTCATTCTGGTCTCTACTCTGTAAAGAAATTATGCATCTACTTAAATCTATAATTGGCCTTATACTACTACTCTTTATTTTTTTTTCTTAACGTGGTTAGCATTTTTCATAGCACTCTTTTCTCACTATAAATTCTGAATTATTGTGTTCAGGGATGAGATGTCTATGCAATATTCACCTATGTCAGAAGACTCAGATGACTCAAGATTTTGTGAAGTCCCCATAAACAATTGCTCTTTGCTATCTGACAGCTTGTCAACTAGTCCAGTTTCTCCACATCGGTACCATAGGCCACTCAGTGGGTTCTCTTATGCTCCTACAAGCTCATCTCCTTCACATGGCTGCTCCGTCGCTGGTGCTAGTTGTTCACAGCCACGTCAACGAGGTTCGGATTCTGAGGGCCGGTTCCCATCATCACCTAGTGATATATGCCATTCAGGTGACTTAAGGAGGGCTGCACTCTTAAGATCTGTACAGATGAGAACCCAACCTCCTGGGTTGTCATCCTTTGAATTGTCATTTGGCTCATCACAAGAAGCTGTACCTAATATAGAAGTTGAGGAACGGTCATGCTCATATATGAAGTCTTTAGCAGATGAGAGGGAGTATCAGATTGAGGATTGTTCTTCAATGCGTATGTCAGAGCAGGGATTTAGTGAAGATAAGTCTTGCAGGGTGTTGAATATCAATATGAAAGAAAATGAATCTCGGGATTAGATGCCAGAGGAAATGGGCTGTATAACCAGTGCAAATCACATTTTGCACGCTTCGTATTTTTTTCAAATGTCTGCCTGGAGATTGGCGGGTGCTCTGTGATTTGATTAATTCATGGGGATGCATCTTCATGACATAGGGATACAGAAACGGATTTACTGAAATTCCTGTGGTTAAAGTTGCGTATCGCGTAATCTGGCCAACTCCTACAGTGGGATGCACATGTTGGATGGATTTGCATTCTCTCGTCGTCTAATTTTTATTAACTTTTATTGAGATTAAGATACTAGCTATATATAAAATCTTAATGCTAAGTTTATTTTCCTAGTAATTTTTCTAACTAATCATTAAAACTCAATGAGTTAACGACCAAGGATTCCAACTTAGCTTATTGTCATTTTCCCTTTTTCAAAAACTTGAGATTGTTATTTGCTTTCTTCTCTCGAGTCCTAGTAATTAGAAAAAAAATTTAGCAGACTAAAACGCTGATAATCACTATTGGCAATGTGATAATAAACTATGATTTATTTTTTAGTACAAGGAAGAATTTTTTTTGGCTATTGTTCAGCCGTTTCTCCAGTTAAAGGGCGAGTGTTGTCACTGGTAATTGAAGAAACATATTGGTCAAAACAAAGATCCAGTTATATGTTTAATGTTAGTTTAATCTTATTTCTAGTATTAAATTAATGAATTTCATTTCATATTTCTTTTGTCAATTAAATTTTTACAGCACTTTCTTATTAAGTCTTAAACTTGCAAAAGAAGGAAAGAGTTTGAGAGAAAACTGTAGGATAAAATATGAGATAATAACAGTAGTCGTTTGATTGCTTTTCTGAAATCTGCTTTTTAATTTTAAGAACGGAATAAAGCAACTAAATACTAAAATGCATTTTCAAAAAGAAAATACATTAATTAAAAATCTAAGTTTCAAAAGTGCTACCGAATAATAAACAGTTTGGATCGACTCACTCCAAAATCAGCCGCAATCTTTCACCAATGGAACTTTCATCGTATTTTAGAATGGTAATTTCATTCGCTCCCCATTTCCATTTTGAACGTGAATCACTTATACGTAGTGTTTCTGGCACCTACCAGGACGGTCATGAGATTTGACATGTAAAATAAAATAAATTGAGGAAATCAATTTAGTGGAGATTTAACATATAGAATGCACCTCAAAATTGGAACTCTGTGTCTTAAGTTCCATCAAAATCATGGACATTAGCTAATTTACTCCTACAACGGATAAAGTCTTGGGGCCGACAGATCTCCACCGTTAAAAGAATCTCTGATCAAATAAATTCATGGCAACATCAGATGGCAGTGGCCCACCAACGTTCAAAGAAGTGGGTTATCTTTAAACCCAGCACAAAATGAGTGACGATCCACCAGGAAATCAAGCGTATGCGGCTAGAATATTTTTCTTGAGGGTGAATTCGTCTGCCTTTGCCGGGCTAATTGACTGCACAAATCAAAAGGTAGAATCAAATCTTAATACTTCGAAGGTGTCATACAAAAAGAAAATATATTGCCAAAAGAAAAAACCTGCTTAGGAATGGCCACTAACAGTATCACGTGAAATCAAATCCTAATTATTATTATGATGATGATATAATTACAAGGATTCCCTCCTTGTTTTTGTGTCCTTCTCTAGATCCTAGCTCTCCATCCAAAAGAGATTACAAAGTAAACACATAGGACAGAGGGCTTGCGTCCCCTCCAGTCCATGTGGGCTCATCTCCTTGAAAAACAAGGAAAAACAAGACCAGGAGGCGATCCAAGTCCCATATCAGCACAATTGCAAAAGCTATAAAAATGGTGTGTCTGATGATAAACAGAGCAAAATTTCTATCAATTCATTGTTATATCAAATAACGAAAAATGACCTAAATCCTGCATCATTATCAATCCTCACCTTGTCAAGCATGCGCTGGAGCCGCTCAATTTCCTTCTTGGCATAATCATTACCTTTCCCCATACAATTCTTTGCAGCCTTCAAGTAAATCTTTCCATGTCTAGAAATGAGGAAAATGAGCTATATATCAACGTTCATAGAAACTTATGAGAACACAAGGGGGAGGCATACCAACTTAGAGGATGACAACATATTATAAGCAATATTGTAATAAAAGAACTAACCATTCTCATACTACTGGGTCCACTAATCATGAAACAACAACTGCTTTTCGGATCAAACAGTAATATAAAAAGAGTACCTAGCGGTGGAACCCGTGAGCTTGTCAACTTCCTCTTCCATCTTGGAGAAGACTGCTTTCTTCTCGTCATTGCCAGCAGCTACAAACTCCTTAACCAAGGGATCCAAACTTGCAACTATACCAGCCTGTCAAAAGAATATTATAAGTACATATACAAGTAACTGATAATGGAAAAGGCTATGATGCTCATTGACTAAATGAATCACTAACTTTTGCAGTAAGTTGCCCTTTTCCATCTCGATTGGTGCCACTTTTTTCGTTGATGAAAGAGACGAAGTCCTCTAGATCTCGGCCACCCCCATACTCTTCACCAGCTTTGTTGCTCTTGGGAAAGAATTTTAATGTAGGATATCCACTGACTCCATACCTGCAATGACCTCGATTCTTATAAACACTGTAATATTAAAATACTACAAGTGACAGATAATAAAATTTGAAAGTTGAAATTTCAACTAACTTTTCAGCCAGATCCCTGTATTCGTCAGCGTCCAAATTAGCAATGACTACATCTTCTTCCAATTTGAATGCCATGGCCACCTTTTCATATGTCTGAGAAACAAAAAAAGAGTCAATAGAGATGATGGTTAGAGGGACCAAAGTAACATAAAACACTAACTGATGGAGAAGTGACACTGGTACTTACAGGAGCAAGGTTTTTGCAATGGCCACACCTGATGTAAGCATAACGGAGATACTAGTCAATAGGAACTAATGACACATTGAATAGAAAAGAAAACAACACCACAAGAAATTGCAAAATTTTTATAAAATGATTGTGAGTACTGACCACGGTGCATAAAATTCAACCAAAACATCCTTGGTTTCATCCAAAACTAGCTCATCAAAATTATCAGCAGTAAGCACTGTGACACTGGATGGGACTGCAGCTATCTTCACATTGGTCCCTATAAATTAATGTTCTGATTAGGAGTCAAACACAGCAACATACACAGATAAGAAGCAATTGTCTAGAAACCAACTTCAACAGGATAGGATGTGCCTAGACCAAAAACATTCATCAAATGCCAAAACATATAAACCAGATAAGGAATCATTAGGAGATTGGCCATTGGAGTACAGAGTGCAGGCTAAGAAAATGTGTACACTAATAGCACCATGCCACATAGACATGGTGCATTCCAAAAAATTGAAGCATATGCAGGCAGTGATTCTAGCACCACCGCTTGATGAAAAGAAGCTAACAAGAATCTATATAAGCTCTTAATTCATGTAATTGTATTAAGAATTTGGAATAATACCTCCTTCATTATTCACAAACTCAGCGAGGGATTCTGCAATACGTGGCCCTTCGTACCTATGAAAATTAAATTTTATGGACTCAGCAGATATTTATGAATAGTTAAGGCAAAACAAAAAAATTTATACCAAAAACTATGGTGAACTACTGTAGATTAGACCCACTTTTTGGATTCCAAAGATCCTTTAGGAAACCATTGAATGGTTGGGTATCCTGAGACACCATATTTACTGCATAAGCTCTTGTGCTCGTCACAGTCCACCTACACCACATTAGCAAGACCATGTTAAGAAATAACCAATGAATTTCCGATAAATAACCACAGTGAGATGTAAAAAATCAAGGTAACATTAAGGCTTAGAAATGGCAAGCAGCTACACCATGACAGAACGTAATACTTATTAAATACAATTTTATTTATTTGTTGTAAATTATAAATGTTATTTATTTTATTTTAGTTATTTAAAAATAATAGGAGCAGTCGAGTAAAGAGTTGACCTTTCCAATCAAGACAGACTTTGCTCTTTTAAAGCTTGTTCCAAGTTTCTCATACTCTGGAGCAAGCTTTTTACAGTGCCCACACCTACCAAAGTAAACACAACAACAAAATAAAAATCGTAGACTCAGGTCACACAGAGAACAATCAGAATAAATATACTGATTGCCGAAGAAAACATAACAGCAACATATTGAAAACTTTTACAAAAATCTATGACAATAAAACATTTAACAGAACTATTAAGGACTTTCAGGACTTATAGCATATTTCACAAAAACATTATCCTTCCAGTTTGCAACTCAAAACGCTCTCTACGCTATCACTTACAAAACCTTCCAGATGTTTTTCCATCATTTTTTTTGAAACTTCAGCTCTGTTCAAACACTTCGGATCCTCCAAACAGCCCCAAACCAGGGAGTGTCTAGCACCATGGGTGCGACCTTCCCCCCTCCCTCTGGGCACGCCACCTCCAGCGGTACACTTACCCATGAGTTTTTCCATCATGCCCTAGACTTAAAACCATCACTTACAAAAAGAACACACGCGCATATAACAAGCCTTAGAATTAGAAGAAAACAGATTGAAACGGTAACAGGCTTAAAGGTTTCAATATGATGTATCTGAGAGGGATGAAATGATGGACGAAGAAAAAAAAAAACAGCATTAATACCTAAACGTAACCAGTTTTGAGAGTAGTAACAACTGCTTCCTAATTTCTTTTCATTTTCCAAATAGTAACACTAAATTCACAAGTGACGAACGAACTTTAAATATCATAACAAATATCATGAAGCTATTTACCTGATTATTCAAAAATAGATCATTTCATTTGGCTTCTCTCCTAACTAATTGACGTGCACCACCCTCACACGGACATTGTTTCCGTTTCCTATATCTATTCACATAAACTCACTACTTCTAACCAAAATAATGAAATATGGCATAAATCCACAGCAAGCTCAGATCTAAATACGAGTTAATCGCGATCGGAGGATAAATTCATGTATCATAACTAAAAACGGCTCGAAGAAAGGAGTAATAAACTTACCAAGGAGCATAGAATTCAACGAGAGCTCCTCTGTCTTGACCAACCTCCTTCTCGAAGTTATCCTCCGTTAGTACAACGACATCATCCGCTATAGCTGACACAGACAATAAGGTTACGATCCCCAAGGCCAGCCAGATCTGATATTTCTCCATTTTTGATTTTGGTTCCTAATTGGCTTGAGGCTATTGCGATCTTTGAATTTATACAGTGCCTTCGTTTTGGTGGTTCGGTTGCCTTTCAAGTGGGAAATGCCAACGAGTGGAAAGGTGCACGTTCTTAATATGGACACTGCATTTAAATTGCTGAGGTGGCATTAATGATTAGTTATTTATACGTGGACAATTACTCCGGAACTGTGGGAGCGCTGTCTTCAATTGACCGATTGACAACTATGCGGCCGTTTACCGTCTGTTTCAAGGTCCACAGGTGACATGTTCTCCGTGACGTGTCGAGTTATAAAAGGTCATCACGTAATGGTTTAACAATTTTGGGCTTCATTAGAAACTCAGAGCGGCCCAGTAAAACCCATTATTCAAAGTAATATCTTATCATTACCAGCATTCTATTAAGTATTCTAGAAACATATTTGATATTAAAATATTGACACACAAAATTGAATAATTGTAGAATAAAAATTATGTTAATTAAATATAAATAAATTTTATCAAAAATAATATTAATAAATATATTTTATAATTTTATTTTTAAAATTAAGTAAAAATCTAACCATTCCGAAATCTACTCTAAATGAACTTAACTTTTCTTCCAAAATATTCTTACTGATTACAATGCAGTACAATTGTTCAAATCTTGCTAATATTTGCGTCGGGCGAAAGGCTGAGGTCACTTGTTTTGCTCAACGGCAGAATGGGTTTGATCAATGAACTTGCCTGCTACTCAAAGCAAACCCAAGAACAAATCTGAAGCAATCTCATGAGTCAACTTTTCTAAAGTTTTTTTCGTCGAATCGTTTTCGTAAGAATGCAATCCTTAATGATTAACTATCCATCGCAGGCTATTTGTATTAAGAAATTGAACATTATTAAATATGTTATAAAATTAAAGTCTATCAAAAATTAATATTAATAAATATTTTTATTATTTTATATTTAAAATTAGGTAAAAGTCAATAGATTCAAATTGTCACTAGCCACTTCTAATCTTTACGGATCTTGCTTTAAATCCATATTCTCAAATACGAGGCAAAATTTTGAAATATTTTATGTAGTCAATATTTCTAATTAATCAATCAAGCTCAATAATTATGAAATAATTAAGGTATGTAAGATTGACGTATTGTCATCTCATAATTATTGTAACTTTGTAATTATTATAAAATAAAAAAAAAAGTGAATTATAGTAAAATATATATATATATATATATATATATTTTTTTCATTTTTTTTTTAATTAAAACACAAACCTGACCATGTGATTTGAGATAATCCCCATTAGTCACACACTCACACGTATATATAGATATATACGTACTCGCATACACGTATAATCTCATCCCGTCCCTATGTGTTGTCAGTTGGTTGCAAGCAAAATTTAAAGAAATTTTAACAGTTTGAACTGTATAGTTTGCAGAATTTGTAAATCAAATAAGCTTTTAGCTTTTTAAATTAAATCCCTAAAAGTACGCAAGACCCGTGTACCTTATTTTTTAAATTTAACCCAATTTGACCAATCATATAAAATTGTTGAAAGCACATTACTCGAAACATTTTAGTTGGGCAAATTAATCATTAATCACAAGCATTATTACATGGCGAATTCTTATAATTTTTTTCAAAGAATTGAAAATTTTAGCTTATGAAAAAGTTTGAGAAAATGTTCATTTGTCTCCTCCATACTATTCGACCGTTAGTTAACATTCTAAATTAGGGACAATATGGTCGATTATTAAATCCTTTATTAATTTTATTTTATCTACAATGCAATATATGTTAATACACAATAATGTGATGACTGAAGTTTAAAATGAATAGAGAAATAATTTAATTCATATGTAATTATAAATGATGAATCCATTAAGATTTTAGAGTAATTAGGGTTAATAAGTTACTATCTTGATCTTGTTTACTTTTTAAGGAGATTGTCATATAACGGGCAAGAACGTCGTTTACATAATTTTAATTTTGTTAGGACAATTAACAATAAATACAAGGTAAATAATCATTTTTTATTTTAATAATGTATGAATATGTAAAACTTAAGTGGAGGTACATGATATTCTCTTGTATACCAATTGATAGGAATATTTAATAATGCACTGAAATTTTTGTTTGGCTATCAAATATCCTAACGGGTGTGATTGATGTTCAAATTTCATTCAAGCTTCACTCACAATTAACACGAAAATTCAAATCAATGATAAGAATTTTTACGCCTAACAAATTTGTCTTTAACTCAAATTCCTCAATCGTAGTTTTTTTTAGATAACAATATTGAAAACACAATAAAAATAGGATATTAGTGAGTTTTTCAACGTAAACTTTTTGACGATTAACTTAGTTTGTACACAAAAGGGTAAACTAATTTAGAATAAAATTAATAGAGTTTTGTAACAGGATAATTTAGAGTGCAATTGAGAAAGTTTTGTAACAAGACAACACAATAATATCTCAAAGTCCCTTACTTTTGAAGCAACTAACCTATATTTACAAAAAAAAAAAAAAATAGACATGGAAAAGGAACAACGACAAATATCATCTTGGACCAAATGACAATTTTTTCCTTATTTTATTTTTTGTGATAGATTTTTATTTTAAGTTTAAAAGCTACGACAAATATTTTTATCAAATTGATTTTTCAGTATTTTCTTTTAATATAATAGCTATTATATTCTTAACATTTATAAAAATTATATAATAATTATAAAAATATATAAAATTTAATTAATAAAATGTATATTTTAAATAATATAAAAATTTTTATAAATTGTATATATATATTTTAATTTTTATATTTTTATAAATATCAGGGGTATAATAATTACTACATTACAAAAAAAAAAATAAGAGAAGTAATTTGACAAAAAATATTTATCATAATTTTTAAATTTTAAGATCGATTTTATTAGGAAACATAAAACAAAGTAAAAACTATTATTTCACCAAAAAAGTCACGCCTCAGTTTTTCTCTCTTGTGGAGTGAATATTCCTTAACAAAAGTATTTAATAACAATATTTATTCATATAAAAGATTTGACATATATAGCATGATCGTGTTTTTAAAATATTTATTTGTTCGATTTGATGGGATAGAAGTAACTTGAAATAAAAAATGATAGATAGAAATGCCGTGACTTTGACAAGTTGATACTCCTCAAAAATAAGCTACTTTAGAACCTTACCGATGATACATATTTTCCTCGATATACGATCAGGCTCATTTCTTGGGACGGATAGAGTTTTCCTTCACCACGCGATGACTTTCTCGCCATGACGGTAAGCAAGCGAGGCAGACACAAGTCCTGAAACTTTAATGGTGTTTCAGAGATAGTTTCATCTTTCTTTCTTAACCATAGTAACTCTTCTTCCCCGGGACAGCAGAGCCTCCAACATTTATGCTTTAATCGAAACCTATAACTGAAAGTCATTCAATTCTTATAGACCATGTAGACTGGTAGTTTCAGAGAGCCATTCAATTCCTGTGAATCCAAAATCTGAAAGGATCAAAAACTGCCAACAGGCTACAACTACCAAGCGGGTTCTTTGCCAACAGTAAATCCGTATCCATTATCATAGGTATGGCTTAACATCAGATTCCTTTTATAAAAAAAGATTTCCACTTAACGATCAGAAGAGGCTCTAAAAAATTCGGCGCGCCGGAATAAGAATTTGAATCAAGCCTTCGTAAATTAAATTTAAATAAGAAATAATATTTTTTTAAAACAATTATTTGAAATTTATCCCTTTTAACTTCTTAAATACAAAATTATGGATTAAATTTTTATATAATAATTTTATCATTATATATAAAATTGAAAATGCCCTTCGGTTTAAATTATTACTTCAGGTAATTTTAAAATTTTATTTTTATATAAATAATTGATACTTTTAAAAAAAAAATAAATTTTTTTATAAAAATGTATTTTATAAAATAAATCAATGGTAAAGAATTCACCTGTTCAATAACTCACAAGAAGAAAGTTAACTTGTTGAATAGTATAAAAGATAAAAATATTTATAATTAAATGTTCAGATTAAAATATAAAATCGTATAATTTAATGTGGCATTACATTCTTAAATTATGGTTACATAATTTATTTTATAACTCTGTGGTATCAGTATTTCATAAATATTTTTATATAAAAATTATATACTTAAAATGATTCTTAATTTATATTATCATTTTATGATATTACATGCTGAACATTAAAAAAAAAAAATATATATATATATATATATAACACATAATTTGAAGAAATACATTTATACGCATTTCTCCCATTAAATTTACATCGGCTGATTGCAACAACTTTGTGGGATGGTTGCATGTGAAGTAAAAGAGAAACCGACTATACGAATTCATCGTCTTTATAATTAACCAATGATTAATCAATGCAATAACACGGCCTCGCATCGAATTCGTTTCATATATTAAAATCGTTCACCATGGGATGTTCGTTACAGGCTTCGTTCCAACTAATTTTGGCTGTGAGCCTATGACTAGTACCCATCTCCACGAATTTCCTTCGTTTGCTCTTCCTCTTTGAAAATATTTCCGTGTGATCATTTCCAATCTATTTCATGAATTGGTCCCGTTATCTCCTACCTCGTTTTCCATATTTAAAATATCTATTTCCGATAATAATGGAATGCTGTTAGGATTTGTCGTATTGTCGTACTCATTTGGTTTTTGCTGCCAAAATTAGGAATAGATTGATTAACGTCACTACAATCGAATTGTTTTCGTTATTCCCACAATTATGATTAAGCATCAATAATTGTCAACCACACTTTGTAGATGACTGTCGTGGAGGCTTACTACTTGGGCAAGTTTCATTACCACCTTTTGTTTTCGTTTTCTTTACATCAATTTCAATCGATTTTGTGCATGAAAGAAGATGTTGATATATTACAATTTAAAATATATTAAAATTATTATTCCTTAATTTCTCTTCAATATTTATTTTTATTTTTTTAATATAATGAGACCCCAACTTCTTTCTCCTATATTACTGCAAAGATTTTACATAGTGAACTAACTAGCACTTATTGATTGATCTCTTAATTATACATATATTTTTCATCAATCTAACATGATAAAATAATATGTTACTAAAAAGGTATATGATATAGTTCATATAAATTATAAATGATCAAAAATTACTGAAATTAAAGATAAAAGTATAATAATGTACAGATATTACATGTTATGCAACATATTATGTAATGTTCATAGTACTTTTTTTTCAGAGCATTGTAAACTTTTACATGAAATTTATGATTGAGTCTTGCGACTGGTTTTTTTTATTATCATAATTTTTTTCTAAGACTCGGTGAGTTTAGACTTCAATTTTATCAAAAGCCTTTTGCTTGATTTGTTATAGGTTAATTAATATACATAAATTATCTACTCTCATATTTTAAATATTTATTCATTTGTCAAATAAAATCTGATAAATTATATTTATTGACATATAATATTAAAGTATTAGTTTATGATAAAATAGTAATTTATTATATTCATAATATTATCAATTAATAAGTAATATTTTATACATGCTAAAAAATAACTAAATTATGTTGGTACATATATATAAAATATAGATTTTCCCATGAGTGTGTGAGAGGTACATTTTAATTTTTAATTTTTTTAATTTGTTAATTTTATTAAAATAAAAACTACAGACATATAAACTTTTTGTAAAGTTTTTATAAAAAATTACAAATATATGACATCATAAAAAAAAGTCATATTATCGCGGCCCGGACTTCCACAATTTTATTTTTGAATGGGTAAAAACTTCCCACCCCCCCACCCCCCCCCCAAGAAAAACGTATATACGAGTCACTTCATTTCTTTAATGATGTGAGATTCTTCACCGCCATTCAGGGAGTTTCGATGCCAGGTTGGATGTGGGATTCTTCCCTATGCGGTGCCTTTCTTTCGGGTTCGTACGGGAGGACAAGATGTTACATTCACCCCTTTTTTGGGGCAGCCTTGCACGGAGTCACAATACCAGGTTGAATGTTGGATTATTCACCAGTGCGGTGACACCCCTTCTTTTGCGCCCACGCATAAGGACGAGATATTATTACATCATTCCTTTTTTGGGGTAGTTGTTACTTCAACCCTCCTTTTTGACAATCTTTGCCCATATGATATTATATTCACCCCTCCATTCACCCCCTTCCTTTTGTGCCCACACGAAAACGGGGTGAAAAATTCACCCCCCCTTTTCAAGAATATTCACCTTTTTTCAGAGAACCACGGTGCCAGGTTGGATGTATGATTCTTCACCCGATTAGGAACACATTCAGTCTCATTTTCTCTGGGCAGGGACTTCCTTGCACGGAATTAGTGCCACGACGAATATAGGATTGTTCGGCTAGAGTGCTATACAGACGTTACGCTAACAGTGACTTCTCAAACATTCAATATGATTTTGTTTTTATTGATAGACTAATTGACCCGATGGAACGCATTTGGGTAGCAATGCTAATTGACGCGATGACCCTAAATTATATCGGCCCCATCGGTGGAAGCGTGACCAATGCTTTAATAATATATCACTTTTTCTCATGTATAATTTAAAAACAAATTTTAATTGTTTGTGGGCCTGCACCATCACATCCGTCAATTCTTGCAACATGTAGAGAGCGTGGACCACCGTGCATTAATTTTTCTCTAGCCAGGTCGGCATGCCAAACTGCAACGTGCAGCATTAACTCTCAAGCCTACAGCGCGTTTCGTAATCAATAATCAGGTTTCTATCGTATTGAAGAATTGTTTATGCAGCAATTGAGCTACGATACGGTAATTATTGGTTAATCGCCATAATTCAATGTTGCTAGTTATCTGAAAATAGCACAACCTCCACGCTGCAGTTTAATACCTTACTAGTTGGCCCTGGCGTTAGACAACGGATAACCCGGAATAAAATCGGAGTTACCTCGCTCTTTGGACACTTGCGGCGTTCGCGATGCATTGTAAGAAATGAAACGGAGTATTCGTGATTCGGTCTCATAAAGAAAAAATACTCGACTCATAGTGACCGCACAGTGCATCAGCTGACACTTACCGCATGTGTTACGAAGTCCGCATGCGGGTCCAAAGAACACAACTAAAGTAACGAAAAATCAAAGGAATCGGTTCTATTGAGGAGCAACGTAGCTGAGTTTGATTTTCTAACTATTGTTTTCACAATTCACTTTTACAAATAAAACGGAATTTGCACATTCAAAAAATGAGAAACCAAATCCAAAACATATATAGCTTTCCCAACGCTCTATTACAGCAGCTAACTACAGTCTCAGTCTACACCTCCAATAAATGATTAACCAACCAACTAGCCAATCACCATAATGCTTTTCAAGCTACAGATCTACAAAATACAAAAAGGAAAGACCAAACGAAGATTGCATCATGAGAGAAGCCGTGCAACCGTGGCATTTAGCTTCTCATTGTGTATATCTTCCGTTTTGAGATTATTTATTTCATCGACATTATCGCTTTCCCATAGCCAAGATATAATATTATCTTTTTCATCAAATTGCGGATGATGCCCTTGAACAACACTTTCCCAGTTCCAATCAAAGTCACTAGCATCAAAATAGGAAGTTATTGAAGAGCTAGAAGGCAAATCTCCGGCTGCTCCAGCTGTACTTGAGTTAACAACCTCCATCTGCTCACTCTTTGCCATTTTGTTTGCACTTGATTTCTCATCTTCTCTTTCCTCTATAAGATTTGTGAAACAATTCTCTTTCGCCATTAAACTGAAATCCCCCACCGGCTCATTGTCGATAATGTCATTAAAGCACAGCATCCCACCATCAATGCTTTCAAACGGTCCTGAAATCTGAGCCTCTTTCTGTTCACCACTAAAGCACAACATTGAATTTTCCATTCTTATTTCCTCCTCAAAGCAATGAACCAAGGTTTCTCTCTCCTCATTTAAAACCAACGTTTTTGCCGCAGCAGTGATAAATTGATAAGGACTTGGTGCAACAGGGTTCATTATCTCGTTATCTTCCGCAAATGGATCCAAATCCGTGCTACCATTGATGGAAGAAGTGGACAAAGTTTCTTTCTCAATAGTTGGTGTAGCTGGCAATGGTACAACTTCGTCTATGCAAATATTTTCTTTGGGTCTCTTTGCGGAGACACTAGCAAATTTCTGAGTACTATAGCTTTTATATTTCTTCATTGCCCATCTACTTGTTCTGCCTCCTTTTCGCTTGGTATTATTGCCAACGTCAGCTAGATCCCCTAACGTTGGTAGGGTTTCAACAGATGGCCTCCAAAATGCGTGAACTTTTCGGCGCAAATGTGAATTCCAGTAGTTCTTTATCTCGTTGTCTGTTCTTCCTGGTAAATGGTGTGCTATCAATGACCACCTGAAAGGGAAATAGCGGTTAGAATACCCTCCCAATTCACTGATCCTCACATACTTCTTTTTCCAACCATTCAAAAACTGACATATTTTGAAAAGACGAAAGGGGTGAAACCTTCCTGATTGGATGACGGCAAAAGAAACCCAGGAGAAATAAAGGTTAACAGACGTTGAAAAGTTGAGGTGTTATTGGAGACATACACCGATATTTTCAACATTAAAGGAAAGAGATGAGTGATATTGTGATCTGCTCTTACAGTTTTACATATATGTTCATCTATTTACGAAATTATAAGTCGCTAACCTGTTTCCTAAAGTTGCATGCAGTTTAATGATGATCTCTTCCTCTTCACCGGAAATGTTCCCCCTCTTCAAGTCAGCTCTCAAGTAGTTTATCCACCGCAACCTGCAACTCTTCCCACATCTCAGTAGCCCTTTAAAAGCCACCAAACAACAACTTTGAAAATTAAGAAATGACCTTCAAAACAACGTTTGAAATGAAAAAGGCCTATTTGAACGTTTTCCTTGCCTGCATTTTTTGGTAATGACCTCCATGAGCCTTCTCCATTGGCTTGAATATACTTGGTCAAAATCTCATCCTCCTCAGATGTCCATCTCCCCTTCTTCAGCCCTACTTTCTCACAGCATGGAGCTCTCCCCATTTTTCTATAAACACATTCACAGTCTTGCACAGAGCAGAAGATGCAAATAAACAATAATAAGCGGACATCCACCTGAAGAATGGGCAAATGATGAGTGTTTTACTAGTGAAGTGTGAACACAGGGAAGTGTTGGTTGTAGGCAATAGTTTGTTGATTCCAGAACGAGGTTAGAATCGGTGGAATTTATATAGAAGGGCACATAAAACATGGGTCATCTTGATGGAGATGTATGTGGTGTGACATTGTGCCACGCATTCTGTTAGGAAACATATTGGTCGTGGCATCTCCACCGTCGATGGCTTGGTGATGGGGTTTCAATCCCCCACGTTGATGCCCCTTATGCCAAAACATTTTGTCCCACTATTCCGCCTTCGTCAAATAAAGCACCCGTGATTCTCTTTCGCCTTGACTGTTTCATCAACCCATTCTCCAGGTCATCAAATTGACGGTATCGTCAAATTAAAACTGACAAGGAGGATCTGCTGAGTTCAAAATTACAATGAAAAGCCAAATTTATTCCTAAAACATTCAAAAATTTTGGAGAGAATATTTTTTTACAAAACTTATTTATATAAATTAACATAAATATATAATTATAAATTAAGTTTATTAAATTAATTTATAAAAATTTAAATCATTAATATTATTTTAAAATAAAATAGGTCGATATGTATAAAAAAAGTGTTAATACTTTAGGAGAAGTATCGATATATTAAACGAAAGTATCGACATTTTAGAATAAAAGAATTGAAATTGCTGATATTGTGAAAAGTAGATCGATATATATAGAAGAAGTGTTTATACGTTGAGAGAAATATCGATATGTTGAAAAGGAAAAAGATTTTGAAAATTAAAGAATAATTACGGTGTGGACTAGGTTGATATTTTGAAAAAAATATCGATACTTAGGTGAAAGTATTGATACTTATAAGTATCGATACTTTCAAAATTAGGAAGTCATATTCCAAAAAGTAAAAAAAGAGGGACAAAAAAATGTATCAATACTTTGCACTATATTATCGATATTCAAAAAAAATTATTGATACATTAAAGTAATATATCGATACTTTCTAGCAAATAAGTTGAAATTGTTCCAAATTTATTAGAAATCAAAATATTATCGTATAAAATTATTATTTTGTCCTTTTTTTGCATTTTCTTTTCTTCAATCCTTCAAGGATAAAGTAGTAAATATATAAATCACTATAGGCCAAGGGTAAGGATGAACCATTCTTTCTTTTTATTTTATTTTTTTCTCTACGTCAGTATTTTTTTATTTTTGTCGTGTGTGTGTGATCACATGCATACCACAGAACGCAGCGAAAATAATAATTTTATCAGGGTATTCTTATTTTCTACAAATTAAACACATTTAATTTACAATTACTAACCTTTAGTGATTTTCTAATGAAGTGTAGCACCACTAATGTGATGTCTTTGAGAAATCAAACGCCTTTGATTTCCTGCTGATTGGTTAATTCGAGAGAGAGAATGATGGAACAGAAGAGGGAAAAGAAAATTGAACGCTTCATCCTCTGGATGAAGAAGAAACGTTCTACTTTTGATTTTATAATTTAATGGAAAATATCATTGTTACCTCTGAGTTGTAAATTATCATTCAAGCCTCTAATCATAAAATATCATTCAAGCCTTTATCATTGACCTCAAATGCTATTGAAATATATACATATTTATGAAATACTATGATTTAATCTAAATTACAATAAGGTTAATTTTTAAGCTCTTATTTCATTAAATAATTTAATGCGTAAACTATTTACGACTTTCGGCCAAAAAATATCTTCAAGAGTGCTAACTCTCTTGCGAATATCATTTACTCTCTCTTATAGCAAGGATAATCTCAGGGTTTATATTGTGACCTTTCAGGTTCACTATAACGTTAGCTGTGAGCTGAAATCAATCTCATTGACCTCATTTTAAATCATTCGGATGCTCAATGACTATAGTTGACATCTAGCAATATGCCATAGCCCCTAACTCATAATAAAGAAAAAAATTCATCGAACCTAATGCCTAATTATAGGTCTTATGTGAAAAATCTCCTTCTGTTTGTCTAATCCTAACCAAATCAGGGCTCACAAATGTGAAAATTCTTAATTTAGTTTTATTCGAATAATTAGTCATTATAAACTGAACTTGTCATTATGAACTCTTCGTATGACTTTTTGTGCTTTGATTAAAGACTTTGTTTTCAATTATTTACTAATATCTAATTGAAAACTCAAATTTTGATCAAGTTAACGACACCTCAAAATCTATTATATTGAGTCAACAGATTTCTTTTAGCAATCATTTGCTTCTCGATATAAATAACACATGACCAAATTAACTTTTTTGTACAAGACATGCTTAATCTCATATTTATACACCATATGAACCATGTGTATCTATACTGATAAACAACTATAATGTCTAAGGTTTGAGAAATAGTTAACACACCCATATAATTTAATAATAAATCATTAACATTATACATTCGTGTGATTCACCATACT
>JAWDEX010000002.1:8043822-8070894 GCA_035221805.1 Trichilia hirta | reverse complement strand
CGCTCGCAGCTTGGCGCTCCCCCGCGCTGTTGGCATAGCCTGCACCAATATACTCTTAAGCATACCGCTTAGACTTGGCGCTCACCCGCAACTATGGCCTTGTACCATTGTGCCCGCGAGCACTTAGCACTCCGCTTTGTCACTTAGCGCTCTCCCACGCCTAGGGCCTCATTCGATGCACTTATGCACACTTAGCGTTGCTCATCACTTGGCGCTCCTCGGCGCCTATGGCTTCATTCATATGCCCACTTTGAGCACTTGAGCTTTTTGCCTATCGCTCGGCGCTCACTCACGCCGAGGGCCTCAAACTGTGTTCCCTTGAGCACTAAGCGTCTCGCCCGTTACTCGACGCTCCCTCGCGCTATTGGCCCCAATGCTTGTGTGCGTCCGCGGCCTCCTGCCTCAGCACACTTGAGCATTCGCCCTAGCAAATTCAGACAACCTCTGTTGTGCCCTCATGTGCCCATTATGCTTGCGTTGCCTACGCACAACTTTGCCTTTGCGTACATTGCCCCCGCACGTCTTAGTTTTCCTTGCCTTGTGTTGTAAGCATCTCCTGTACTTGTGGTGCGCTACGCATGCTCCGCTCATGCTGCGCCTAGTGCCTTATATTGCGACCCTCTGTGCTTCGCACAACCCGTTGCACGCCGCATGCCAATGTTGTGTGCTTTGCTCCGCATATGCCGCACTCTTAATGCTCCGCACCTTGAAGCGCTGTGCTCCGCACAAACGGCATCCGTCATTAACCCACAAGTATGATTCTTGGTCCACTCGAATACTTCTCGTTTGGCTCTCGCACCCTGAGCTCCCCCGCTCAAGGTTGCATTGCCTTTGCCTCAGTATGCCTCGCTGATTTCGCCTTGCCTTGGGCTCATCAGGAGAACGACTCCAATTTTTCACCAACTCGTGTGGAGTAGTAAATTCCACTGTTTAACTACCCGTATGCCACCATTCTTAATCTTAGAGCCGCCTACTTAGCCTAATTTATCCCAACTTGCATACCTAAGAGTAAGGCTGTGACAGTAGTCCAACATGGTATATATGATATCGTACATAAAGGAAAACGCTGTCGCATTGCCTTTTCAGCTTCCCCATTCACAGTTTAAAAAGTCATGAATTTGCGAGTTTGCGGGTCGGGAATTTGAATTTCCACGTGGCCTATATTGATTGGCTAGAACAACAATAAGCGAAAGTTGATTGGCCATCATCTACACGGAACACGTTGCAAAAGGTAGTCGCTAGTCAAGTCGTCGTTGCCACCTGCTTCGGGTTTAACTCGCTGCCCAGTTTGAAGGACTTAACACAGGCTACACCACACCAGACAGAAACGTAAGAAAACGGGGAAACATTGCTGAAACCGAGACTGGAATAAAAGAGAGTGAGAAAGGGGTCTCTGAGAGGATTCTTGATCTTCACTACTTAATACATAGAAAGAAATAATCTAAGATTTTCCCAAGATCTGAAATTAAACCGTAGATTCTTTGTTCCGGAGAGACATTGCTTTCTCTCCTGATCTGTCGATGGCACATCGAAGAACAAGGCTTTTGTTTTTATTATGTGCTCTTTGTTGCGCTCTCACCACTGTTGCAGGGTAGTATTTATATATTTATGTTTCCCTCTTTGAAAAATGGCGAGTTTTTCCTTGGACATAATTAATGAATGCTGAAATAATGCAGGAAGAGCTATTATGAAATATTGCAAGTATCGAAGGGAGCATCAGACGAACAGATCAAAAGAGCATATAGGAAGCTGGCGTTGAAGTATCATCCGGATAAGAATCCTGGCAACGAGGAGGCCAACAAGCGATTCGCTGAGATTAACAACGGTGACTTTTTTTAATTTCATTACGCGATACATGTTTATATTTCTCAAAAGGAGAATTTAATAGTGATTGATTGTTTAAATAATAGCGTATGAGGTGTTATCGGATAGCGAGAAGAGGAATATATACGATAAATACGGGGAAGAGGGGCTGAAACAACATGGTGCTAGCGGAGGCAGAGGTGGTGGAATGGGAGTTAACATTCAAGACATTTTCAGCTCGTATGTCATTTAATCCTTTTATCTTATTTATTTCACAATTGCAAAATGCTGCTAGTGTTAGTGAAATTGGAAGTGGACAATCGATTCAATTATTGGTTTGCCATAATTAGATTTAAAGAAGCAGGAACGAATTTCTGTTCTTTTCTTTTCATTGGAATATATTTCAATGAGATTAGGTTGGTGCATTTATTTGCACTTTTAATATATTTATCGCTGAGGCTGCAGTTTGGGCTTCTAGTACGCTTTTATACGGTCCAATTTGGAACTTATGGACTATTGTGCTTGCATAGACCTCTGTCGGAACGGGCTAGTTTATTTTTATAAATGTCAAAATAGCTTAACATTAATCGTGATTATTATGTTATCTCTTCAAGTTTTTGGGTTTGTTCTTTTGAGCACGTTGAATCCCTATCTTTCTAGCCTATGCTATACCATCACTTTTGGTTTGTTCCTAGCTTGTGTTAGATTAGTAAGTTGTAAACCATTGTCCCTTATCTATCTCTAGTACCACCTGCAATGTGTAGGAGCTGTCCGTTAGCATTGTGCATTTATTGGAACAAATTATCAACACTTTTAAGCTTTCTTATTTTAGAAAATGGAAAAACTTCGTTAAGTGGCAGTAACATTATTCATTAATCAGTTGTAAATATCTTTCAATAATTTGTCGTTGCTGATAATAAAAGGTTTTTGCTAGTTTCTTTGGTGGAGGAGGTTCAATGGAAGAGGAAGAGAGAATCGTGAAGGGGGATGATGTTATTGTTGAATTGGAGGCTACGTTAGAAGATTTATACATGGGAGGTTCGCTGAAGGTAAGGATATCATATTTACATCAAAATTGTCATCTTGTATCAAAAATCTGTTATTGATAATCTTATTATATGAAGTGAATTTCTTGGCTGTCATAAGAACAGTTTCAAGGGCTTGTATTACAAGATTTAGTCTGAATAATCAGTCAAGGTTGAGAAGTTATTGAGAATACATTTTTTCCACAACCAAAGATAATTAAAGTAACATTTTTTTTTTTAAACTTGTCTAAAGCATGGGTTTGGTATTCCATCTGTTCCTCAGACTACAGTAGTGATATTCTCTCTGTGATTCTGTAGGTCTGGAGGGAGAAAAATGTTTTAAAGCCAGCCTCAGGCAAAAGACGTTGTAACTGCAGAAATGAAGTCTACCACAGACAAATTGGTCCTGGGATGTTCCAACAAATGACCGAGCAGGTATGTAAAAGCCTCCGTCAGTCCTCTTGGCTATTGATAAATTTTGAATGTTGTCTTCATTACTTTCTTTTGCTGTTGGATTTGTCCCACAATTCACTGGCATTGGCATTCTGATTTTCTCTTCCAGCTTAAAAACTTTCTTGATGTTTTCCTTTCAGGTCTGCGAGCAATGCCAAAATGTCAAATATGAGAGGGAGGGATATTTTGTAACAGTTGATATTGAAAAGGGGATGCAAGATGGACAGGTAGATTTTATACTGTTCAAATGTGAAATACTGCTACGTACCTGTAACTGCAGTCCTCTTTATCCCCGTGTATAAAAACTGTGTGTCTTAGTTTTATAATTTGTTTAGATTTTCAATGTTTTTGTGAATTGTATTGCTTGTGCAATCAGAACTAAATTCATGGTGTGTTGAGGTTGCATCCCTATCTTTAGCCTTTCATTAATGCATTGTTACTTCCAGTAGAAAACACCATTATTGTCTGTCAAATAGGAAAAGCTAAAGATATTCGATCTTTTAAAACTGTAAGGGACTACATTTATTATATCAAACTCAAAATCATGCATGCTATCTGCCGTTTAGTTAATATGTTCTGCTGTGATCCCTTTTCTGTGATTGAATTCACGTTTCTGCGTCCAATGCTCCAAAACCTTTGGGAAATTCTTCCTTCCTAGTTGTGTCTGTCTCAAGATTAACTTTTAACTCCTGATGTTTTCAGTGATACATCAAACTAAAAATAATGCATGCTTTCTGCTGTTTAGTTAATATACTCCTGTCCTTTTCTCTGATTAATTCAAGTTTGTGTCTAATGCTCCAAAACCTATGGGAAATCTTCTTTATTAATTGTGTCTATTTACTCCTATAATTTTTAGTGATAAGCTACATCAGACTCAAAATCATGCACTCTATCTGCTGTTTAATTAATACTCATGCAACTGGTTTCCCTAATGGATACTCCAAAGATAAGTTCCACTGTGAACTCTTCTCTATGATCAAATTCAAGTTTCTGCATCAAGTCCTCCAAAACCTAGGAAATTATGCTTTCCCAATTATATCAATCATAAGAACAACTTTTCCTCTCCAGTCAATTTTGGTGGGAAGTTGCAGTTTCCCTCATTTACAACCTTAATGATAAATGTTATGTTTTTGTACATTTGTTCTTTCTGTATGTCAACTGAGTTATCACCATCTAGGCTTATTCTTATGTGGAATTTCTTTTCTTTACCCTCTCATTTCATTGTTTCTTGGGTTTTAGACTGGCCTTTTGATGCATCTATTTGTTTCAGGAGGTGGTTTTCTACGATGACGGTGAGCCAAAAATTGATGGAGAACCTGGAGATCTGAAGGTTAGTTTCAAATTCTTGCTTGTGTGATGCTTGTCAGATTTTCTTTGCAACATATTATAACTATCTGTTCATTTGCAGTTCCGGATTCACACAGCACCCCATGATTGCTTCAGAAGGGAAGAAAATGACTTGCACACAACTGTCACAATAACGCTGGTAAAGCCCAGATGTGGCTATTGTTTAGTTATCTCTGTTGGAGAGAATGTTTCCTCTTGAGGGAAGCCATTGATTTTCATTGGAGTATTCCCTTAACCATTTCCTCCTTCAGGTTCAAGCTCTTGTTGGTTTTCAGAAGACCATGAAGCACCTTGATGAACATTTAGTTGACATCAGCTCAAAGGTAAGCATTAATATTTCCTTTGGAACTTCATTTGAAATGACTCCGATCAGTGATATCAACTGAAATGCTTCTTTTCCTTGCTCAGGGAATCACCAAGCCCAAGGAAGTGAGGAAGTTCAAAGGAGAAGGAATGCCGATGCATTTTACTCACAAGAAAGGTGACCTCTATGTTACATTTGAGGTTCTATTCCCCTCATCTCTGACAGGGGATCAAAAGACAAAGATCAAAGCAGTTCTTGGTTAGGACACGTAAGTACGTGCTTTTTCCTGGGTTCTACGGTTTTCCTGCATTTTAATGTGATGAGATTGTACTGGAAAATCAGCAACTCTGAGGGCTTAGTCATACGTTCTTTTTACCCCATCTATTATTTTAGTGTTTTCCTTCATCCATTAACCAGTAGTGCAGAGGTAAAATGTTTTAGCTGTAATACTCTAAATTATTAGAGCCTCTCCGGCATATAATTTTTGGCCAATATCTTATGTTTCTCTTTAGATTCTTCTCTCTGTATCTTGGTTTAATTTTTGTCCTAGGACTTTGGCAACTATCAATAAGTGTTGCCTAATCATATGTCAGAAACATTAGGCTCATACGGTTAGGTGTAGTGAATTTCATTTCCATAAATGGTCAATTCTCAGTCCATTCAGGGTAGTTATTACTACAGCATCAACTAAACTTTGAACAGATTTGATTTCTTTATGTATTTTATGGGTTATTATCAGTTACATTCCTGAGGTTTGGGGTTTTATCACTTATACAGTATCTTTTGATTAAATACAGTTATCACCCCTGCCGTTGTCGTTAGGTTTTGTCTCTGAACAGAATTTTACACAATTACTTTCTAACCCTTCTCAAATAAATATGTATGATAATAAACAATCCCGTCTCTTAAGAACCCTAAAGCCCAAATACCCAAAGAGAAAAATAGAAAGAGAAATTACAATTTTAATAAAAAAATAATTCGAAACTAATTATTCCCGTGTATTTTTGGGTTACTCATGGTTTTTGAAGAATGACGCGGAAAAATAATTCCAATGATTGTGGGTTTCGATAATTTGTTGTGTAGTTGCAGTTGATTTCATGGTGGTTTCCCTTTGTTTTTAGAGTTGACGAGTTAAAAAAAAATTGATTTTTATAGACTTTTACACAAAAGGCGATGCATATTTTAATTTGAGATGTCTCGAGGCTTGACTAGGATAATAGAGGTATTCCATTAAATATTTGTTGATTTCCCGAAATTTTGTAAGTTTTAACCCACCGAGACAGTAATAGGCACTGAGAAAATCTCCAGGCTTGAACTATTGTCAGTTTTAACCCACTGAGACAATAAGTCACTCACTAGCTACAAGTGCTTGAGAGAGTAATAACAAATAAAATATTATTTACCAAGTCAAGCCTAATATTTACAAAACACTTGTAATTTCTTTCAAAGTCAGTCGACATGGAGACTCGGTAATTTCAAACATACAACATACTGTCTAGTGTAAATCTGCAAGTACCCTTAAGCTTGTTAATATTTCAATTTGCACACTACAAGGCTATCATAAAAATTTCTGAAAAAATCCTTTAATATCTATTCGAAACTTTGTGTCCTGAATTTCAATCGATTGATGCCAGCTTCTCTTCGTCTACCTCAAAAGCTTTCCTCGCTTGCTTCAGCTCCTCTTGCATGGACAGCAATTCTGTACAACGGTTAAGTTTTGGCAGATCCTGCAGAGTCAACAAATAAAATATTTGACAATAACTTAATACGATTACAGCACTTTCCCGCATCCAAGATAGTCAGGGAACATCTTGGGACAAAATTCTTACAGATATACTTATGCAGTGAACAAAGTATAATGTGTAAGTTAGAAGAACATGAAACAAAATTCTACATAACAAATTGAACACTCCATAACGAAAAATACCTTTCGGATTAAATAAAGAAAATCCTCAACTGATAACTTTCCCCTCTTTGATCCAACATCTTGTGCTTTATGTGCCTGCAAAAAACCAGTACATGCATACATCATATCTACATTGACATCTCATGCAAAGAAAGATATTAATTAAGCCAAATAAATGCATACCAAATCTGTGACATACTCCACAACAATGTCCTCCACAAGTGCCACAGTTTCTGGAAGTGGCTGAAAACACAGAAGAAGAAATCCATAAATATATTTGACTAGAACAAACAACTTCAAGATGGTGCATGCATTTCAATAACAGAATCAGAAAGTTCCATCTCAACTACATGAAATTATAATGACTGAAACTCCTGTTGGTGCAACAAGTATAACATAGGGGCAAAGGACTGAGGACTTGCTGTCAATGAAACAAGCATTATTATGATACAGTACCCGAATCTATATATCAACTCATCTAGAATCTATAACTGCCCTGAAATAAAAAAGATCTTAGCAGCCTGACAATTATGTGCGTATGCAAGAATTCACATTCACCCAGGTGGCTTGAACAAGATAGTCTGGTTACATTTCTTTCGATGCAGTAATCAAGTGCAGAAAGGTTTTGCCACAAGCCTCTAAGAAGATGTGACAACTTTGCAAACCATATTTGCATTGTATGCTGCAAACTTCCAAAAGTTGAAATATAATTCTACCTGATTGGCTCATGAGATGCCTAGCAATGGCATCATATTATGAATAATATTGGCAACCACTTTTTTGAGTTTCTCTTCCCAAATTTAGTAATTGGGAACGAAACAACTGTACCCAGCTCAACTAAACGGACGGCGTATATAGATATCAAAATCGACTTGGAGAAGTTTTAAGAACCAAAATTGGCTACTACAATAGCAATTTCAGTAGCTTGCAAACTAATCTTGTTCTCAACTTCTAGAAACATATTCTCTTTCAGAATCAAGTATTTTCCGCACTGAGCATTGACATGCCAAAGCATATATGATTTCAATTAAATTACCCAGTGCCAAACACACATAAAAAACACTCTAACAGCTCGTTCTAGGAGCAAAAGAATTCTGTTCTTAGTATACCAGAGACATTTTGATGATTTTGAAGGAACAAGTTAGGATAAACTAAACATCCGTATAATGCAAAAGAAAGGCAAAGCACTCAGTGGAAGCAAGCTTACTCTGATCTGATTGAATCTAATAAATAAAACTTACGTTTTTCCCGACATATTTTTGTAATTTGCATAAGCAACAGGCATGTAAAAGAAAAGAGACTTTACGTTCTTATCTGAGTTGCAGACTTGACAACAGTGTTCTAAACTCATCAATTACAAAAGATTTTCACCAGGTAAACCCTTGCTGGAGTATGCATAAAAACAATCAGATCATTACGACAAATATTTTTCATACACACCAAATCAATAAGCCATTAACAGTACCAAAAAGATTGCAAGATGGATACTGTTACTTACATTAGGATCATCGCCAAAACCATACATCATATGCTGAACTGCATCACCAAAACAAAAGAAATGAGTAACGAAGGCATTTAACATTATCAAAAACCAAAAAACAATACAGGTGGCAATTGCCCACGATCTTTTTGAAAGACTCCTCGCTTGCGCTTAAATGAAGTTGTTTCATTGGGCTGTGAGGATCCTGCTTTAGATTTTGAGGACAGTCCCACAGATGAATTGCTCATCTTCGATGCACGTCGTCTTTTCCTATCATACCCATCACAAAATTAGCTTTTCTGAACTTCAAATCCAAAATAACTACACAAGTACTTGAATTGCTTTCATTTCCATTGCGGTACTAAAAAAATAATGTTGTTTGTATATGTTCATTGCAAGCATTTAAAACAAAATGGTACAGAAAATAAAAACCGTAACTTTCGTGTGAAGAATTCGAGTCCAACGGTAAGAATAATAAAATGTTGAGCGAAGAATTAGGAATGAAGAGCGCATTATACAGAAGCACAAGAAAGACAAAAAACGTAACCTTCTACGAAATCTTCTCTCTATCGTGCCCAAATTATACAAAACATAAAAAAAATACAAAATTAAACAACAAGTAATGTCATGTCAAGGATCTATCCAATCCAACGATGAAGGTGTGTCATTACGCATTATTTTCTGAGAATTCAACAAACCATCCATAGGAATTAAATAAATTTAAAAGAAAAATACTCTCTAGGTAAAATAACTCGATCTGGCCCAGATTTAGGAAGCTCAGGTCCAGCCACGATAAATTATTAAACCCTAATTTTAAATTCAATATAAGGCCACCAAAAATATTTCTATATTATTTAATGATAACCCACCCCAAATTAAAGGCCAAATGTTAGGTGGCAACAAAAACATAACTCGCTTCTCACAATCTATGCATTTTCCACATTTGATTTTTCCAGAATCAAAGATTTCTAATTATATAAGTTGTACTTCATCAAGCACGTAATGCTCAAGTGCTTAACTGTAACTCTAAATCTAGAAAAATGCAAACAGAAAATTTGTCTAGGTTACCAGTGGTAGCGCGGAGGCTTATAAGCTGAGTAAAATCAATTCACGACTTGATATTTCAACTGCAAAATCAGTACGTGCTGCGTCGTGGACCGGCGACGGGTGGCGCGACAATTTCTAAGACATTGGTGATTTAGAATTCACGGCTTGCCACTTTTTTTTTTTTTTCAATTATCATCATTATTTTTATATAGGAATGCTTTTGTTTCAAATGGATTTACCATATCAAACTTGGGCCTTACGTCCGGTCCCCCTCCATTTTAAAGCTCAATACGCTAATAATTTACGTGGGCTACTCTCGGCCCAAATGTCCTTTCTTTTTCTAAATATTATTTTTGATTTTTCACAAGGTGTGTTTTGTTTAAAATTATTCGTGATTAAAAGATAGTCTAGTAAATAGAAACAATTCAAATATAGCATCAATAAATCTTACTGGGGCAGTTAGTTGTGAGACAAAATCTATCGTGTACAAAAATTAAATCTAGACAATCTATTCCCAACCACTCACATCATAGGTACCGAAACTTGTGTTGTGAATTCTGTTAATTGCAAGAAAAATCACTCTTTCGGCCCATTAAAGACGCTCTAAATTTAGATTTCGTGCCTACTTAAAAGAAGAAAGAGAGTTTCAATCCCATAAGTTAACGATACCAAAAAAGAAGGGCGCTTGTGTTAATTGTTAACTACTAACTACCCAATTACATTAATGATCCTGTATTCTCTCCACACTCAACTGCTGGATTTTATTTCTCAACCAAACCCATTACCCATGAAGCACTCCAACCTCACCTTGCATTTAAAACCATTAAATAAAGATTATATTATGCATTTTTATTGTACAAAAGTAGTTTACGAGAAAGGTAAGAAAAAACATTGGTTTTGCTCACATCACCAGGTGGAATTTTCTTAAAGAAAAAAAGAGACTAAAAAATCATAAAATGGAAGGAAGATAGATTTTAAAAAATAAAAAATAAAATTTATTATAAAAATATATAAAGTGGATAATAGAGATACAATCAAACAAAATATAATTTAATTTATTTAATATTATAATATTGTAAGATAAAAATTTTAAATACAAATTATTAATATAAAAAATGTAAATTATAAAAAAATAATATTATAAATATCTCTCAATTTTTTAAAAAAATGCGTGTTATATTTGACTGCGATACATTCATTTTTTTAAAATACAATGGGTAATATTTTTACAAAATTTATGTAAAGTAAAAATAAAATAAATGAAAATTAATGGGGTCCATTTCAGTGAAGGAAATTACTTGCCTGTTGAAAGGAAATGTGTCGACAGCGGTCGGCGTGTTAAACCAGAAGTGTGGAAAGATTCGTCTACCGAAAGATAAAACAGAATGGAGAAAAATTTTCCGGACACGTCACTTGCATACGGTTTAGTTCATTTGCATCCAGTGACGTGGCAATCTCCTCCTTCCAAAAAACTTGATCTTACTCAGAAAGATCCGAAACGTGGGTGACATCATCAAACGTGCTTTCCTACGAAACACAAAGCTTATGGACAACTTGACATTGCGCATCACTCCCACGTTATAGGCAGATGCTTAAAGCATTTTAATTAACGGGGGGAAAATTTGATAAAATAATAAAATAATGACACGATTTGCGGGGAAATGTAACGTTTAGCAAGATGTTAGGGTTGGTTTCCTGTTTGGTTACGACTTCGAAACGCATGCCACAGCGAAACCTTGCTTGCTGCTCGTTAAATGCTTCCTATTCGCTGTCTATGAAGAATGGATTGCAGCGGCTGCGGAAAAAAAAATATAACGACGAAGTAAACGACCAGGATCAAAAGGTTGTGTATACACCCTAACGCCTTACATCTCGGAGTTACGCGCATTCTCTCATGAACCAAAGACAGAAATCAAACAAAATTGTGTAATAAACAAAACAAAGAAACTCAATCATAACGGAGAATTAACGGAATGGATACTGTATATTTGAAACCAGTGATTCGGGGAATAACTTCGCCGATGTCGGTGGGTGGGGCACTCGACGTTCGTACAAACCCAACACAACAGGTAAGCGCGGTGGGGAGGTCTACGGTGGACAAATCGACGGGGGCACCACCGGCTCAGAAAACCGCGTCGTCTGGGTTCTTCTCTTTTAGGTATCCTTTAAAGTCCCTGTGGCCGGGACTAGGACTTGGAGGAGGAAATGGAAGTTCAAATAGTAAAAGGTACAAAGGGATTGCATTAGAAGACGCCGTTGTGGCGGAGAATGGGGAAAAGGCAGTCGTTGAGGCGGGTGGCGAGAATGAATTCACGACAATGCAGACGTCTTATGCGGATGGGCAAAACGGGAACTGGGTATTGAAGATTTTGCACGTGAGGTCTCTGTGGAGAGACAGAGAAGCGATGAAAAAGAGCCAAGAATTGGAGAAGGACGACGAGGTTATGGTCAATGGTCAAGTGAGTGATAATCATGAAGACAACGACGAAGATGGAGAAGAGGAGTGTGATGCTTGTAGAATTGACGACGGTGAAGTAGAGGTAGAGCTTGATAGAGATTCATTTTCAAGGTTGTTGAGAAAGGTGTCGCTAACCGAAGCAAAGCTTTATGCTCAAATGTCGTATTTGGGGAACTTGGCTTATTGCATTTCAAAAATCAAGGTACGAACTAAACTATACTTTATATTTCTTTCCTTTTAAGATAAAGGTGTGTTCTTTTGATGGTTGCAAAATTGGAGAAATCTGTGTAAAAGTACACAATTTTCTGATCTGCGCGTATTGAACCTAGGTCGCGTGCCCTACCCAATCAAAGCTCTAGGTTTTTGAGTTTTCATATCATTCGATTGTAAATTAAGAATAAATGAACTAATCTGCTCTCTATTCATATCGTGAATGCGAATTTAAGAAATGGGCAAGTTTTTGGTTTCATGGACATCTGTATATTCTGATTCTGATGGATATGTGAACGGTTTCTGATTCATGTTCTGGTACATACTTTAATTTGATGTTTCATCTGGTCTCCTTTTGTCGCTATTTGATAATTTGAAGAAATGATCAGTTTTTTTACCTACTTATTGGAGTTACATCATTCAATCTCAAATTCTTTGTAGATTCATGTTGTTTTCAAATGCTTAGCAAGAATTTATTTTCCATTTTGTTTTGGTATGTTCAGCCAGGAAATCTCCTGAAAAATCGTGGTCTGCAATTTGTGACTTCTTCACTAGAGAAGAAAGAATTGGCAATGAAAGCTGAGAAAAATCAGATGTCATCTGAAAAGCAGGAAGCAGAAAGTAAAACAGAGGACAAAGCTGAAGGCAAGGAGCAGAAAAACAGTGGTAGCAGAATAAGTGCATCTTCTGCTTATCAAATAGCTGCCTCTGCAGCTTCTTATTTACATTCTCATATGAGGAGCATCCTTCCATTCAAATCCTCAAAAGATGAAGCTGATCTAGATTCATCTGAAAGGGGCTGTGGAACCCATGACAGTGTTAATATCATGGACTCTGATATAGCTTCTTTCATGGTGACTACTGATTCAGTGACAGCTGTTGTTGCTGCAAAAGAGGAAGTGAAGCAAGCTGTTGCAGACGATTTAAAATCAACTTGTTCATCACCTTGTCCATGGTTCATTTGCGATGATGATCAAAGTGGTACAAGGTTCTTTGTGATTCAGGTAACAGAAATGTCTCGATTCCATAATCTGTAGTTTAGTAAATTACATTGTGCACATCTTGTAACAGGGGGGTATGTTGTATTTAAGTTGGATGCATGAGTTGACAAATTATTGGATTTGGGTCTAGGATCTAAGATTTTAAGAACATTAGATGTGACCATTTAGCTATTGTCATCTAACCGGTGATATAAGACTAATGTCAAAACTTCTCATTTGTTGGCTTATTGCAGGGTTCAGAATCATTGGCTTCCTGGCAAGCAAATTTACTTTTTGAGCCTGTTCGGTTTGAGGTAATCTAATGTTTGGCATATTTTCCATGTTCTAATTCAGTCCGTTCATTTTTTATTTTTTATTTTTGAATTTATTTTTGAAACCTTCACTTTGAATATGCTCAAGGGAAAAGTGTCATGTGTTTACTTTTTTCCAAACTGTTTTAGGGAAATATGATATATATTCTAAGCCAACAGTCAATAGAATAAATCTGTGATCAATAATATGTTTTCTTAAGTTAATGAATTTAATTTATCTTTCTGTTTCAGGGACTGGATGCCCTTGTGCATAGAGGCATTTATGAGGCAGCAAAAGGGATATATGAGCAGATGTTGCCTGAAGTCTGTGCCCACCTAAAAGCTCATGGTGACCATGCAACCTTCCGCTTCACTGGACATTCTCTAGGAGGAAGCTTGTCACTTCTTGTGAATCTAATGTTACTCATACGGGGCGAAGTGCCAGCTTCTTCCTTACTTCCTGTCATAACATTTGGTTCACCATCCATAATGTGTGGAGGTGATCATCTTCTTCGCAAGCTTGGGTTGCCACGAAGTCATGTTCAGTCTATTATGATGCATAGAGATATCGTGCCTCGAGCCTTTTCATGTAATTATCCAAATCATGTTGCAGAGCTACTGAAGGCTGTTAATGGGAACTTCCGCAATCATCCTTGTCTAAATAAGCAGGTAAAGTCTCAAGAGTTTCATATTCAGAATTATAACCTTTTTAAATGTAGAAGTTATCATGGATTTGAGCTGACTTGTATGTTGTTGCTAACTACAGAAGCTATTGTACGCTCCAATGGGAGAGCTTCTAATTCTACAACCAGATGAGAAGTTCTCTCCTCACCATCCTCTTCTTCCATCTGGCAGTGGTTTATATTTTCTGAACTGTGCATTGTTAGACACGGATGATGCTGAGAAGCAGCTTCACACAGCAAAGATGGTATTCTTAAACTCACCACATCCACTTGAGATCCTAAGTGATCGCTCTGCTTATGGCTCTGAAGGAAGCATTCAAAGAGATCATGACATGAATTCTTATTTAAGATCTGTACGGAGCGTGGTTCGGCAAGAGCTAAATCGCATCAGGAAGGCAAGGAGAGAGCACCGTCGGAAACTTTGGTGGCCCCTTGTATTACCACGGGGCATGGGTGCTGGTATTATAGCGGGGAGGCTGGTGGCATCAGCCAACTTGGGACTGGGCCTAGACCAAGTCAATTTCTCTGGCATCATACATACAGGTAGAGAATCATTGAAACGGTTCGGCAGGCTTGTTGCATCACAGCATATGCATTTGCTTGTGGTTCTAGTATTCCCTGCACGTTTGTTACTTCTAGGAGCATATGGCGTGATGCATTTCGGTTGATTAGCTTAATGGGTTGGCAACTTGTCTTCTTTTCTGTAGAATTTGTACAGTGGTGGCATATGGCTTGCGAGATGGTTGGTTAGATGATTCTTTATTCATTGGTTATCGGAATCAAAAGTAATCATGTCTCTGTTTGATTGGAAATATTACAACGCTTTGTAGAGAAACACAAAACTGTTCAATATCATTGAATACGGAAGGAAATTACACTTTAGATTCACTTGTAAACGCCAGTTTCTTTGTTTATTTCCTTGTGTGTTAAAAAGGTACAAGTAATTTCAGTTATTTCAATTTCGATGGATATTGTTGATAATCTTTGTTTGGATATTCAGGTTGATTTAAATTTATAACCCCATTTATTAAAATAAATCGAAGAGAATTGACAAATTCCACATGTGAAATGCACGCGTCGGGCAACTCAAAAACGACAAATGCGATGGCCCTTTTGGTCCGCTTAAGGGTGCATGAAAAAAATGCCCATTGGAGACAAAATAGTCGTCCCCGGTCCAAATTGGCTGTGCTCTTTGAATTCTATCCGTCCAGCAAGGCGAGACTCGATGAGTCAGCTCCTTTATATAAAGTACGAATGAGCTGTGCGGCATCTCGAAGCGTTGTTGAACCTTTTTCATGTCTTCTTCCTCAATATGAATTGAATTGTGTAGATCGGGCTTAAATCATAATCAAGGGGGATGGCGGGGAAACTGAATGTGACAATTGGAGTCGGTTGGTCCTATTAATTAATTGGGCACATCATGATGTTTGAAACAGAAGGTTTAGGGGCTGCATTAATCTCGTGACCTACTACACCTAGTGGAGTAATATTACGCGGAATAAATGGGTATACCATACGATATCGACAGTTGGTACTATTTTAACCATTTTATTATTCTTACGATGATTTGGAGCACGTTTTAATTAAGGCTTCAATTGAAACATGCAATGAACTACAATTTATCCAATAAGCGGGTGAAACTGTGGCTAGTTTAGCTCTGTAGTTGTTCATCCAATTCCAGTAGAGACTCCACCAATCGCTTATGATTTATGCCAGTAATGCTTTGAGAAGTTAAATTAGATTAAGGATCTGTCTAATACTATATTACGATAGATTTGAATTCACAATTACTAGAAAATAAAAGTAATAACAAGTTAACAACTAAATAAAAACATGTTAGTGAATAATACATTTAAACTACATTTAAACCGACGGCTAAGAACCATGACAATTTCGAACTAACCGAGAGATTAGGTCCGTCAAATTTGGTTTCGTTATTCATCAGATTCAAGGCCTTATCAACCAGATTCTATCTTGGAAATTTTCCTTTTCTCAGGGAAAAAAAAAATTGAACTTCGTTTTTATCTAGGTCGATTTGATCCTGTTGCACGGTCATACAATCTTACAAATTTAAGAGAATTTATAGAATTCAATTCATAGGTTTGACTTTAGACTTCAGACGATACAGCAAGGCCAATAATTAGGACACGAATCTATGGCATGTGCAAGGCCAGTTAGTGCATGAATCTAGGGTATGTGCAAGGGCCGCCCAACCGATTGCCCTATCTCCGGTGAACCCTGTAAGGTCGACTCTCGAGTCTAGAGATATCTTGAGCCGAAAGCTAAAAAAAGATCTAGCCTTAAAAAGAACCAAAAATATACATATATATTTGAAAAAAAAAATCAGTAAAAAGACGAGATATTAAGCGTGGCCACAAAAAATATCTGAAGATATCTCAGATCGTGGATGAGAATGAGAAACAAAGGTGTTGATCAATAGAACCCAATTGCCGACCAAGGATAATCCATCTAGAAAACTGCATATATGCTCAAGCAATTTTCACTCATAATCTCTACTTGCAATATGCTCAGACCAATATTTTTGAAGCTATTGACAACCAAAATTGTTTGAAGACATTGGCCGAGGGAATCAATGGATGAAAACTTAAAGAGGCATCTAAACTGAAATCTAAATTCCAGACTAGCAGCTATGTAACTTTGGACAAATGACAAAATTCAAGTTGTTGAAATTCAAATTTCGTATGCCAATAACAGATCAAACACAAAAATCATTAAGCAATCCAGGGGAGGCACTAAGGTAAATGATGAGTGAGTTCTAAAAAATTTGGATCATCTTATGCTCAATGAACAAAGGAAAAACGGAAAAAGACAATCTCAAAGACTTGGATTTCCCAATATAAGCGATTGAATGAAAACTAAATGTCCAAAGTAGGCAGAATAAGTATTGTGAACTTACCATACTAAAAAGAGTCACATCTATGTACATTCATCCAATATATGGGCAATTACAGGATTTCAATGAATTAACATCCCGTCCATTCTATAGTCATTGACATTTAACTTATATGCAAAATGCAAATTACCAAAAGCACTGAACAGGTCAAAGGAATTTGAATTAGTAAATCAAGCTAACATAATATTCAAAAAGGTAAGTTTCTTACATAATACAAATATGCTAATAGCAGAGACTTTCAAATACCATTTTACAATGTTTTTTGCAACCAACAAGGCAAAAAAGATGGCTAGTTTCAAATGCCGTGCAGACTTGATTTCATTTGAAAAAAGGAAAGTCGAATTGACAGCAACAGAAGACAGGTAATCCTATCAAATTTTATTTCAGTTTAAAGGGAAAGAGTAAAATATATATGGCGAGAAACAAGTGAATTATACATAACTTGCACATTACTGAGACAGAGGACACAAACCCTTGCTTGATTAATTCAATCTAAAACCAGAACATGAACTGTCCCTGTAAAGAGAGATGGAGATCAAATTACAGATTAATCTTGCCAGCTAAATACCATGAGTGCATGGCAAGGCAGCCAAATGACATAATATTAGCAAGGGACGACAGTCCATGAATCATTCCAAACTTCTTATTCATGGTTGTGAGCTTTGGATTAACCTTTGCGACCTCCTGGTTCTTTGACCAGCCAATTTCTGTCCCAATGTTCTCTTCTCTCTCCACTTTGTGCCTTTGCTTCATCATCTGCACCACAAACACAATGCAAAATCAACGATTAATCACAAAAATATGCCAATAAGACAATAAGTCAAAAAGAAAGCCTAGAATTCAAAATCATGGTGTGTGAAAGAGGAAGAAAGCAGCCTCAATTGTCCTCGACTTCTTTCTTTTACCTGAAAATCTACCTACAGAACCAAACCCAACAACTTTGGTTATGTAAACCCAAATCTTATAAGCTTAATGCAATGCTAATCCCAGCAAATCCAACAAAGCCGAATTAAAAATAAAATGCCACTCAACTTAAACAACGAAGTAACCGTGTTAAAAATAAAATGGAGGACAAACTAAAGATGATAGTAATAAATCTTAAAAATGTACATATGCAAACTTGTAAAATTAACATTAGACATGCAGGATGCTTACCTCAATGGTCATGGGAGTAAAGACAAACAGATTGGTGAGATTGAAAGCAAAAGCAGATAGCAGAAAGCCAAGCTGGTATTTTTCGGCTGTCGATGATGAATTCCATGGATGTAAATACCCAAATGAACCCACAGAAATTGCACAACAAACACCTACCAGTGAAAAATACGCTGGAAACATCTTGCTTTGTAGATTACCAAACTGATGCCTCGGTAGGTTCCTAATTCCATTCGATAAAATGGTTAAGAAATTTTGTGCATATTTCCTGATTATCAGTCAAGCAAAATAAAAACTTATCTCGGATGGATTTTAATGCAGAGTCTATCTATGCAAGGAAATATTAGGACCAGTGTTTATTTTATTAATTTCCGTATTGCAAATAAAATAAAATTTAACTTTGAGCTAATTTTATAAATTGAAATGGTTTCTATTTCTCGTTGACATCTCTAAAATGTTTTATTCTGTTGAATAAGAAGAAGAAGAAGAAGACTAAAATAAAAAGGGATGTACTTGAACATGATGATGCCGCCGATGAAGGTTGTCCAAAGTGCGGCCCCCCAAGCCGTGGAGAAACATAGGAGATGAGCCAGCTTCACTAAGGTCGATAATTTGGGCGTGAGACCGTCCGATTTTGATGCAAAGGTCTCCGGCGAGAATATCACTCCGATTGCTAAGAAAGCAACGGCTGCGAGAAATCTGGTAAGCCAACCCATGTCGCTCTTACGCTCTCGCACTCTGCGTATCTGAGACCAACAATAGTAGAAGAATAAGAAACCAGTCCGTTTGTTGGTTTATCAGTCGCCTGTTTGTACTGTACGCACTCATAATTGGAAGTTGTTTGATTATCGTACGATGAACTTGACTTTTGACTCCTATGCAAACTCAAGTTACCAAAATGCCACTACTGTTGTTTCTTTTTCCCTCAACTGCTTTAACAATACACCGCAGTTTTATAACACGGACAAATTTCAATTAATGCAATTCAAATTAATTCACGTCGGCTTGAATCGGTATAAAATTTTTTTATATTAATGTAAATAATAATTTAGGTTTTAATTTTGATTAAATTCAAACAAATTATTAAACCACCAAATTAAATTACTTAAATAATATTTTTAATATTAGATATTTAATACTTTTATTTTACTATAGTCATAATTTTAAATTTATAACGTCTCAATTCTAAATTGATAATTTTTTTTTTTTTTTTACAAACAAACCATAATGACTTAAATCATTATAACTAAAATGAATATTTAGCCAAATTTTAATAGTGTATATATTTTTTACTTATATCCTATACTATTCTACTATATTATAATATAATGCATATTTTTCATTATATCTTTCAGAAATAATACAAAAATTTATAATTATTGGAGGGTAATGGTATATTTTTAAAAAATAAAATAAATAAATGATAATTAGACTAAAATATAGGAGACTTATATTATCCAAGTCATTGAATTACGCATTATACAGAATATACAATAGTCAGCATATTAATTTGACTTGTATTAGGCTATTGGATTGTATTATATTACCTTAAAAATAAATTATTATTTGAATATTAATTTAAAATTTTTAATTTGAATTAATCTACTCTGCAAGTTCCCATCCCTAACCGTAATTATTTATTTAAGTGATAAAATTTTTAAGTAATGAAAAAAGTCCAAAATTTAAACGGATAGGAATTTATTCTTTCACTGTAAATATTTAGAATTAAAGTGGTGTAATTTTTAGAAAAGAATATTAAAATGCCGTAAATTTTAGTTATAATCATTTTAAATATTAATAAAAAATTAAGTAAATTTATTAAATTCAAAATTAAGCGGGGTCAAGTCTACCAAAGCCAGCGCCGTAATATCAACGGCAACAAACAATTTTATGTCTCCACTTTTGATAATATAAATTATAATAGATAAAATTTATTTCATAATTTTTATTATTAATTATATTAATTTTATATTTTTATTATCTAATAATAAATATTATTCCACTTTAATTTATAAAAATATATCTTTAACACCAGTTTTCTATAATTTGCTTGCTAAAGAAACTGCATCGGCTCATAAAATTTTGAATGCGAGAAGGAAGGTTCTAGAATTTCAAACAACGTTAAATCTAAATATGATTTTTTTAAAATAATATTTAATCTTAAAAAGATAGAACAATATAAAATTTTGATACATTAACATTTTGTTTTAGATTAGTTTATTTTATATAACATCATAAATTATAAAATAAAAAATAATGCAAATCATTTTAAAATTTTGATTCTCAATGATGTGGCAAATACACACTGTACAGTAAATATTTATAATTTTTAAAATTGAATACATACCATATTATTTGAAATTTATTTTACTATTTTATTTTTGAGATAAAAAATTTATGATCAATAGTATTAATCTAAAGTAAATGCACATTAACATAATTTTCATTTATGTTTATGGATAATTTTTTACTTATATTATTTTTGTATTTTTTATTAAGCATCTAAAATTTATAAGGATGTAGATATAAAAGTATTATTTCTTATAAATTTTTTTTTTTAAAAAAATAATTAAATATTCATAAACAAACTTTAGATAAAACAAAAAATGATTCATTTTCAGACTATTAGATATATTCAAAATTAATACTAATTTAAAATTTAGTAAAAAGAAAAAAATAAACAAACACAGAGAAAGTGTTTTATGGCATGTTGTTAAGAAAAATTGTACTTTTACTTAATTTTCAAAATATGAATAAAAAATTGTTATATCCAAAAATT
The DNA here is from genome assembly GCA_035221805.1 of Trichilia hirta. NCBI lineage: Eukaryota > Viridiplantae > Streptophyta > Magnoliopsida > Sapindales > Meliaceae > Trichilia > Trichilia hirta. The sequence goes on along the minus strand of JAWDEX010000002.1, from coordinate 8,050,042 downwards.
TCAAGTATTCAAGCACTGGCTCGTAACAAAGCAGCAAGAGGGCTCAAATCCAATAAGAGAGAGAGAGAGAGAGAGAAAGAAATAAAACCAAACATTTCACTGTTAATAAATTTATAACAAATATCTCCCGTCGTTTAAAAAAATAATAAAGAATTCTTTTACTTAAAAAAAAAATTATTTTGTTATTATAAAAATTCCTAATTTTTATTATATACATTCCAAAATTTTAAAAGAAAATAATTAATTCCTTTACTAACAAATATTTTAAATTTAATTTATAATATTTTTATATTAAAAATATATAAATTAATTTTTAAAAGCAAAATTTTCAATATTTTTATTTAATATTTATAAAAAATCAAAAATTAACTTTGTTATTATAATTTAAGATTATAAAAATTATTTTATTTTTATTTTTAAAAATTAAAAAAAATAATTTAAGTATTTTATTTGAAAGATTGAGAGACTATAATATTTTATACTATAAAAAATTTAATTTATAATTTTATATTCATAAATATAAATAAAAAATGTATTAAATATAAATATAAAATTATAAATTAATCCTTTATTTATAATACTTTATACTAAAAAATTTATAATTTAATTTCTAAAAGTTAAATTTAAACTACTTTTATTTTATAGACATAAAAATTTATAAATTTATTTATATTTTATAATTTTATATTTATATTTAATAAATTTTTTTTTAAATACTTATAAATAGAAAATTATGAATTAATTTTTTTAATGTATAATATATTAGAATTGTTCAATAATTTAAATAAAAATATTTAAAATATTTTTATTTATTTTTTAAAAATAAATTATATAAATTAAAATTATAAAATAAAATAATTTTATAATTTTTTATGAATTTAAAATAAAAGTATCTTAAATTTAATTTTTAAATATTAAATGATACTTTAGTATAATGTATTATAAAATAAAAAATTAATTGATAATTTTATTTTTATTTTTATTTTTATTTTATAATTTAAATTTATAAAAATTTATAAATTTATTTTTTATTTTTAAAAATTAAATAAAAATAATTTTATGAGACCCAATCCAACGCTTGTCAATGATATTGTTTGCTTTAACCCTACTCTTGGAGCTTCACAATTTTATTCTTAAAAATTAAAAATAGATCAATCAAGGACTTCCCAAGAGATTATCCATTTTGGTACAGCTTTTGTTCAAGCACTTAACTGCGAAGTTCTTAAAAATAAATCACCACCCATCCCAAAAAATTTCGTTGACATTTTGGCTTCAATTCCACTTTTATAGACCAAGAACTTTCTCTATCATTCTAATATGGGACTTGTTCTTGCCCTAATAACCATTCCAAAGTCTGATAGGAGTTGCTCCTTACTCAGGTCTTCTCACCCAGGTGCCACTCCCTAACCACAAAGGTCAAGATGTTACAAGCCCACCAGCATTTGTCTATCTTGTTCTCGAGCTCACGATCATACTAGAGGAGAGTTAGCTTTGACACCGCGCTGTGAGCTTTTGTCTGGATCATTCTCGAGCTTATAGTCGTACTAAAGGAAAGTTAGCTTTGATACTATATTAAAACTCGGTTCAACGCTTGTGAATGATATTATCTGCTTTGATCCAACCCTTGGGGCCTTTTAATTTTATTCTTGAAAATAGATCAATCGACAATTTTCTAAGAGATCACCTATCTTGGTACTACTTTCGGTCAAATACGCTTAACTGCGAAATTTTTTAAAATAAATTACCACCCATTCCAAAAGATTTCGTTGATATTTTGGTTACAATTCCACTTTTATAGATTATAAACTTTCTCTCTCATTCTGATATGGGACTCGCTTTTATCCCCATAGCCATCCTGAAGTTTGTTAGGAGCCACTCCTTACTCAAGTCCTCTCGCCCTGACGCCACTCCCGTCTTTCAAGACTAAGATGTTACAAATTTAAATTTTTTATTTGAATTATTGAATGACTATAATACTTTATAATATAAAAAATTTAATTTATAATTTTACGTATATAAATATAAATATAAAATTTAAATTTTAAATTATAAAATAAAAATAAATTCATACATTTTTATGATATAAAATAAAAATATTTTAAATTTAATTTTTTTATAAATTAAAGTATAAATATTTCTAATATGGCGTATTATAAAATAAAAGGTTGATTTATAATTTTAATTATATTTAATAAAATTTTTAAAAAATAATTATAAATTAAATTTTTTGTAGTATAAAGTATTATATGTAATACCTATTTTTCTAAAATACCCCAAGATTTTATTTTAATTGTAGTTGCTCGATAATGCATCTATTATCCTATATGCATAGTATTATAATTTCAATGTTTAAAATTTTAATTTTGTGACTTTTATATTATTTCTTTGATTAAATAAATATTTGTATAGTAGAGAATTTATTAGATAATTAGATTATGGCTTGAAATATAGTTGGATCAAGATTTAGATTTTTTTTTTTTTTAAAATAGAATTTAATTTGGATTAAAGTCTAAATTAAAAATTTAGCTTGAATGGGCTTTTGATTTATAAGTTAACTTTTGACCCATTAACTTTATTAAGCCTAATAATTTATTTAAAGCCTATGAATTTTATTTTAGACCCAAGAGTAAGATTTAGGCCTGTGAATTTAAATTAGTCCCAAATATAAAATTAAGCCCATTTATTTATTTAAATTCTAACTATCTATTTGTGTTTAGTTCTAATCATCTATTTATCTATCATTTGGCATATTTTAGATCATATATTTAGATTAAAGTGTGGCTAAATATTAATAAAGTAAAGTGAAAAATTGATGGCATTATAATAACTTTAGGATTTGATAGATTAAATTTTAGCCATTCATTCTTTTTAAGTTATTTATAAATTAAAGAAAATTAAATATTTTCACATTTTGGAAACCAAACCAAAATGTATGCTAATAAGGAGAAAGTGGACGTTGAAAAAATAAAAAAAAAATAAAAAAAAATAAAAACAAGAGAGAGAGAGAGAGAGAAAGAAGAATAGAAAGAAAAAGACACTTTTATAAGTTGTATTCTTGTTTTAATTTCTATAATTTTGTTATAATATTACGATAATTTAAATTTTTATGTTAGAGTTTAGGTATAAAACTAATATCTAGTTGGTAAGATTTATATGTTTGATAATTAAATTGTTGATAAAAAAAGTATAAATTATGTGAATAATGAAAATAAGATTACGATGAATTTAGTAAAATAGAATTGATTGATGTGATAATGGAATTTTAATTTTATGGATAGTGAGATTAGATATTATTACTTAAATGAGAGTGATGATATATGAAATTAGGTGAAATAATAAAAATATGAAAATTGAATATATATGTTGAAATTTCTTTTTTGTTAAAATCTAATTTATGAAAATGACAAAGAATACATGTTTGGCCTAAATAAATTGTATTTTTATTTTTTATTTTTTTAATGGTGCATTAGATAATTATTATTGTGATAATGACATGAAAATGTTAATTTTTAGGAATAATAATAATAATAATAATAATAATAGGATAAATAAAATAAAAGAATAAGTATTAAAATTTTATTGTGATGTTATAAGAATTATTTGAAAATATTGTTGATATTTTTATTTAAGAATATAATAGTCTATTTAGATCAAGAAAATAAATTAGAAGAAAAGTTGAATTTGGAGGCTTAAAAATTCATAAAAGATGGTGATATAAACTCGGGTAAGTAAATAAGTAATAATAATATATAATTCATTATTATTTATCTTATCCAATGTGATTAAGTATATATTGAAATGATAAATATTAGTATACGAAATATGAAGATTGAATATTATTTTGAGGTCGTGGTTGGGTCTAGTGAGAAAACTCACTATTGTAGAATTATTGAAGTAGTCTGAGTGGTGATGTTATGATATTTGTGGTGTGATTTCGTATGAATATGTTTGATATTAATATGAATGTATTGCTGGAATTCTTATTGATTTAGATGTGTAAAAATAAAACATGTATGAGAATAATTTTGTGAATTGAAATTGATGATAATTATAATGAAAAAAATTAATTTAGTTTGTTATAGATTGTATGAGATTACCCAGTGCTATATTGTCAGATAGACAATAGTAATAACCTATTGAGAGGTGAGAGCAAGAGCAAGTCCCATATTAGAATGGATAAAAAAGTTTTTAGTATATAAAAGTAAAGTTGAAATCAAAATACAACAAAATCTTTTGGGATATGTGATGGTTTATTCCCAAAAATCTCGCAGTTAAGTGTGCTTGAGTGAGAGGAGTACCAAGATAGGAAATCTCTTGAAAAGTCTTCAAGTGACCTATTACCAAGAATAAAATTGTAAAGTCCTAAGGGTTGGGCCAAAGTAGATAATATCGTTAATAAGAGTTAGATCGGGTCTCATAGTATAGTATCAGAGCCAACTCTCCTTCAGTATAATCGTGTACTTGAGAATAAACTAGACAAAAGTTGATAGGCCTGTAATATTCCAGGCTTAGAGGACGGAGAGTAACGCCGGGTCAAGAAAGTTTAAGCAAAGAACAATTTCTGGAAGACTTTGAAATGACTGTAGGAGTAAGAGCAAGTTTTACATTAGAATATGAGAGAAAGTTCCTGATTTATAAAAGTGAAGTTAAAGCCAATATATCAATGAGGCCTTAGGGGACAAGTGGTAGTTTATTTTCAAAAACTTCTTAGTTAAGCGTGTTTGAACGAGAGCAGTATCAAGATGGGTGACCTATTAAAAAGTACTCAACTGAGCCATTACTAAAAACAAAATTATGAAGTCCCAAAAATTATGTTAAAGTAGACAATATTGTTGACAAGTATCAGACTAAATCTCACATTATAATTGCTAAATAATTTAAATTACTTTTATTTAATTTTTAAAAATAAAAATAAAATAAATTTTTTATTACAATGCCCAGTTCTAATGGGCGAAAGTGACACCTGATTTATGAAACTCGATTCAACTCTTATCAACGATATTATTTATTTTAGTTTAATTTTTAGAAACTTTTTATCAATGATATTGTCTACTTTATCTCAACCTTTGAAGCACTAATAGTTTTATTCTTAGTAATGAATTAATATAAGAACTTTTTAAAAAATCACTCATTTTAATACTATTCTCGTTCAAACATGCTTAGTTGTTGAATTCTTAAAAATAAATTACTATTTATCTTTGTACTACTTTTAGAGTTCTCGTTAATATAATTAATTTTAACTCTACTTATATAAATTATGAACTTTCTTTCTTAAATTAACCCATTATTAAGAACAAAATTATGAGATTCCAAAAATTTGGTTAAAGTAGACAATATTGTTGACAAGTGTTAGACTAAATCTCACATTATAATTGCTAAATAATTTAAATTACTTTTATTTAATTTTTAAAAACAAAAATAAAATAAATTTTTTATTACAATGCCTAGTTCTAATGGCGAAAGTGACATCTGATTTATGAGTCTCGATTCAACTCTTATCAACGATGTTCTCTATTTTAGTTTAATTTTTAGAAACTTTTATCAACGATATTGTCTATTTTATCTCAACCTTTGAAACATTAACAATTTTATTCTTAATAATGAATTAATATGAGCACTTTTTAAGAAATTACTATTTATCTTAGTACTATTCTTGTTCAAACGTGCTTAGCTGTTGAATTTTTAAAAATAAATTACTATTTATCTTTGTACTATCTTAAAGGTTTTCGTTGACATAATTAATTTTAACTTTACTTATATAAATTACGAACTTTCTCTCTTATTTTGACACGAGACTCGCTTCTATTCCTTATCGTCTTTAAACTTACCAGAAGTTACTCTTTGCTCAAGCATCCTCACTTTGGTGTTACTCTCTATCCTTTAAGACTAGAAAGTTATACGAATACAAAAAATTTATATAAAGAGTGATTCCTGATAAGCTATTAGGATGACTAAAAATAAGAATAAATTATATTATATATTGAAATAGAAAAAAAAAATTATTAGATTATATATATAAAATTAAAAATAAATTATCAATAAATTTATAATTTTTAACTGATAGGCCATTGTTAATAAAGTTATTAATGTACATAAATTTAAATTATAAAATAATAACAAATTTATAATTAAATATATAAATATAAATATAAATATAAAATTATAAATTATTATTTAATTTTTTATTTTATAATACATTATACTAAAATAATTTATAATT
>JAWDEX010000002.1:8017043-8043722 GCA_035221805.1 Trichilia hirta | reverse complement strand
TAAATCTCAAATTTTTATATTATAAATTCTTAAAAAAAAAATAATTTTTTACTTAAAATTATTTTAATTTTAATTTAAAATTTTAATATTTAATTTAGAATATTTTTATATTAAAAATATATAAATTAATTTTAAAATAAAATTTAAAATATTTTTATTTAATATTTATAAAAAATTAAAAATTAACTTCGTTATTATAATTTAAAATTATAAAAATTATTTTATTTTCATTTTTAAAAATTAAATAAAAATAATTTAATTATTTTATTTGAATTATTGAGAACTATAATACTTTATATTATAAAAAATTTAATTTATAATTTTATATTCATAAATACAAATAAAAAATTTATTAAATAAAAATACAAAATTATAAATTAATCTTTTATTTGTAATACTTTATACTAAAAATTTATAATTTAATTTCTAAAAGTTAAATTTAAACTACTTTTATTTTATTTACATAAAAATTTATGAATTTATTTTTATTTTATAATTAAAATTTATAAAATTTATAATTTTATATTTATATTTAATAAATTTTTTAAAAATACTTATAAATATAAAATTTTGAATTATTTTTTTTAATGTATAATTTATTATAATCATTCAATAATTTAAATAAAAATATTTAAAATTTTTTTATTTTTTTTTAAAAAAATTATATAAATTAAAATTATAAAATAAAATAAATCTATAAATTTTTATGAATATAAAATAAAAGTATCTTAAATTTAACTTTTAAATATTAAATTATAAATTATTTTAGGTAATGTATTATAAAATAAAAAATTAATTAATAATTAATAATTTTATATTTATATTTATTTTATAATTTAAATCTATAAAAATTTATGAATTTATTTTTTGTTTTTAAAAATTAAATAAAAGTAATTTAAATTTTTTATTTGAATTATTGAATGACTATAGTACTTTATAATTTAAAAAATTTATTTTATAATTTTACATAAATTTAAATTATAAAATAAAAATAAATTCATAAATTTTTATGATATAAAATAAAAATATTTTAAATTTAATTTTTATAAATTAAATTATAAATGTTTCTAGTATAACGTATTACAAAATAAAAAGTTGATTTATAGTTTTATATTATATTTAATAAGTTTTTTAAAAGGTAATTTTGAATATAAAATTATAAATTAAATTTTTTATAGTATAAAGTCTTATAATTGCTAAATAAAATATTTAAATTATTTTTATTTAATTTTTAAAAATAAAAATAAAATAATTTTTTTTTATTACAATACCCAATTCTAAAGGACGAAGAGTGACACCTAATTTATGAGATCCGATCCAACTCTTATCAATAATATTGTTTGTTTTAATTTAATTCCTAAAAACTCTTGTCAACGATATTGTTCATTTTAACTCAATTTTTAAGGCCTTCACAGTTTTATTTTTAGTAATAAATCAATATGAGAACTTTTTAAGAAATCATCCATCTTACTCTTATCCTCGTCCAAACATGCTTAACTGTCAAATTCTTGAAAATAAATCACAATCTATCTTTATATTACCTCTAAAGATCTCGTTAACGTAGTTAATTTTAATTCTACTTATATAGACTAAAAATTTCTCTTATTTTAATGTGAGACTCGCTTATGTTCCTTATTGTCTTTAAGCCTATTAAAAATTGCTTTTTACTCAAACATCCTTACCCTTATGTCACTTATGATTCTTGATAAGCTATTAAGATAACTGAGAATAAGAATAAATTACGTTCTATATCAAAATAAAAAAAAATAAAAAAAGTTATTTAATTATATACATAAAATTAAAAATAAACTATCAATGAATTTATAATTTTTAAATGATAGACCGTTATCAATAAAGTTATTATTGTACATAAATTTAAATTATAAAATAAAAATAAATTTATAATTAAATATATAAATATAAATATAAAATTATAAACTATCATTTAATTTTTTTATTTTATAATACATTATACTAAAATAATTTATAATTTAATATTTAAAATATTTTTATTTTATATTTATCAAAATTTATGTAATTTTAATTTTATTTTTATAAGATAAATAAATATTTTTATTTAAATTATTAAATGACTATAATACTGGATACATTAAAAAATTAATTTATAATTTATATTTATAAATATTTTTAAAGATTTATTAAATATAAATATAAAAATTTATATAAATTTAAATTATAAAATAAAAATAAATTCATAAATTTTAAGAATATAAAACAAATATATTTTAAATTTAATTTTTAAAAATTAAATTATAAATTTTTTAGTATAAAATACTATAAATAAAAGATTAATTTATAATTCTTATTTATATTTAATAAATTTTTTAAAAGTATTTATGAATATAAAATTATAAATTAAATTTTTTATAATATAAAGTATTATAGTCACTTAATAATTTAAATAAAATACTTAAATTATTTTTATTTAATTTTTAAAAATAAAAGTAAAATAATTTTTGTAATTTTAAATCAAATAACAAAGTTAATTTTTAATTTTTTATAAATATTAAATAAAAGTATTTTAAAATTTAGTTTTGAATATACCACATCTCATTTTACGATCTTTATTTATTTGTATATTACCCTAAAATATTTTATAAAACGAATTAGTTAGCACTCATAATTAATCTACATCATTTTATGACTTTTTTTTTTTCTATATTCCCTAAAATATTTTATAAACGGAATTACTTAGCAATCATAATTAAACTATCTCTTTAGAAATATTTGTTTTATTATTTTGTCTTAACAATAAGCATAAACACACATATTTTATTGAAAAAATAAAAGGTTCCACTAGTATTTTTTATTTATATTTAAATGATTAATTTTTAGCAGTACAAAATGTCGGCCTTTTTTTGGTCTAAATTAGTAAAATTATGGACTTGGTCTATTCTACAATCTTAAGAACGTGATGGGCTGATATAAAGACTTTGGGCCGAGAGAAGTACTGTGTGCACAATTCCCATCCTATTCAGAATCGTCAACCAAGACGGACACGTGTCAAGATTCAGTGTCTTCGTCACGATGATGTCACGTGGAGCCACTGCGTTTAGCGCAGTTTTCCACTCCCGCCAGGGCCCCAAAATTAAAATCCTATAATCGGAAAAACAATTATTTCCCTCCTCTCACTATTTCCCTCTTCCCCTACAAGTTTTGTCATAAGCTGACTTCGGTACTCATGTCTTTCGCTTAACCTTCCTTCCACAGCAATCTTCACTCTTAAATCTGTTTATCCGTTTCTACAAATTCACATCTCCGTTTCATTTCGTTTGCCCTAATTTTATATTCGTCGGGTAATTTAAATTCAACTATGGAAATTGATTCTCAAACCAAGCCATTTATCGGTGTTCGTTTCGTTCTCTTTGGATTCGACTCCATCAACGAACGGCAGGTTTCTCCCTTTTCTTTATCTACTGCTATGCAGTATCAGTACGTTTCTTCAGGGACGGTGTGCTGTCTAATTAGTAAATGTTTATTTATTTATTACGAGGTCATGCATTTTTGCAAGTTGAACTTGTTTAATTTAGTAAAAAATTAAGCAAATGATGATTTTTTGATATACTATGAAATGTATAGGTTCGATCCAAGCTTATTGATGGCGGAGGAGTTGATGTTGGGCTGTACAGCAAAAGTTGCACCCACGTTATCGTCGATAACATTGTTCTTGTACTTCTCACCTCTGATTTTTGCATAATCACTGACTAATTTTATTTTCCGAGCTAGTTTCGACGCACTATTTATTGTGAATAAAAGGTGATTTTTCTAATTATTTAGTATCAAAATTGAGTTTGCCTTTGTTTTGCCATGTTCTGCAGGATGATCCTGTCTGTGCTGCTGCTCGAACTGATGGCAAGACACTTGTCTCATCATTGTGGGTTGATCATAGTTTTGACATTGGAATGCCTGTTGATGCAACTTCAGTGAGTTTCTTTATTTGATTTTTTAAATTTTCCAGGAGCATAATTTCCACGTTAACAAAGATTTAATTATATTGCTGTTGACAATTCCTATAATCAGTGAATTTCAATATTGAAATTCAATTACTCAAATATAATGTGAATATTTTGTTATCGGAATATCTGTATTTGCTTCTTGCAAGTTTCTTCAAGCGATTATTATTCATAGTGTCCTTATTCAGATAATGTATAGACCTCCAAAAGATTTGAATGGAATTCCTGGTGCCAAAAGTCTAGTTGTATGCTTGACTGGATACCAACGTCAAGATCGGGAAGACATTATGGTAGGCAAATATTGATTCTCTTCTTATGTTACTATTCCTTAGTTAAGGATGGCAATTTGAGTCACGACATGATTAATCGACACGAATATGAGTGATTAAATGAATTCGGATTTGAAAATTTTGACATGAATAATAAACGGGTTGTATTCGTGTCAAATAAATAATAATCGTGTTAGATTTGTATTTAACCTTCTGAACTCGTTTATCTGTTTAAGATACGATTAGTTAAACAGATAATCATGTCTAATCGAATAATCGTACTTAAATGGATGATCGTGTCTAATTGGATACTTCTGTTTAAATGAATAATTGTGTCTAATTGGATAACCATATCTAAATAGATAATTGTGTAAGAAGATATTAATATTTTAATGAATTTAAAAATAATAAAATATAATAGGATAAATTTTATTCTAATAATTAAATTTTTTGTAATTTAATAATTGTATAGTTTATTTTTTAATCTCTTTTATTATAATTTAAATAGATTTAAATAGGTAGTTGTATTGTAATCGTGTTTAAATGGGTAATTGTATTTAAATAAATAATCGTGTAAATGGATAATTATGTTTAAACAGGTAGTCGTGTAATAATTGTGTTGTATTTGCGTTTATATTTTTTGACACGAATAATAATCATGTTATATTCGTGTCGAATAAATATTAATCGTGTCGTATTTTGGTTGAGTCAAATTCAATCCATTTATTTGGATTGCCACCCTTATCCTTAGCCCTAACTTGATTAAGGCAATTGTCTGATTTGGGCATTCTATGACTGCATTTTTATTCTCAGACGATGGTTGGGTTGATGGGTGCACAATTTTCTAAACCATTGGTGGCCAACAAAGTTACCCATCTCATCTGCTACAAATTTGAGGGTAAGTTCTTAATGGTTACATTTTCAAAGGGAATTAATAATATTATAGACAATTTGATTGATTTGTGTTTCAGTGTTTGGATCAATCAAGCTTGTATTTCTTTTTTGATTTGATGAAGAATAGTATTATGTTTGTGACACTTCATTCTTTATTTCACAATTTTGTATGCAAACCTTTTTGGTGCATTATTGTCATATTGATTAATTAGACCAATAATAATGTGATTTATGTTATTTATATTAGTTTGATTAAATGAATTTTCAAAGATTTTCTATGTTTATATGGAAAGTAATTTCCTGCCCATCGTATAAGGTTAAGTATTCCCAAGTTGTATGCTTGTACTATATTGTTGATGGGTTCATCTAAGTTGAACAAAAATGACACACAATAAACTGCTTCCTGTGCTGGCATCTCAAGTTTTCTTGAAGTCTAGTTGGGTTTTCTTCCATCCTACATTAATTTATTATTTTGATAAGAAACTGATAAATTACTTATATAGTGTTATGGCCTTATACTCAGAAGCCTTATGTCAGTGTTGCTTTAAATTAGAGATGATTGTCATGCATATGTTGTGTTCTATAAGCATGCCAAAGTAAAATGATATTTTGATGAAGTTTAGCATTCTCCACAGGGGAGAAGTATGAGCTTGCCAAGAAAATAAAGATGATGAAGCTTGTTAATCACCGTTGGTTGGAAGACTGGTATGCTCTTAAGGATTTATATATATTTGATGTTTTTAAACAACATGGTACCGATCAAGCCCGTGTGATTCAAGAATAATATTCGTTGAGTAGTATTTAATACCATTTAAATGAAAAATACTTTGCACGGTCATTTTTGTCGGAATACAACTTTTTTCTGTTGTGTAATGTGCATACTCCTTTTTCTACAGTTTAAGGGATTGGGAGCTTCTTCCAGAGGCTAACTACAACAAGAGGTGATGTATTTGGATTTGTCTCAGTCAACACTTGATGTATCTATTAATAGTTGTTTGTTTGATGTAGTTGTATTTTAATTCCTTATTGACTTGCTATGCTATATCTGAAGGTTATTTTCTTGGTTGCTTAGTTCTAGGCTTTCTGATTGTTGAATGCAGTAGTTAAAAGTACTTCAATTATATTCTGGATTCTTGTTTTCTCAACAGTGGTTATGAGTTAGAGACACTGGAAGCTGAAGCCAAGGATTCTGAAGAAGAGGCTGAGGATTCCACTCTAAAGCAATTTGGGGAGAAAGACTCGAACATGAGTCCTAATAACTTAAAATTTGGAATAATAAATGCCCGTACCTCCCCGAAGTCAGCTAAGGAAGTGCCAAAAATGTTGGTAGACTCAACTGTGCCTGAATGTTCTTCAGGCATTGACAACGCTATGGGTAAGTTATCAACTCCGGGCAGAGTGAGCTTATCTCATCAGGTCTTAAGCTTTGATAATGTTAATGTTCCCGAGGTGAATGGTAGTGAATATACTGGTGCTTTAAGTAATATTTTACATGAGAAAACTCCGAATTCCATGAAAGTCGGAGTTGACTTGGCATCTACCTTGAAAAATACTGAAATTGCCTCTCATTCTGGGTCAAAGTTTAGTTCTATGAGTTACTCTAGGAAGAAGCCCAGGAAATCGACAGTCTCAGCCTCCCCAGGGATGGGATGCAAGGATGTTCGTAACGTTATTTCCTACAAGGTGGAAAATGAAGAGTCCAGAACCGCTACAGATTGTGGTGAAACTATGAAGAGAGGAGCTGAGGCTTATCATGAAGAAGATTCAAGTGCCATGTTACCTCAAAAGAGAATGAATGATGATCCTGGTGCAAGTTCAAAATCACCAAAGATGAATCAAAATGCAAAATCATGCAACCTAGGAAGTCAAATCAATCATAAAATGCCGTTGCCTGAGAACAAATCATCAGTCTTTCAGTCACTTAATAACCATTCCTCCCCTGGAAATAATGACTATTACACAGATCTTAATACTGTGGTCATCACTCATGCCAGTCGAACAAACAACTCATCAGCTTTTAACAAGAAAACATTGACCTCTGAGCTGCCTTCCTTTAAAACTGTAATACCAGAAGCCTTGCAGGGTGAGGGTATTGAAAGAAAGTCCCCTGAAACATCTCTCAGAAGATCAAAAGAGTCAATGATAGCAAACAAGGCTCATACTGGAGATTTTGGTATGCGATCAGTGCATGTGGTTGGTGAGCAAGGGAATCTGCAGAATCAGCGTGGCTCTGATGTTTCTTCTGCCAAAAACAGGCTTCCAGATGTGGACAAATCACCTAGGCATGTTAATATGGACTCACTCCAAAGAGGAAATAATAAATTGATAGCAAAGCCATTTAGGAAGAAGATGGTTGCAAAAAAGTCGGTTTTGAAACATACAGCCAATCAAAAGGGTTCTATTTACTCAAAAAAAGTTCCCTTCGCAAACAATCCTGCAGTTTGCTTGACTGGAGGGGAAGAGAGAGGCAACCGGGAGGTCTCTACAACCAATGAGCTTGAAGCAGCCCCTTCAACTGCAAGTAATGAAGCAGCAAAAGAGGTTAATATGGATACTGTTACAAAATTTGGAGATGACATTGTTCATAAGGCTGAGACCATGGACGATGAAACTGAGACTCCTGATGACGAAGATGAACTTCAATTAGGGAAGGCACTAAATGATGAGAAGTCTGAGGTCGTTGAATTCACACGTGAAAATACAATGGTTACAAGGATAGCTGAAGTTGGGTGTGAAGCAAATGATTTCAACGTTTGTAGGCATGATGAAGTAACTGCTAAGGAAGGGATGAATACTGAACAAGGAACAACTAATTCTGGTAAGACAATTGTGGACGAATCAGCCTCTGAAAGGAGAATTTTTGAAAGGAAAACAAATGAAGGAAAGAGAAGGTTATCAAGTAAGGCCAATACAGAGGCTGCTTCTGCTGACAAGGAAACAGTGGAATCTAAGAAAGATTTGGTTGGGGAAGGAGCTGGGAATAGAAATAAAAATAAGGAGGAAGATATGGAAAAGAAAAACAATGTGCTGCATCATAGAAGTAAATCATGCCACCCCATGTTATCTGCAAATAAGTTTGAGAGCTCCGTGGAAGCGGAGAAGGAAAACAGACCAAATGCTGATGTAGGTCAAACTTCCAATCTGGGTGTTGGAAAATCAGTTCTTCAATCCATGAAAGTACCGATGAAGATAAATAAAAGTTTTGAGGTGGTCAATTTTGATTCTACACCAACGGGTAAGGTTCTGAACAGACTGAAAGATGAACCTGTATGGTTTATATTAAGTGGACATAGATTACAGAGAAAGGAATTTCAACAAGTTATAAGACGTTTGAAAGGAAGATATTGCAGAGATTCTCACCAATGGTCGTACCAGGCAACGCACTTTGTAGCCCCAGATCCAGTTCGCAGAACAGAGAAGTTCTTTGCTGCTGCGGCCTCGGGAAGGTGAAGTACCTCCTGGCATAAGTTTTATCAATTTTGACTAATTCTTTTCTTAAAGTTGCTTCACTGTTCAATCTGCAATGACCTTATGCACATTGTTCCACCTTCCACTGTGTACTAATTTTTTGGAAGTGTCGAATCACTTGTGTCACGGAAATGAAATATTGGCTATTTTAGGTTCTTGAAGGTGGCTAATTTGTTTTTGTCTTGGGTGCAGGTGGATTCTCAAGACCGATTATTTAAGTGCTTGTAGTCAGGCTGGAAAATTCTTGCCTGAGGAGCCCTATGAATGGCACAAAAATGGCCTTAGTGAAGATGGTGCTATTAATTTAGAGGCTCCAAGGAAGTGGCGGCTCTTTAAAGAGAGAACTGGTCGTGGTGCTTTCCATGGAATGCGCATTATTGTATATGGAGATTGCATTGCACCACCTCTGGTATGCCTAATGTTTAGTATTTGCCAAATTTATTCTCATGCAAGCCCTATTACATATCCAGAATATAGAACTTAATTTTGTTATGAATTTTCTTTCAACTGATGGTCGGAGTTTATTTCCAATCTGGTTGCATCCTCTTTAGATTCTATTGTTTTGATACTTGTTCTCCACCTTGTGGTCATCCAGGATACTCTGAAGCGTGTGGTGAAGGCTGGGGATGGGAACATATTAGCTACTTCTCCCCCATATACCCGCTTCCTGAAATCTGGAGTTGACTTTGCCGTTGTGAGTCCTGGTATGCCACGTGTTGATAAGTGGGTCCAAGAGTTCTTAAAACATGAGATACCTTGTGTTGTAGCTGATTACTTGGTGGAGTTTGTGTGCAAGCCTGGTTATTCCCTTGAGAGACACGTACTATATAGTACTCATTCTTGGGCAGAGAAGTCATTAGCGAATATGCTCAGCAAGGCAGAAGAAACTGACTTGACTCCACCAAACGATCATGATACTGGTGATACCGATGATATAACATGTCAAGTTTGTGGTTGTAGTGATAGAGGGGAAGTTATGCTGATTTGTGGTACTGAAAATGGTTCTGTTGGTTGTGGAGTTGGTACTCATATCGATTGTTGTGATCCTCCACTGCAAAATATTCCAGAGGAGGACTGGTTTTGCCCAAAATGTACGAGAAGCAGGATCAATCCACCAAACAAAAGAAAAAAGGGGAGCTCTTCCCGAAAGAGGAAGTGATTTTGACTTGCTTTACCTTTTGCACGTATCATTTTGATGTTGTACAGTTTGGTCGAGGTCATATATGAAGAGCTAATTTTAATTGGTATTAGGTTAAAATTTTTATTTTTTACTTTGTGTAGAGTAACTTACCTTATTGTTATTCACCGGCGCCAATTTCAAGCTCCACAAAACATTCGTGATGACTTTCTGTGGCCATTTTATATAACCAATTTGGAGGGTATCAAATGAGACGGACTACAGCCATATTAAACTTGCAGCTGATAGTCTTGCCGAGGACAAACAGCTTTTTACTTTGGATGCTGGTTTATCCTGGTCACGATTCCATGGAATCCTCGTATTTTTTTAATTAAATTTATAGGCTTTGTTGGGTAAATGATACATTTTTCTTATTAAATTATGGGCTCAAATGCGCGGCCCAAAATAATTTATCCAACTCATTATACACGTATCAATGCTACAATATATACTATGGTATTAAAAAAGCCGATAATATACTGTTTGGACGAATACTAGGATTAATTTATTGACATGTAATTAAAAATCTGAAATCACCCTTTGACGGACTCTAGTGTGTTATAAATTATAGCGCTTTTCTTTCATATTTGGTATTGGTCCGCTGAAAAAAGCACGTTGTTTCCATTTTAGGCACGTCCAGAAACACAAACCCATCCAACTTATATTTCAGTGTACATTGGGTTTGTCTGAATCCAGAATGCCAAAGAGATTGGTATCGGCTGAAGCCCAAAGTGCTTTATCTTGCAACGCATGAATCACATACTGTGTGTTATTTTGTTTGCTGCTGCTTAATCATAAAATTTTGATGCAGCATTTCCAACTCCACATTCGACGTGGCCATTATTGCAGTATGCATCTGTCTAGAACGTTTTCTTCTGCTCCCACCAAAATGATATTTTGACCAATGGGAAGGCCGGCTATTCTGATCAATTCCTCCTGTTCCATAAGAAATATGAGATCTCGATGAACACTAAGACGACGGCAGTAGAGCTGTGTCAGTCCTTTCCCTTGATGTTTTGACTCGGACCAGAGAAGGAATAAAAATAGATTTATTGTGAAAAAGGTTTTGTTTTCGTCAGTGTGCATTCTGTTAAACGCCATCATGACTTTCCATTCCATTTAGCGATTTTAAGTTCCATAAATTAATTACTTAATTGGGTCCAATACAAAGCTTAAGCTTAAACAGAAAAGAGAGAAATAGAGGGTCTATTACCCACATGATCCCATCACATGCTCTCTGACATTATCGTATCTGGCCACGACTTCATCTCATTCCAATGTTCCCAACATTCAAACATCACGTGTTCTTTTTTAGATAAACGCTATTCACCGTCTTATTCACAGTTTCAACCCCTTTTTTGGAATTACCCTTTTACCCACATCCCCTGCTCTATCATTCTCTTGATATGCCAGACATTTTGACGGCAGTTTGTTATTCTACAAGAAAAATTATTCCAAAGTATAAACACTCTGCTGAAACTTGTATATAATTAAAGTCAATCTATGTGTTTAGAGATGCTGAAAATCTCTGACTATGTTAGTTTTTATAATAATAATAAAAAAAATTGGTGGTGAATGTATGGTCACGGAGGAACTTAACCTAATTCTACCACCGAAGAGATGCATCTTACTGGCTACGAGTGCGATATCGTTTTAATAATATTGAAAGTCGCTGTAGGGCTGAAGTTCAAAATTTCAACGGTTGTCATAATGGATTTGATGATATTCCATAAAACAAAACCGGACAATTAATGGGACAAGCATAGTGGAGGATAGCATGGAAATGGGCTGTCATCGTGACACAATATGTTTACATTTTGGACTATCATTATCAAGTTTAACTATAGATTCAGTTGTCTAACCATATATTTGACAAATTAAAAAGTGACGTATATTCTTGCATTTTTTATTAAAGAGCACGCATATTTATAATTCCAATCCTATGATTCTACTTTTAATTTTAAAAAATGTTTTTAATTTCCTTTTAAAATTTAAATTAATTTTTTTCAATTTTGATACAAACATTATATAATTTTTTTTATCACTAATTTTAGTACGACTTATTTCTTAAAAAAAAAAAATTGTCACTACTTGAGCGTGATTCGAACCAAAATATGATGTTCCATATGGGCAGTAGCTTTTAGAATAGCATGCTAATTTTTCGCTTTTATGTTTAAAGTCCAAAAAAAAAGAAGAATGAATTGAGTAACGTACAAGAACAAGGTCAATATGGAAGCATAAAAAGGCTAAAAATTCTTGCAAGGGAAGAAAAGGAGTTGTAAATTAAATAATAATAACAATTAGTATTTATATGAGTAAATGGGTTGGTTAGGAACTCCCTTTTAATAAAAGTCAACAAAATGATTCTCGTTTAATTTATGCAATCAAGATCCTTGAAATTGAACCCACTTCAATTATATAACAATATATCAAATCATGCAATTTAGTTGCATCTATCATTGAAAAATTGGCTACATATACATCTATCTACATATAATTGCTTCAATGGAAACATCTATTAAAAGACACATTCATTCTTCACTTATATGACAGTTGTTTTGTGGGCAATTAATCGTCTTAATGGCTCCCTCTTGAAACTATTTATTGAAACATTGAAACGATAGTATAAACAACCAAAAAACAAAATCTCAAACCGTGATTCACAAGTAGCTTCAAATTCTTTTTCCATTTTAAATATTTAAATTTCTTGGGAAATAAAAATGGCTACCAAAATCAATTTTGCCAGCAATCGGCAATCCTAACACCATTTCCGGCAAACGAGAGCTTTAAGGCTTTCGATAACGTATTAATGGCGCAACCCATTTTACGGGGCAGTAAATCACAGGCTTTTTGATGGCGCAGAAGATAAAAATGAAAATCTTGTCGGCATCCAACAACCGCCCTTATACTTCTTTCACAGATCATATCAGTTCAGAAATTGCCATAATGATATTCTACACTCCACAAACAGATACTTTAATTTGCTACCTTCTATTAACTCAACAGTGAGAAGAAAACAGCGTTAGTTTTGCATTACTGGAATGCAAAACGCGATTGCTCAAAAGCACTGATTATGCAATGCTGTTTCTTGATTAGACATAACCTTTCTAAAATTCCTTTGTATTCTTGTTTGAGTATTGATTAGATCATTGTCTTTTGTTGTATTAGGCAGACCGGGAAATCACCCGACGACACTTTTTTTTACACATTGCTTTGTGGGTCTGATTGTGACTTGAAAACAATATTTAACCCTATTAAATTATAGCAGCTTGCACTCAAAGCCATGACATTAAGATCTAAGATTTAGGACAAGAGGAACGCTCCAAAACCCAAATACACATACTCTCACTGAGAATGGATAAAGCACAAGTTTTTTAAGTGGAAGTAGCAAATTAATGAAATCTTGTGGAATGTCAGAGATCTCAGTCTTTGGATAAATGTGGTGAAAAGCATTAAATGAACGACAAAAAAGACATGGGAGAGAAAACCAAAGCCAGCTTCGCTATATATGCGCTAGCAGCGCAACGACTGAGAAATAAAGTAAATCAGGATCTTAAGAACCAAAAGCATTAATACCAACGGAAAACGAAATTTATAGAAACAGAGACATCCAAAGCTAGCTTCTTTGTTCTCTATATCTGCGCAGCATCAGAAAAATAAAGTAAATCACGATCTTAAGAACCGAAAGCATTACTACCAACGGAAAACGAAATTTAAAGAAACAGAGCAAAATGACATCAAAATTAGGCGAAAAGGAAAAAAACAAAAACGCAGAAAATTCAATACTGAAAAATTCTGTACACGAAGTTGATAATGATAGAAGAAACAAAATTTCCCGGCAGTTTTTTAAGTTTTAACGCTTTTTTTTCTGTACAACGGAGAAAATGAACAATAGATTCTATTGCCGTTCATATCTCAAGAACTCTCACTCTGAATCTCCCAGCAAAACTTTTAGCAGCTCAATGCCTCATACTTCACCGTAAGTGGACGGTTAAACCCAGCTTGGGATAGCAAATTCCCAACTGCAGCAATGTCTCGGCAAAAAATACCTTGATAAACATTTGTGTCTGAAGATGTTGGTCCCTTGTTTTGATCAGTTGAGTTAATCCTGTTAGAACCAGTCATTTCCAATGATGTATTTTCAGATTGATTTATCTCCGGTTCCAGTCTGCAGTTTTGGGTTTGTTGCTGCTCTTGAATAACTGTTTGTGCTGCTTGCAGAGCAGCTGTAGCCTTCTTTCCCCTGTTCTCTGCTGCTTCCTCAGCCATGATATTAGTCATAACACTTGAATAGCCTTTTTGTAGCAATCTATACAGCAAGAGTGCAGACATCTTGGATCTTTCTCTAACAGAATCAAGATCACATTCATCTGCAAACTCACATCTTTCAATGAAACTAGTAGCTTTGTCCGGCTTGTGTCTTAAAGACAACAATAAATGTGCTCTCTCTAATTCAGATCGCGAACATCCACGCCTCAAACCAATCAATGCATAGTAATCTACATTTCCAGTCTCCCCAGAAGCAACCCTCTGCTTTAGTTCTTGAATCTTGGTTGTCAATGCACATAATTTTCCAGGAATCTCTCTATAACTTACGTTACGTCTCTTCCAAGCAGGTCCCGGGAGCTTCTTGTCACGCAAGATTGAATTATACAGAAGCTTCAAGTGTTCAAGATCATGCAAACAGTCTGGCAAGCAACGTATTGTCTCAAGAAGCGAGGCTCTTGTATCAAGCGCTTGAATGCACCTGGGCTCCAGAGACAAAGTTTTGTTACAATCAGCGATAGATTCTGCTATCCTTCCGGATGATTTGTAAGCAAAAGCTCGATACATGTAACATTCAGCCAAAAAACCATGTGGGGGGCCTCGGCGCCCGTCGACTATTTTACTGAAATGACGGATGGCCTCCGAATAAAGGCCAGCATCGAGGGCGGCGATGGCAGCGGTACGCCGTCGTAGGAGTAGCTTTATTTGGGAGAGCAACTGGGATACGCTCTCAGACTCAGTTAACGCACGCGGAGGGGAGGCAGGAGATGTGTGGTGATTAGTTGAGGAATTATTAGATATTGGGAACTTGGAGAAAGGAAAGCTATCTTCGGATAAAGAAATGCTCTCACGACGAAATGCGGCAGTGGCTAACCGTTTTCCCGTCTGGAGAAGGACCATTGCGTCCTCCATCAAGCCTAAGTGGCAACAAGCTTGGCCTAAAACCAAGTACCTGCAATTTTGTGAAATGAGTTAGTCAAACGAGTTAATCCACTTCCATAATTATAAAAGGATATATTTATAGGCTTACAATTTCTTACAGGAGATTGGATTAAAACTAAATCGCAGTTTTGAATCTCCTTAGTCGTAGCCTATGTTTTGAATAAGTCAGCCTAGGGTCAAAAGTTAGAAATTCACGATGGCTGGCAATACCATTGACATTTACACAAACCAATAAATAGAATGCCGAATAATGTGTCATCTGATGGAGGTATTTAATAAAGTTGCGTCATTAAAAGTTAAACCTCGATGCAATTCCACAAAAAGCTAATAAAATTATTAACGTAACGGAGAAATGAAAAATGAAATTACCTCCATTGTCCTTCTTTACAATTTTTACAGAGTCCGGCCATAACTTTCTTCTTCAAGTCGGAAACAGAGAAACACTTGAATGATGGATTACGACCCAGTGAGTCATTAGACAAGTCACAGGAAGGTAAAAGCTTGACTCTCTCCCTTGAAAGTTGTTGGGAAGACCCATCTGAAGATACAGAACCCGAGTCCTCGTTAGCTATTTTAAGGCTAGGAATATAATCTTGAAGCATATCAGCAACGTCTTTGAATCGTCTAAGATGGAGAAGTGATCTCGCTTTGAGTTCGAGAGCGGGTTCAAAGCGGGGTGAGAGTGCTAGAGCTGCATCAAGAAGATTCAGAGCAGAAGCGATCTCGTTCTGTTCTTGAGTGGCAATCAGGCTTCTCGCGTCTTTAATGTACTTATCCACAATCTGCATTGATCAATAAAACATAAAGCCATTTACCCAAATACCCAAAGAAACTAAGAAGAATATTAGTATTGCTACAGAATCAAAGATCAAGATGAAATATTTGCCTTTCTATTGCTATGCCACCAATGTTTCCTTTCAGCGGAACCAGTTAAACAATGAGACGTAGCCATTGTTTTTGTTGATATAGCTGTTGTAGTTGATGTTGTTAATGTCTTAGCAGTAGAGGAATCAACAATGAACCCTTCTCTCAAAGCATAGACATTTTTTAAAAAAAAATTTCTTTCTGATTTCTAATGAAAGAGAGAAGATATGTATAAAGAGTCATGGAAAATGGTAGCAAAGTGAAGAGACAGAGAGAGAGAGAGAGAAGAGGGATGATTTAAACACTGTATGGATTTGTAAGGACTTGTAAATAAGGGAAGGTTGTGGAGACTGGAGAAGAAAGCGCTAAAAGAAAAGAAAATTAAAAATTTGCCAGCCTTGACCTTAACTTCATAGCTGGCACCACGACATTTTTATTCTCTCTTCTGTAGCTTATGTGACTCTGGCCTAGAACTCTAGAAGACTAGGAGCTTGGCCTTTTTTTTCAAAAATAAAAATACATAAAATTAGGTATAGGTTTGTTGACCGGGTGTAGCCAGTGAATTGACGATTGTGACCGGACGGAGACGGTGACTCATCACGGGTCCTCGGGTTCAACTACCGGAGAAAAGATAAGACGCCAGCAAATTGCCCCAAAAGTAAGTAATGATAGCGTAAGAAAACTCTCCAGTTATTTATTTCTGATCACATTGCATTTACTAATTTACCCTCTTTAGTGTTTCAGCTCTTACTCATAAATACCATTCCAACGCAATCGACCAACCAGTTAAACCTGTATGCATGACCACACATTCATTAATATTTACACATTTCGTGAGCTTCTGTTTCAAACAATAGGAAAGAGTGTAAAATTACACATAAATTTTTTACTTTAATTTATGTTTTTTATATGAATAATAAATATGAGTATTGGAATTTAATTTATTATCCATTCAATTGTGATGGGGTTAAATGCACTCATTTTGTAGATTAAATTGACATTAGAATGTTCTTAAATCCGTGGAATAAGGACAAGAGTATTGAAGGAAAAGAAGCCAATTCCATGAACAATTGCAGGAGATGGAGTCGAGTGAAAAATCAGACAATGAATGGAGTGAGTTTGTGACATAATTTTCATAAAAAGATAAGAGTAAGAAGGAATACGTAATATTATATGAGCATATTTCTAGGGGGGAAGAAAGTGACTCCTCTCGTAAATCACAAGAATCCTGTTTTTCCTTTTTTTCTTTTTTTCTTCCTTTCCCTTCCTTCCCCCAGCCGTCACCATAGCCAGCCACATTGATAAATGAATGCACATGCAAATGGGTAGAAGACCGCATAGCCAGATGGATTGGACTTAAAGAATCGCCCATACTTCCTTTTCTTTCCTTTGCCACCACACTTGCTCGTAAGGCCCACTCACACCCTCCTATAAAATCTCCTGCTCATGCAACGTCGTCATGGATTCCACGTGTCAGCTATCGATATTGGGTCCCATGTTTCTGGGACGACTTTCCCGTCTAGATCACCAGCAAAAATTTTGGACGATGCCTTTTGTTTGGGAGACAATATTTATATTATTGGATTAGTGTGAAATATGGAGGATGTTGGGTGTACCATGTGGAACCAATGATTTATGGAAATTTAATTTTTCATCACAACACAAATTGGAGAACTAAGATGGCCGTAGTTTGATGGTTTAATTATTTAACTCGCTTATATTCTCTACACGTCCTTCAAATAATTGTTTGAATAATCATGAATTAGTTAATTGTTCTTCCTGTTTGACAGTCGGTCCAATAACTGTTTATAAGTTATCATACACAATCGGTCTAATAATTATTTAAATATTTACAGTTTACTAATAACTGCTTATAAGTAAGTTATCATACACAATATGTCTTATTCATTAATACTGTCTATAACAACGTCTATTGAGTCGAATATCACATTTCATATTTTGTTTTCGTTCAATTTAAAAAATTCCATTCATCAAGCTAGCTGTAGTTGATTTAGGTCTCGTCTTCTTATTTGGATTCAATGTAAAATTTCAATATTTAGTATATTCTTATTAAAAATGAATTTAAAAAATTTAGAATAGTTCAGTTTTAAAGAAAAATTTTAAAATAAAAAAAAAAATTCATTTTCACAATTTATAGAAAATAGGACCACAAGCTACATTATTGTCCCATACCTATGGGTGTTAATATGATGAGAAATTGTGTTGTACTATATATACCGTAAAATATTCTGGCAACATGTTTGTTTTGAAGCTTTCACCTGTTCACATTACCAAAGAACGTCGTTCTCATTCCTCACGGAATGGCCAAAAATGACGCCAAAAACTTCAAAACACCCCAATCCGAATGAACTGAGTTGACTCATACTATCCAACAATAATAATAAAAATAAAATCATGATAATAATTATCCAGGCTGATCAGGATCTATCGACGGAAGAGAGATAAAATAAATAAAAAAACTGTATACAAATTCTTTTCTGTTGTTAATGTCGTTTCCAATCCCATAGTTCTGGCACCATTGGATTTGGATCCGAGCAAAACCAAGAGTCTCATGGATTGTAATTGTACAGGTACAGGTACAGCTAGTGGTTATAGAAATTTTATGAATGGGTCCCAGTTCCTGGTCGGGATTATCAATTGATCGATGATTTCATGGGCTATATTGTTTCAATTTCATAGACATAGGACACCCGTGAATAACAATAGTTATCATTTGATGTGTGTTTTACTATGGGTAAATATAAATTTATAACTGATAAATCAATATAAAATTATACTATTATAGTTTTAATTAGGCAAAGGATTAAACTTTGGTGAACAAAATTCTGTCCTTGATGTCTAGAAATGAATATAATATTTCCCATTTGGATTGTAATTACCTTAATTGTACTTGGAAATAATAAAAGTGGGGAAAAGCGGAATGAAGAGGAGTAAATCCGTTTTAATATAATATAAACTCGTCTATGCTTGGCACTGCAAGAAAAATGGGCCGCGAATTAATCGATATAAATTGCTGTACTCTAAGGAATTCAGAATTGAAGGACATGAATGAATAAAACAAATTACAAAGAAATTAATTGAAGAGAGCAACATCTCAATGTTTTAATGGAAACCACATGCTATGTCTCTAATCTCCTTACAAATTGCAAATAAAATTGACCCAACTTTTCAAATAAATAATTCGGGGAATCCATAATTACATCATTTTGTTCTTTCATTTTGAAAGGTCTATTGCATGCCATTATTCTTGGTTACAGTTTGATATAGATTATAATTGGTGATGTCTTCTTCTACATTGTTTTTGATTTCCCTCTAGCTAGCTTCCTTTCCTTCCTTCGTTGTCATTCTTTATTATTAGCAATTACTCATCCGCATACAAGGTAGATGGTGCATTCATGCGACACTTCTAACAACTAACAAACCTTTTCTTTTCTTAAATCATTGAAATCATTATCGTTTTGGGGAGGTTGACTTTCATATAGTGAACAAAGAACAACTTATCTCAACCACTTTGTTATATAAGTCTCAGATTTAAAGCTTGCCGTAGTTTTGCTAAACAACAAAGAATAGATAAAAGGATAAAAGGACGTTCTCTAATGATTTTCATTTCTTTGGAGCAAGATAGTAGTTTATGAATTAATGGGTACTATACCAGATAAGAATGCAAAACGTAAACATATTATTATTAATGCACAAGTCACATCTAATTTTCTAAAATTCATTATTTAGTTTACATTATGAAAGAATATTAATTTAAAAGAGGACAATTTTTTCCTTCTTTTTTTTTTTTTTTTTTTTTAATTTTTTAAGCGAGAGGGATTTTAATTTATATTAATGGGTTACATGAAAGAAAGTCGTTAGGCATAAAATCTCAATGTAACCTATATATTGCATGGTAGTATTATATATAATAGCAATGCCTATTTTTCAAGAAATATTGGTTCACTGACCTAAAACTAACATAATAAAGAAACATAAAACACCTGGATGGTCGAATATTATTTTGCAATCTACGAATTCTAATTTTTCGTTCTTAAAACCTAACAACCATTTTTATCATTGTTCTCGGTAGGGACCATTTGGCACACTATATATTTGTGAATTAGTTGCAATTTAGTTCATAATTAAACCAGCCGTAATTACGTTGAGTTTATCATTAATTACGAATTCTTACCAATTGATATCTATTAAATTAATAATAAAATGTTGTTGATATGTATTTAAGAGAGAAAAACGTAGGGTACCCACACAATAGCCACGGTGTCAATTGATGCTTACAATAAAATCCTTATTTAAAGGACGAAATGAATCAACACCATGGAATTGGTATCTCTCTTGTGCCAATCTTAGGAACGTATAGATTATTAATTCTTCCAATTGGTGATTAAGAAATTTTGTTAACGGGAAACTCTTCCATTCTCAAGACATGTTTGTACCCAAGGAGGCATATGTGACGTGATCTCCTAAAGATTCTCTTATCAATACACTTAGATAAGGTGGTTAGTGTAGTATCGAATAATTTATAATTTATTAGCACATTTATTAATAGAAGGAACTCTTTTTGACGGCATATAAGTTATAAAAAATTAACAATGGTTAGTCTTGAATAATATTATTATAAATTTTGGGTTTTGAGTTCCGAGTTTAAACTCAACTCTTGTTTTCTTTCCGATATTCATTTCCTCCACTGAGGCTATTTAGCTAGCGAAGCTTTCTTTTCGATGGTAAAGTCTTGGAAGTCTGAAAATCTCTGTAGTTCGCACGTGTCAGTGGATAAAATTTCACGTGGGGTAGTAAGCCATGTGCAGGGACGTGCAGCTTTACAAAATCAAAGTGATATATAGTTTATGTTATGTCACGAGCCTAAGATGGCCAACAAAGCCAGCCAAATTCGGGTGGTCACACTCTCCGTTGCTGAAAAGTAGTTAATAATGCAGCCAATTTATATCACTGCCAGTACTCTCTCAATTTCAAATTAGCATCAATTAAATGGTTTATCCATTGCACACATGACACAAACACAAAGATAAAATGACTACAAAGACAAGATTTTAAGTAACAGAGAACCTTGATCTAATGGTCAATTAAAGGAGTGAGAGTCGAAAATGAAAGTTAATGAGAAGAAGCAAAAGAGAAGGCACCACATAAAAATGCTTCTGTGAAGGCTTGTACTCTGAGGAATCAGAGTTTGACATGTCTGTCAATGATTGTTTTTGAAAAGGGGACCAAGTGTTGGAGATAGCTAGGCCAGACACTATCAGTATATTAAACTTTAAAAGCCTAAAATGGTTCATGAATCTTGTCAGTTAATCCTCCTCCTCTTACTTGTATTGTCAGGCATATATTAAAATGTTGAAGA
The DNA here is from genome assembly GCA_035221805.1 of Trichilia hirta. Taxonomy (NCBI): domain Eukaryota; kingdom Viridiplantae; phylum Streptophyta; class Magnoliopsida; order Sapindales; family Meliaceae; genus Trichilia; species Trichilia hirta. The sequence goes on along the minus strand of JAWDEX010000002.1, from coordinate 8,022,488 downwards.
TATATTAGGATAATTTTTATGTGCTCAGAATTTTGGACCATGTCAAAATAAAGTTTGGTTGATTTTCTAACCATTGCTGCTGCCTCTGACAACGCAATGTTAAATGTATGTATCGGCATCTCTGATAAGAACTTGGCTCAAGCAAGAACTGATCCAAAGGCAAAAAGAGGTCTTGCAATTATTGGAAACCACATGTGAAAAGTGTACTCGGAGCTTTGCCTAGTCATGGGCTCCTGAGGACTCAATATATACTAATCACAATCTTTTCGAGCCAACCCCTCCTGTTTAGTCTTACAGTTTTCTCTTTTAAATGCTAATAACCAAAACCAAAAAGGGAAATTTCTCTAACCTTTCCAATCTTTTTGCTTAGGAAAAGCATATGCTGATATGCAGTGCAGTAGCCTTTGGAATGAAGTTTTCATGGTAAAGGTCAATTATTTGTACTTCAATCAGAAGTTCATCTTAAATTTCGTTTATCATGTGCTTTTACTAATAACAGGTAGGGAGCATGCAAATTTTATAACACGTGTAAAATGAAAGTGTTCCCTGATAGATTAAAAGGCATGCGTGCCAGGAAAATTTGGATTGGTGTTGATTCTGTGATACTGATTGCTGATTGGTTTTTTCGGAAACCATCAGTTTTCGATTAGTAAAGTTAAAAACTAGTGCCATAACGCAATGATATTTTTTGTCTTGGCATCACATCATTGCACCTGCTAAGCTTAGTTATCATGCGAGTAGTACAGAGCAGAGCAGGTCATTTATTATCTTCTGAAAAATGATGCACATGGAAATGGATACTAAGCCTAGGTTTAGCCCAAGTCGTAGTAATAGATCCTTTCCCGCTAGGGTCATGCATGGTTTCTTATTTTGAACATGTAAAATCATTTTAGTCTTTGAATTTCTCTCGTGCATCCAGTTTTATATACAGTTTCTAGTTGATTTCCAGCTCACGTGACATGACAAGAGCTGTACATCGTTTCATAAAATTTTGTCATTGCTGTACTTGTGGACGACTAAATTGCTTAATTGCATTCGTGCATTATCGTGTCGATAAGATGCTCCAATTATTGTCGTGAGACTATAAATACAAATTTGACGTCAACAATGGAAACGTTGCTATATTTGTTAAACTGGCTAGCTTGGATGTGATCGTCTGCGGACTTCTTAATCGCTTTGCCTGAAATGGCTGTGCTCAAAGGAAATATGACAGCTATGAAACAGAAGCAGAAGAAGAATTGAAAGTAGGACTTGGTAATGGCGAAAAATAATGTTTGTTTGGCGGATTCCCCGCCCAAATGCAATGGAAGCTCAACAGGTCGTGGGATTAATTGGCCCTGATGCCTGATGGAGTAACTCTTTCCCGACTTTTGAAGAAGGGACGGACACATTTATAATTGGCAGTTAATAGTTGTTAAGATTGGACATTTGCGATTTCAATTAGTTTGATTTAAAATTTTAAATTAATTTAAATATTGCGACTTAAATTTTAGATAATTTAATTTAATAATATATCATAAGATTGATCTAAATTATATTATGCAGTTTGTATTTTAAATTTAAATTAAAATAATTTATTAATTTAGATTAATTTTAAAATGTAAAGTATTAGATTTTAATTTATTTTAAACCCAATTTTAAAATAATAAACTTATTATTTTATCATGCAATATTAATAAAATAGTTAATAAATTATTTTATTAAATAATATTAATGTTATAATACAATAATAATAAGTATATCTAATATTTATTTAAGTGACTTGTTTTAATTTTAATTTATAATTTAAATTGATAATAATAATTTGAATATTAATTAAAATTTTTTGAAACTAATCTAAACAGATTGAATTAAAAGGTTTGAATGCCATTTAAATTCGATCGGTTTGAATTTGCCGGATCCTAACAGATGTGGCGTAATTGGCAATGATGTAGAAATTGGCAGGCCATTCTACAGCCGAACTGCAAAGGAAGCCCACAACGAGTGATTCAGTCAAAGAGGGACCCAGATCTCTTTGAATTCTTCCTTTTTCATTTTGGTCTGCCTCGACATTGAACAAAATCTGGATAGGCATTTTGCGAAGCCCACTCAGGTCATTGTGGCCCAAGTGACTTTCGTTTAATGTGTCCTCTGGCACAATACTGTTATTCGTTGCCGGCATTGTTGGATCATGCAGAATATCATTTTATACGTGGTTTAAAGACTAAAAGGAGCTCGCACCGGACAGAACTGCGTCTATGTTTATTCACTTATTTTAACTCGTGATAGAAGAATTCAGACTCTGAGACACAAGATACATGACTGTATTCTATTAACTCAATTGTGTACGAAGAAATCATAAATTTTCTTTTTAAAATTTCCATTTGTCCTTCTGGACTTATTACATTAATAATATGCCTGGAATTAAAATATTAATTCTGAAAAACATAAGAGAGCTATCGTTTTTCATCATCCTTTACATGAGAGAAATGAATCCTATTAATAATCAAGACTTGATGACTCCTAGAGTAGCTGCTTGGAGTGACACGGGGTGCTTTATATCACCAATGTGAAGATTATGTTCGCCCATTGGAATTCTTCGAATTCCAGAACGATCCACAACGCTTAAATACTTGCATACATGAATGTTGATTCCAACCCGTTGCTGAGCCCCAGCAGGAACATGCACTTTCTCAAAGGCAACCAATTGTTTATGAGGTGCCCAGTGTCCAGCTGGGGGTGTGGAGAAAACTAGTAATATGTGAGAACCGTCCTTCGATCCGGTGTTTTTCACATCTACTTGAATACCTAATGAAAGCCTGTTACATTTTGCATGGGTAACTTTGATTGCTTTGCCGGTAACTGTCGAGTTTCCTGAGCCATGGCGCCCATCGAGGGGAACCGCAACTGCGGTGGGTGCTGTGGCCACGGTGTGCACAAATTTAGTGTAAGTCAAACCGTGCCCAAATGAATACACCACCGGACCTTTATAGAATCTGTAGGTTCTTCCAGGGTATCGTTTTGTAGGAATAGAACGCATTCCCATTTCTGTCATTGGTAGATTTGTAATATACTCCTCTGGATACCACGTCATAGGTAGCTTGCCACCTGAACACACAAAATAAACGATGTGTCATCCAACAATAGGTAAACAAAATGCAGTCAAAATCCATTCAGTTAGAGCTTATAGGAAGAGCAAACCTGGATTGGTAATTCCATACAAGACATCAGCAATGGCTGCTCCACCAGCTTGACCCGGGTACCCAGCCCATATAATAGCAGCAATCCGCAGATCATTCTTGGCGAAAGATACATCCATAGGCCCACCGGACATTAAAACTAATATAGTTGGGCCTCTAGATGCCATTGCAACCTTTGAAACAAGTTCTTGTTGTCGTCCTGGTAAAAGCAGACTTGCCCTGTCTCTTGCTTCTGCTTCAATGGACTGATCGAGCCCCATGACTAGAACGGTTGCATCAGCTTGACTACTGGCGTCAATTGCTGCACCAAATAACGTGTCTTCAGCACAGGCAACATCCTTGCAACCTTGTTGGTGAATTGTTCTCGCATAGTTCCCTATTCCTTGAAGGGGAGTCGTGTATCCGCATGCAATACCTATTGGTCCATCCCAACAACAAAAAATGCGTTAACAAGACATATTATACCTATGCATTTGGGCTCAAAGAAAGAGGAAACGAGAAGACGAATCTTGTCTTACCAGCATAGTTGCCAATCATGGTAACTGTGACATCGGAATTAGGCCCAATTACAGCAATAGTACGGTGACGAATATGGGATAAAGGTAATGCAGGGCCGTGGTTCTTAAGAAGAACGATGCCTTGTCTGGCAGCTTCAAGAGCAAGCTCTTGGTGAGCTCGAGAGCACACATCCTTTGGACCTAGATTACCGTATGGCTGCGAAGATGACTGACCATCGAACATACCCAGTCTCATTTGAACGGTCAGTGTGTTCATCAATGCTTTGTTAACGTCAACCTCACTAACCAAACCTTTTTGCACTGCACTCTCTGTGTGTAACCCTAAGAATGCCCCACAGTCCAAATCCAAACCTGCAAATAAATCCTCCAACTTTGTCCCTTTTGATCTTTCAAAAGTAATTACATTGCAACATTGGAATAACAAATAATTAAAGGCGTCACTAGCCTGCTTTAATGGCATCAGCAGCTGCTTCTTCAGGTGTTGAAGTATAATGTTGAGTATCATAATACACCCCAACCGAGTCACAATCCGAAACAATATACCTGTAAGCATCAGAGGGAAAGAATTTATCAAATATCAATTGTCTAGTCGTTAAAATTCATCTGATCATGAAATACAGATTTATAATTACAAGTATCATAAAATATTTTGCACTCTTTTGTCTATTTACCCGTTGAGTTTCCATGCGCCGCGTACGGTTTTCTTTAGTGTATTTGGGTCAGCGCAGGTGGGGATGCCATTGACCTGATTGTATGAGCACATAACGCTGGCCACCTTTCCTTCCATCACACACATTCGAAAAGGAACATCGAATGTGTCCGCAATGTCTTGCTTGCTTACCTGGGTACATGCACGAAACCACACGTGCAGAAAAAAAAAAAAAAAAAAAGTATCACGTTAGCTGTAACCAAACTTCTGTTAATTTCTTTAATTTTAAGCCAGGTTATACAAGTCTTGTACAAGACAAGGCAACCGCACTAGCGCAGTCACTCAATAACAAGATAACAACGTCACATATAATTAAAAAAATAAAAAAGAATAGAGAATGTCAATATAGAAATTAATTTTAGATGGACAACAAGTAGCACTAGACTAACTGTTAAGCACTAGGTGTGGTACGAGTTGCGTCATTGCATTAAGATATTCAAATTAATATACAAAGTTTTAACAATAATATAACGGTATTAGAAAATATAATATCTTGAATTAGTGCATAGCATAGCATTTACAAATTCGATCTTTGCTACATGTTACCTATTATTTGCCTTCACATTTGATCTCCAATTCACAAGAAATTTATGGCAAGCATAATAATGGATAACTTAAATATGAAAACCCGTTACCATTTACCGAGAAGATATAGAAGATAACCTTATCAACTACTAATAAATTGATACTCCTTATATGTGAAGTCTGGCTCTTTATTAAGTTACCTTTGCGTTGAAGTGGAAGCGATCCACCCCGTTCCAGTTGTCGAGGTCATAGGCAGTGAAGTGCTTGCAAGAAGCAGCTACCTTCAACCGTTCCGCGTCGTTCCCCTGTAGGCCTCTAACGTAGCTAGCAGCATACTTACCGGCTACCACAGGGTCCTCGCCGGGAGTCTCCTGTCCACGGCCCCATCTTGGATCTCTAAATATGTTGACATTGGGGCTCCAATACGTGAGTCCAGCCAGGCCACCATTGTACATTGCTCTGGCTTCGTCTGATACAACCTGCGCACAACCGGTACACCAGAAATCGAATTCAG
>JAWDEX010000002.1:7962545-8007293 GCA_035221805.1 Trichilia hirta | reverse complement strand
TCTAGTTCTTTCTTTGATTCTGCAAACCTCTCTTTGTCATAGGCATCCACTAGGTATACCACAGCATCCACCTGCAATGCATAGTGTATTACAAATTAGAAGAATTTTGCATGCAGAAATGTTGAGAGGCAGGACACATATCATGTGCAACCACACAAAAGATAAGACAATTCAAACTTACAATCACAGACATCTAAAAGCAGAAAGGGTAAAAATCATACAGCTTTTAAGCATTACCAAGATGCTAGACATCAGAAATACATGTTCAGTCCCTTCAGCAATGAGGGTTTGCCTAAAAATTTTTTGGGACAAGAAATATCCTCTCTCAATCCATTTTGGCTATGTTAAACATGTAACAAATTAGTCCACCTAAGATTCACCATAATGTTGCTTAAGATCGGACAAGAAACTAGCTAAGCTTTAAACTATTATCACAACACCAATGGCATTTACATGATTGAATGGACTTTAATGCACACTCTTGAGAATATCCAAACCTCTGTCATAGACATAAAGACAAAGTGACACATGATGGCATCCAGAGCATTTTATAAGAGAGAAAAGGGTAAGAGTAATGCTACTTATCCCAAACTTTTTATCTCAAAATGCATCCCAAATAAAGTGGCATGCATTCATTGGATAACGGAATGATGCAATAAATAGCTATAGAAATCGCAAAAATCAACCATCCAATGAATGTATGCTAATTTACCTGCCACCTCATTTGAGATGTATTTTGGGATGCAAAATTTGAGACGAGAAGTATTATTGAAGGGGTAATTAGTATCAAAAATAGAATGGTCCCCAAGAACGAAAGAATTATGATTTATGACAGATTCTGACGTCTTTTTTCAGGAAAAATGGTCGGATGACTACACTTAAAACAACTCACAGCAAGCATAGGACAAGCAAATAATGTTCATAAGGAAGATTCTAGAGAAGCCAAGCTTGTAATGGGGAAATGGAGCCATACTCACTACTTTGGTCCAGCTTGCATCAAGAGGCTATGAAACATGGGTTAGGAAATCCATGCTAGGTGGTGGAGAAAGCCATGTAAACCACACAAACTAACTCCTAATTTAAACACAGACCAAACAGGCACTGCATTATCACAATCTTACATCGTGTTAGTTAACTTTAAAACGAAACGGCACATGCACCATTGCAAATTCACAAATATGTTGATAGGAATTAAAAGTAACAATGAATGTTTTATGATTTAAACCATCTAAAAAACAATGATAATCTGAAATGCTTGACACAAAATTTTTAGTCTATTTTCCAACAAGATCTTAAATAATTTTTATTTTCTTTCTCTCTCTCCTTTTTAATACAAGATATTCAAAATTCTATCACAAGGTAAACCTCCCCAAAAGCAGGGAGCTTGCAACCATGGACTCGCAACCATGGACTCACATCTAAAAACACAACTGAGTGTGTATACAATCTCAATTTCAGGAAATAACCTTCAAAAACATGCTAATAGTGATACCCATTGCCAAAGTGAAAACAGAAGTTCAAAAATTATATATCACAATAAATGGAAAAGGTAATCCCTTCAACATTGTTTGTTTAAATAGCAAATCATGGATGATAAATCGATTACTGTACTAAAAGTTAACATTCAAAGTCTACTTCAAAATGTTCTGTGGTGAAGCTTAACATGAATAATCAGGTTTTTCAATAAATTTAGAATAAAAGAAAAGAGTGTGGATCAATTTAATACAACACAACAGAGAAGACAACAAAAATAAATTCAACAATCACCAATCAGACAACATACAGATTTCTAGGGGACCATCAAATTATGCTATGAATGATGGATTTCGATATCCAATGATGAGTTATTGACATTTTTCTATATTTAATCATTAAATTGCGCACAAGTATATCTGCAACAAGTCTCTATGCAAAGGTTGTTAAAAATTAATATATGACTTAATGTCAAAAGAAACAAAGCATATCAAATAAGACACGCAAAAAATAATAGGCAGCTACTCAATTTAAATAACAATAAACTATTTTAATTTCTTAATTAAGAATGACTAAAGCTGGTGCAGAAGAGCTGAACAAGCTGAAAATTAATCAATAAGCCGGCAATCACTGAAAAGTTAACGATAAATGGGTCAAATCAGAGTTTTGGGATAAGCAACAAAAACTTGTTACAGGTGTATGATATAAACAGACAAAGAACTAAACCAACTTGATTATTAGATATAACTCACCTTCGCATAGTAATCCTTCCAGACTCTCCTAGCAATCTGATGACCACCCAAATCAAATGCCTTAAACTTAATTTTTCCAATGCTAAGCTCCTCTGATGTTGGATACTGTGTTGGCTGATGTTGGACCAATCTCTGAAATGAATCCAAGAATGACTATTGTAAAATAAAAGAATAGTACTGTTTTACAGGTAAAACATATAGACGTTTCATAGAGTTACTTCAAGAATCCAATTCTTCCATTATACTCAACCACGCAGGAGAAGATGTAATTATTCGGATTCCTTTCTTCCCTCATTTTCCCGGGAACCAATCACATAACAGCCAGTTGCCCAGAAAGCTAGACTAAACAGGAATATGACGTTTTAGTGTCCGAAAATATAAAAAACAAAGTTCAGATCGACCAAGAAAATTAAAAATCCGAATGAACGGTTCAATATGCTTAGTCAGATTGCATACAATTCACTTGAGAGGCAAATTCAGTTTGACCAAATCTCCAAAAATAATAGCAACAAGTCAACGAAGATCCAACTTTCTACTTCACTCAGCTATCAATTCTCAGCAACTTAAAAATAAGTTAATCCATAAATAAGATCGCGCATCAATATAAGCATGGACCATGAAACAATTTGACGATGATTATCAAAAGACACTATAACAACGGAAATAAAAAAAAATGAACCTCATCTTTCAACATATGGAGCAAAGTTGTTTTCCCAGCATTATCAAGGCCTAAAAACAAGATCTTGGCCTCTTTTTGCCACAGGCCCAGAGAGGCCAGCACTCCGTAGAACCAGTCTAGAAGAAACATGATATAAATGGAAATCTGGAACTGAAAAACCGACGGATCGAGCTTGAATTAACGACGATCAAAGACTGAAAACGAATCGGATCGTCCAATTCAAGGCTCCCGTATTTCGATTTGGCAGGAAAGGGAAATTAATCTTCACCCTAAGATGAGAAAGTTAAGTGGGAGCACCACCACGGATTGTTGGGGTAAATTGACATTTTAATGAGGGCCATTTCCCTTGCCGATGGGCCCCATTTTATTATGCGGCCGATGACGTCGTTTTGGGTCAAACCTGAAGTACAGCACCAGCAGCCCGTTATTATTATAAAACGACTGTCGCCAACTTTGTTACGATGGTTTTGCTACGGTTGCACGATCTTGCACTTTTTTTATTGTTTGAAACTATTATTTTTAATGATTTTTAATATATAAAAAATACAAAGAAAATTAATTTTTATAATACCATTAAAATTAAATGCACTCTAACGCTGCTCTTATTATTAGTATTATAAAATTGTCAACTTTGTTTAACTCATATGTACCGTAAATTTACTATTTTATAAAATCTCATTAAACACTCTTACATTGAAATTTAACAAGCTACATAAAAATATGAAAACGATGTGGAATGAATATATTTTGAAGCAACAGTTATGGAACATTTTAGAACAATGTTCAATATTTAGAATTCTCTCGTTCTAAATTTTTATTTTAAATAATAATAAATTAAGTTATAAAGTAGCATTTAAAAAGAATATATAAAAATATAGCCATGTTTTTTTAATAAAAATTTGAGATAAAATGGCGATAATACCATTACACGGCTGATTCGTATGATTCTGATAAATTTTCGGATAAATTGAAATTAAAAAAAGTTTGAGGCACGTAATTGTAAATTTTGCAATCCCTTATTGGATGTCAAAATCCTAACAGAGCCACACTGCTAATAACCAGTCTTACAATGCCCACAAGAATGAAATCAAGAAACCCAGAAACCACAGACTCGCTTCCACCAAGGGGTCTGCATAATTTCTGTTGTATTTCCATTTCCCTCCCCGTTCTAGGTATTAAGACTTTGGGAATTGCATTTTTAATTTTTATAATCGTTTTTTACAATGTAGATGGATGCCAAGTTTTTGAGTAGCCAGAGGTACGCGCGGAAACATAACAAGAACGGCGGTGGATCTGCAACTGAGTAAACATTGAAATGAGTTTTTGTTATTCTCGCAATGTTGCCTGTTTATTCTGCTTTTCTTACGACAGAAAATGTTGTGGATCAGACTGGAATTAATATTTTGTTTATTCTGCTATTTAAAGGACTTACAATCTCGAAGGTTGATAAAATTTTGATAGTATTTGCCAGGTAAATCATGATCACAGTTACTCTATAGTAACAAATGTCTTCCAATGTAGGATTTTGTTGGCCTTCGTCTTGCTGTTTCATGCTGAATTTGCTCATTTTTTTTATAGACTTCATTTTACTCTTTGTCGGCATTTGATGGGTTTGCATCTGATATCAATAATTTTCTGTGTGTTAACAAACTAGATTTCAAACTTCTTTTATCTGTGATATGTTTATCGGAACTAATTAAAGTTAAATGGGTTTTATAAGAAGTGCGTGATTCTCATATGGAAGTTCTGCATTTGTACTGCCAATTTGTGAGAATAACTGGTAGCCTCTAAGCTAGTTGGTGAAGTCATACTTTTAAAAAGATGTTTTCACTGCTTGCTCTGTTACCGAGGATAGGATTTCAAAGGAAGTGCAGCTTTTATTTTATTGATGCAGACGTGGAAGAAGAATATAGTGAGGATTCATTGAATAAATAGTTACAAACTATCTGTTTTGAACTTTTATCAATAAACTTAACTAATGCTTATGGCGGTAACATTTTGAACATTAATACGCAGGTATCTGGCATTTTTTATTGCAGGACATCTGCAATCCAATGCTACTCTTGCCTAATATGGTTATGCAGTCGTATTTGGTCAAGTTCATAGAGAATGTGATAACTGTTTTGGCTTTAATTTTCAATGGTTTTCTATATATGAAGACATAGTCTATATTAGTTTAGTTACATCTTATTTCATTTAAGATTTAATTGGTCAAATAATGTCTTTACAAATGAAATTGAGTGTTGTGTAACTATTTATGTCAAAATCTTGTTTGTATGCCAGTATATTCTTAAATTTTGCTCCAAACTTCTACAACCAATGTTTGAAAAATATGCTATGCACAAACGGATGTATGTAGTTTCTCCTTTCCAGCACTAGCACTAAATATTTCTAGACCGGAGAGTGATAACTTTTAAGTCTACATCTGAACCATATTATTATGGTCATTGATTAGAAGAGAGAAGTGCTGAAATATTCTATTTCCAGGATTTTGTTGCTCGTTGAGTAGTTGCATTCTCCAGAATAATTGGTATGCATTTTATAACTTAATTACATAGCTGAACTTTGTTGACTAAGATGCCTGGAAGAATTCCAACATATGATCCTTTATTATTGCTTTTCATTATATAAGATTTGGTTCAACACCGTCAATAATATTTTCTATTTTAGCTCAAATTTTAGAATTTCAAGATTTTGTTCTTGATAATGAGCCAACACTCATCCTAAAAGATTTTATTGACATATTTATTCTAACTTCACATATAAAAGCTAAAAACTTTCTTTTTTATTCTGATACGAGATTTTGCTATTATTCCCTTGGTCCAGAGCTGTTCTTAGCAAGTGGCTGAAAAGGTAGAAACGAGACTTATATTAGAATGAGAAAAAAATTTTCTAATTTATATATAAAGAGTTGAAACCAATTTGTCAATAAGGCCATTTAAGATGAGTGTTAGTCCATTACTAAAAGCAAAATTATAAGACCTTAATAGTTAGATCAAAGCGAACAATATAGATGGCAAATGTTGGACCAAGTATTACAATATAGTATCACAGCTAACTCTCCTCCAATATGACTATAGGCCCAAGGACGAGTCAGACGAAAGTTGACGGTCTTGTAATATTCCTATTTTAGATGGAGAGTGGTGTCGAGACGAGAATGTCTAAACAAAGAGTTTCAAAATAGCTAAAAGGATAAAAACGAGTCTCACATCGAAATAAGAGAGAAAATTCTTGATCTATAACAAAACCGTAAGGCTCGCTCTAAGAATTGAACTAAAGCTAACAATGTCTTTAATAAATATTGGACCAAGTGTAGGGCTGGTGCTTGCTACCTTTAATTGGGAAATGATTGAGATCATCTCCGTACCATTCTCTCTATGCTTTTGATAGTTTTCGGTTGTCAGGTTTCCCCGGGGCTCTTGGTTAGGGAAGGGGCCTTGCAAGTAGGTAAAGACACCAAAGAAAAAAAGATGGGTTGGAGCGTTTGAGTGTGGGCAAGACTAGACAGCTCATTTTGTTGATACGTAGAAAGTATTTGGAAGGAATTCTCCCAGGATAATTAGGTTGTGTGGCAAAAACATTTTGGTGGGTCTCTTAGCTTCAGCTACTGGCCTTTGCCGTGACAAGTACTGGAATCTAATTCTCATTAATCTGTGAAGAAAACTGTCTTAGAGGAGAGTCTTACCTTTCTTGATGATACTGAGAGTCTGTTTGGCTATGTTCTTGAAACTCCGGTTTCTTTATTTGGTTTTGTTGGGCTCATCTATGTTTACTGACTGCTATGTATACTCCTTGTTAAATGTATACCGAGTCAAAAGTATCTAAAGATATCATGAGCACATCACGTGCGCCAGATAACAAAATATCTCCTTGATCAACCAACAATCCGAAACCTGACAACAGATGCAAATATATAGATTTCATGATATTCTATTTAAGCGTTCTGCAGTGGATCGCCATCACTGAAACGTGTTTAAGAATTAAGGGAGTCCGATTCTTGTTGATAGCATACTTGCTGAGAGACGATAACCGTTAATGACAGTTTACGGAAAGGAAGTCCATCAGAAACTCATTTCAGTCTGGATGCTTCACAATCACTACCGAACACTTGACATGCTTTGCGCAATAATCACTCACACTTCCTAGAAGAGCCCTGGAAAATTTAATTTAATCCGATTGGATATAATTATGAATTAATATGGGGCAATAACCGAAAGGATCCAGGATCCAGGAACTGGGAGCTAGGAAAATTCTAGTGCTTGTACCTCTTGATGAAACCGTAACCATGGCTTCCCATCACCAGCGTGTCAGCTCCAAGTTTCTCCATCGTTTCGCATATTACATCCTTGGCTTCTCCACATCCAACTACCCGCTCTACAGTTAACTGTATAAAAAATCCATCATCTAACTGTTTTGAAAGAAGCAAGAAAATGACGAGGGGCCAAAACTATTAAACAATAACAAACTAAAAAAATAACTAAAAATTGAAAGAATTAGAAGAAGTTAATAGGTGCTTACAGTGTTTCCAAAATTCCTGTAAACAGCTTCTGCTCGATTCATCACTTCCTTCACCAAGTCAGTGCCATATTTCTCCAGAGTCTTGATGATGTCATTAGAGAATATATATTCTGTGACAAGAACATGAACCATTTTCAAAATTAATTACAATAAAAAATGATCAGAATTGAAGTCAGAAGAAGAAACGGTGGTTTGGCTAACCTGCAGCGTCGAAGGTGGCGTGGACGGAGGTGGGAGGTTTCACGTAGAGGAGGATGAGGGTTGTTTTGGTATTTTGAAAAAGTAAGTTGCTGAGACACCATGAGAGTGCTTGCATACTCTCTTCACTTTCATCCACGGCTAGGACAATTTTGTGCTCTTTCTTCTGCGTATTCACTCCTTGCATTGCAAGTAGACCCGAACGAGTAAACTATTTATAGACGGGTTGGAGAAATTTTCTGGCCTTGATTTCGATAAATGAGCAAAGGGATAAGGAGTAGTACTATTTATAATTATCGCTCACTGAGGATTTGTAGTTTCTGGGTTCTTGGTTCGAGTTCCGTGGTTTCTTAAATGAAAATGACTTTCGACAGTACAGAAATACGATAGATGCAGAGATGAAACCAAAACTTTTGGAAAAATATAATTCCACCACCATAAGATTACATCAACAGAAACTAAAACTTATTTGCTGGAGGTAAAGAAGTTAATTTCATTAAAAATTATGAGAATAAAGTACTTTCCAAACGTATAAATTATTGTTGAAAAATTTGTGACATTCTTCTAAAACAAAAATCATTCCAATTTTCTTGAGATTTGGTAAATAAATAAAAGGTATCTATATCGCTGTGTTCAACAATTCTCTCTACCTTTACCCAATACAACTTAAAAAGATCCATTGGGTGGGATTCGCTTGAAAACTCGTAAAATCTCAAGATCAAACATCCAACCTTGATTTGATTCTTCTCCCGTTTCCCTTTCCTGTCGACATCTCGAACAGAAAATCAAAGGCACAATAGACCAAATATCTCAATTATCAAGTGGAGTCTCGGGCACCAACCATGTTACAATCATAAAAGCTCAGCCGATCAAAATAATAAGCCGTGCTTTGATTCCAATTTTTTAGATTCTCAAGATTCTTCTGTAGGGAGTCAAAAATGTCGGATTGGATTGTGATGTTTCTTCAGTATTTGCAAGTAATTTTTTTTTTTTTAAATTAATAATATAAATTCTTCCTTTTTTAGGATAATTTACTTTTTTTAATATTAACATTTAGTATATAATATTATCGTCACTGTACAACTGTAACTTTAAATCACTTCACATCACATCATTTTAGAATCAAATCGAGCCTAACAGTATGATGTGACATATTTTGAATTTCATCCAACACTTGTTGCGTGTGTCCAAATTTAGTTCCTATTAATTGCCCAAATGGAAAGGAAAATCACCGGCGTCCCTGTCTATTGCTTTTAGCCTATGACAAAAGCTCCTCATCTTCTAATTCATTAACCATAGGCACCAGAACAATGATACAACTGTCTTCACAAGTCTCATCCAAAAGAATAACCAACCTCTTCTTCCACAAATGAGAAAAAACTTAAAACAGAATAATAATGATTTAACTTTGCGACAGCTCATGGACTATTGGAAATAGTAAACCTTTCAAGCCTCAAGATTGCTTAGGTGAGTATTCCATGTACAAATTAACTAACACGACATAATGAAATAAAGATAAAATATTTTTTATTCTTATTTATTGTATTCAATCTATTTTTTACTTTTCTAATCATATTATATTATGTCATTTTATTTTATATCAATTTGTAAAAATTATATATATATATATAATTCTACTAAAGCGGGCTATGGCAAATGAATCACCCCAGTCCCAGCTTAAAAAATCCTTGGCAACTATATGGGCCCTCCGACCTACCCCACCTTTTATCTGGAATCTGGGCTTGTTATTTTATAAGAATAGATGGGGCAAACCATGGACCAACCTATCCGCAACCGTTATTCAGGTTGAAGTTGAATGGCATTGTTTCTATAAACCGACTTTGAAGCTAAGCCTTCTCCAACAGGAACAACTACTGGCTATCGACTTCTCAACGATAATCAGATGGATTCATTATTATATGATTATTAGTTAATCATCATATTCATATACTTCCAACGAGTAAAATAAATTACTTTCATTTTACTTTTAAACTTTCCTATCAGCTGTCAGACATATTTGAAAATGATTCAAGTTTGATGCAACTAAAATTTGAGAAATTTTAACTACTATATTTTTTATTAATTTAAAAAACTAATGTATAAAATATTTGATAATTATTATTATTTTTATTTAATAATTCATGCTATTAACCTTTTTTTATAATTAATCGTTTGTAATTTTATTTAAAACTTGTAAATTTTGTTCCAAAATCCTTTTTAAAAATGAAAGCTACCCAAAACTCAATTTCGTCTCTTTCTCGTAAAATCATTACAGTCCAAAATGCTAAGCGCTATTTTATTTGGATTTGGGAATGGGACTTCATAGGAGCGATCTATCATTGGCTAGGCCTATTCCCACGTCAGATAACTAGAGCTACTCAAACCTCTTGCGATCACGTTTCGCTTCTGCTGTCCAAGACGTGGACTCCAGTAACGTCAATCACAAAATCTAATGAGATGAGCTGGTATCCACAGGCGCATTTTAGTGCCGCCCACTTGGATTAAACAAACTATAGACTTCATGCCACGGTTCATCGAATGTGCGATAAATCAATTGCTTTTTTCATATATTTTGTTATAATTTATAAGTTAAATATATTAAAAAAAAATCATAAAATATTGCAATGAAAAAGTAAATAATATTACAATACATACAGATGCACCGTAATCGTACCAGAAAGAGCTTCGATGTAACCTATCTCATGCCGTTTGTACGTGATACATAGTCATAAAATTTTAAGAGAGAGAGAGAAGGAAAGCCGATAAGGTCTAAGAGGAGATAAGACCATATGTCAGCATCCGAAATACGAAAATTGCAAAACTAAGAACAATTATTGAAATTTCTAAAATTAAGAAATTATTGATAAAAAAATTTTAAAATTCGGAAAGCATCATTCAGCCTAAAAAAGGCGGGGCCCAGCCCGACAGTGGTACCCGTGCTTTTCGGTGAGCGCGTTTTTCTATTTTATCATTTTCTGATGGGGCCCGTTATTTTAAATTTCTGGTAACGAAACGGCTTAGGACGGTTGATCGCTCATCACAGACTTCCTATTCAAACATCTTTTAAGAGAAATTTGAATTGAACACAGATGGACAGGAAAAAGGGGTACCTAATATAATAATGGTTAATTATGTTTTTTTTAATATTAAAAAAAAATGATTAATTCCATGATCTAAACAATAATTTGTAATAGTATGTTATGTATGTGATAGTAGATTACAATATTGCCCCTCATTCTGACATAAGGATTTTTTTCCCTCGTTAATCCAACGGCATGCTTTAGAAAATTGCAGATTAAAAAATAATATAATTTTATTTCAGCCTTTTCTTTTTCATTTTTAATGCATAATGCTTTGAAAAATATAGAAATCCGATCGAATTTTCAAATGTCTTTATTGTGCTTTTAGTATGTAATGGATTTTGCTAATTCTTATCAGGCAGATTGGTGGGGGGGATAATGCACGTAATTAATTTCATACTCTGTGAAAATTGCTTATATTGAAATTTAGAAGTGACCACGATCAATATTAATAACATTATACAGCCTGAATAGCATTATATAATAAAATAATATCACCCGTTTTATTTATTTTCTTTAATTAATTTAAATATTTTTATGACCAATTATTTCAAAAATCAAGCATCGATACAATAAATGGTGAATCCGAAACCTTTTTTGATCTTGAATCGTCAATGCTTCCAGTTTCCAGATTCCTTAGCCGCGTATTTGATAATTGATAGAGTTCAAACCGTTCCAACTCATGGAATCCTGCCAAAATAAATATGTTTCTTAAAGAAAGAGTAAAATAATGAACAAAAATAAAAGGAGCTTATATTATTCATATTAGATTTGAAATTATCAAGGGTGGTTTTGGAATTTCATATCCGGTTTTTATTTATATTTAAAGTCCTGCCTCCATCGGCGCACAAAAAGGGGTACAGACGGCAAGTTTTGAAAATTGAAACGGAGAGATTTGAAAGAAAGGGGGAGAGAGAGAGAGAGAGAGAGAGAGAGAGACCTGAGAGATTATGGGAGACGTTGTATTGCTTGTGGAGGATTTAAAATCAAATCCTGCAACATCTCACTGTAGAATTTGCCATGAAGAAGAATCTGAAAGCTGTAAGAGTCTGGAAGCTCCTTGTGCGTGCTCTGGAACTGTTAAGGTAACAAGAAACGAAAATTTATGGTGTTTGCTCTTGTGGGTCAGTTTTTATTTTTGCTATTGAATTTTAGTACGTTATAGTTTCATTCAAATTGATTGCTTCTGTTTTCAGTATGCACACAGAGATTGTATACAGAGGTGGTGTAACGAGAAGGGAAATACAATCTGTGAAATTTGTCTCCAGGTTTGAGTTCTAATGAATTAGAAGAAGAAGTTATTCTATTCAATATTCATCGTTTTACATGTCTTTTTCTTCTATCCAAATTTCTATCGATATATATATATATATAATTGTCTGCATGTTTCTGCATGCTGTTTTTGTTGTTGGGATGCAAATTGGTTCTTGTCGTTTTCGATTCTGAGTTTTTCTATCGTTTCCTTGTTTTATTTTGAAATTTGGGTATCTGAAAACTTGTCGCTTGGTTCAACATTTCTTTTTGTCGAAATTTTTCTCTTCCCTTCCTTTCTGGGATATAGCGTTAACAATGTTCTTATTGGTTTCTTCACCTTCAAAAAACTGAACTTCTTGTCTTAATTGTTTACTTTATTTATAGTCAATGGATGTTATGACGTTAAACCGAAGGAACACGCTTTAATCTCCGTTTAATTTACGTCAATAAAATTTGTAATGGGCATAAATTATGTAATATTGCAGAAATATGAACCTGGATATACAGCACCTTCCAAGAAGTCTCAGCTGATTGAGGCGGCAGTGACTATTAGGTAATACTGCGCGTTCAAATTGTTCCCTTGACTCAAGTAAGGGGAACAAAAATTTGCATTTACAACCCATTACTCGGTTATCTCAGGACCAGTTGCCGTTATAATTAAATGTGGTCCAATATCTTCTGTTCTTTTACTTCACTTTGTTTTGGTGTATTAATTAATTATTTGTACATTTTTTAACAGAGATAGCTTGCAAATTCCAAGAATAGAGCATGAACCACAAAGCCCAAGATTAGTGGTCATAGCCCAAGGATTAAGTGCGGAATCTACTTACTCTGAATGCACATCTGCAGCAGATAGAAGCGCCGCTTGCTGCAGGTGGCTGGCTCTTACTGTAAGTTTTCTCTCTCTCTCTCTCTCTCTCTCTATATATATATATATATACTGCAAAATTCAAATATGTATAAGCTGAAATATTCATTTGGTAGATATTTTTGCAATGGTACATTCTATATTATAGGAATAACATAAGTAGTCTAATAAGAATAATGTCTTAGCTTTGGTATAATATGCAATCAGTATACTTGCATTGTTGAATCAGGTGATCATTTGTTGACTTTGTGGTAACCATGCCAGTGGTTGTGATCCGCTAAATTACTTATACCTAATTAGTTATTTTAACGGTTAAGATGGGGGACGACGGCAATTACGTGGGCCAGGGCCTGAAATTTGTAACAGTAGGGGTTTCATTCCTTAAAATTTAAATAACAAAATATCTCTTAGAAGTGATAGTTTAAAATTTAATTATCCGCATTAGTAACTTATTTTTGCGTTGTTCTGTTGTATTGGCAGTTCACGGTTCTTTTACTGATAAAGCATCTCTTTGCCGTTCTTACTGGCAGAACTCAAGATTACCCATTTGCGCTTGTCACTGTAAGCATCTGCAGTTGGCATGTTAACAATTACCACAATTTCAAATGAATTTGCAGTTTCTGACATTTTGTATGTGGATTTACGTTTTTTATTATACTTGTATGGTTTGTAGATACTTCTACTTAGAGCTAGCGGAATTATACTGCCCATGTACATATTGATTCGGACGATCACAGCCATTCAAAATAGCATTAGGAGGCAATATCAAGTGAGTATATTAACTGACAACATGTAACAATAGGGTTAAATAACGAAGGTGACGTTTAATTGCAAGGCAATTGCAGCTAACCAACGTGATTTCTTCACATTTAGGATTTGGATGATAACTTGAATTCAGATGAAGATGACGATGAAGATGACGAAGATGACGTGGAACAACAGCATCAACATCACACGACGTAAACACACTTTTATTTCATTTGTTATGGAGGATTTTACTAGTGCTCAACCTTTGAAAAATTCCCCTGTTTTGTAGTGGGTATGGATATAATGAAAAAAAATTTCTGTCTTAAAAAAGTCCAGGACGCCATCCCAACAAAGATAAATCTTAATAATTGGAGATTTAATTCATCATCCTAAAGACAAATATGATGATTAAATTACAAATCAACAGCGTTGGGCAGTTCGACTAACAACCTTTCTAAATTTTAATCTGCATTTGCTTTCAAAACAAGTAATTTGAACAGTGAATCATATTCTTGATATATATGCTCAAGGCTGATTACCAGTACAACTGACTATCGTCCAATCAACACAAAAAGAATGTATCAACAATTTCCGACAGATGTAGGCGCTATACAAACGGCTGATCATCCGAAATCACCAAAAAAAAGTGATCAGCTTGGGTTGAAACAGTTGAATCTAATTAACGTTGCATAATGAATTAAGAGTAGAGATTTTCCTCACCGTTGAAGATCCTAGGTACGAAAGCAAATCCAAGAATCCACAGAAAGTTTTCCGCCTGCCATGGATAGACATCGTATAGACACACGCAAACAGTGAAATTGAAGTTCTAAGCAATAGAAATTCTTCAGTTTTGCTGCATAACCAGTCTTGCTCTGTGCTGAAGTTTCGTTAGGGACCTAATACCATTGCCTTCAGAAGAATTCTGACAACTTAAATCTGCCATAAAATTGATCAAACTTTTTATGAAGACCATCTTGTCAGATTCCTTCTGGTGTTTACCATATATTGCCTCAAACTCTCTGGACTTAGCAGCAGCATTTTGAAGTAGACAGCCAGGAATTCCTGAAACAATTACTAGTAAGAGCTGGAAATTCTGCTAGAATGGTAGAAAATAATTATGGCCCGTAGCTTCCCAAATATTGGAAGTAGCCCTATGCAGAATAAAAATTTGAATTCATGGTTAAAAATTCTAATGTTCAAAGTCTAATTTCTGGCAGGAATAGTTTACCAGCAGGTTCATGAAAACAAGCCATAAAAATCTGATGTCACAATGAATTGCTTCAACAACCACTATATTACATGATCACTAACACGTTTTCTTATCTGGGGGCAAAAGAAAAAATAAATGAGGAACCTTACCAGCTAGTCTTGCAACATTGACACCGTAACTCTTAGGGCATGCACCAGAACTCAACCTATAAAGAAATGTTACTTCTTCCATGCCTCCAACTCCAATTCCAACTTGACATGCCATATGACAGAGTGAGACCTGGTATAAAACAAGACAGTAAATAATCAAACATGCATTAAACCTCCCGAGTCAGTTTAATGATTAAAGAAGGGTTCTCATTTATCACAGAGCATCCTTGTTAGGTCAAACAATAGTTCTAGCACAGATAGACACGCACACACAAATGACCACACACACGTTATATGTGCATCTATGAAGATAAAAAAGCTTTAGCTTCAAGAAAATATGATTGGCAGAAGATACAGAAGCATACCCTGGAATCTTTCTCATAATCTACTGCCAAACGGTGATAGTGAGTTGAAAACATTCCCCGACATTGCACCTTATCAACAAAATGTTCAAGAACTGACTCCCTGCCATAGATTAAAATCCAGAAAAAAAGGAAAAGTGAGATAGGCCGGATTGAACGGTGACAATTTCAAAGAACGCATAACATTGAAAGGACAATCTTGTATGTAGAAAGGCTTATTTGGAAAAGGCAACAAGATATACCCAGTGCATGGCACTTACGCAATGGCTTGTCCATCTGAAGTTGATGTACCACGTCCAAGTTCATCTAGCACCACCAATGAATTACGAGTTGCTGATGACTGCAATAGATGCGCAATAAATATGTTGGTTGAATCAGATCATTACAAATCTATTACAAAATACACTTCTGGTTTATCAAATTCAAATGAGAAATATTAAGGACTCGCTTGGGGACAAAGATCTCCGTGCTAATGTCTAGCACGACTTGATTGAAATTTGATACAGCAGAAGAGCTGTATCTGGACTAACCAGACAATTACTTAGTATGACGGCAAAATGCAAGGAAAATCAATTTTCCTGTAGGTTTTCTTTTACAAAATTGCTTATCAATGTGTTCAAAACAACTCTGAATATGTCAATAGATACATTAACTTCTAAATCTTGCTTAAGAGTGCATTTTCGTTTCCCTCTTCACTCACATTTGCATATTTTTAGAAGCCATAATGAAATTTTACTGAACAAATTAATTTACAATACAATAAAATCTCACCAGCATTATTGCAGTTTCTGAAAGCTCAGTCAGAAAGGTACTCTGGCCAGTGATAATATGATCTTTGGCACCCATCCGAACAAAGATTCTGTCAACGGGTGAAAACTCAAAGTTTTCTGCAGGGACGTCTGCTCCTACCTGGTAAAGAACCAAAGCTAGATACCACTGAAACTATGCAAAACTCAAAATTTGATGAGAATGAAAAACTTACCTGAGCCAAAATCACGGCTAAGCAAACTTGGCGAAGAAGGGTTGACTTTCCTCCCATGTTAGGACCAGTAAGGAGTATAAAGCTGGCATTGCCAGGACCACCAATAAGAATGTCGTTGGGGACAAATGCACCCTTGCCTAAAGAATCACTTCTGAGAATAGGATGTCCCAAACTTTTAGCAGAAATGCACGGCACTTGATTGGAGCATGATAAGTCCGAGATAACTGGACGGCATGTCGGCCCTTCATGGAAGTCACTTGCAATAGCTAAACTGATTAAAACATCCAGCTCTGCAAAATGTGACTTCCCATTAAAGCCATTAAAAATGAACAAACATTTTTACCATGTAAAATGTACATTTGAACCTGCATAAGCATTTCTTGCAAATGAATGGTAGAAAAAACTGTGCATATAAGAAACATTTTGATTAGAGTGCACTTGAAAAAGCAAGACTTGAGAATTAAAAGGATAAAAAATGAAAAGAAAATCGGACAGAAACTGTTGATGTCAAGTATATTGATGCTATTCCCAAGAACATTTACTAGTCAAAAGAAAATGACTAGACTCACTGTAGTTTAGAAAATCATTTACAGTTGAACAGCAGATACATTACAACAGGCGTGCAGGAATAAAATAAAAAGTAAAACTAAGCTAGCTTCCACCATGTATGCATAGAAGTAATTTAACCTGCTGTTGCAGAAACCAACTGTCTCCACTTATTATGATGCTCACAAAATTGTCCAATCAACCTGTGCAAAATGCTCTTCAATGCTGACTCCCTTTCTGCTTCAGCTTGCGAGAGCTCTGCCAAGGACTTCTTAATATTTGGAGTCCAGTACCTGAAGAAGCCCTGCTTGAAGCAGGTGGAAGTGAAACAGGAAATTCATAATAAAATAATACCAAAAAAGCCAGCTTTAAAGCTAAATAATTTTGATCAAGTTAATAGTTACAGTAACAGACAGAATCTTAGTTACAAGCCTTCCTTTCTAATTAAAAATGAATCAGACAGGATTAGTCTGTCTTGGATTCTAAATAGTTGCAATTCTGGAAAAGCACATTGTGACATGTGTCCAAATACAGATGACAGAAACAACAGAACAGCATGCTTATATTTCTAGTCTGACTGTATCAACATGCTGAGACAATTTAGGAAATGTGTTTCTGCTTCAAGTATTCTCTTTACCTTTTTGGATGAACGTAACTCATAATCCCGAGGAACACTCCCGCGCAAGCTTTCTGCTACCTCTAACAAGTATGCCTCTTTTCCAACTGTGACATAAGTGATCTGTAGCACATTATTAGATGACATAAGTTTGTTAACTTGTTAAGAAAATAGGACATAATCTGGGAAGTACACTGCAAGACTGAACACCCAAAGATTTCCAGTTGAGTTCTTACAGATGAGTCTCCAAGAAATTTCCTTTGTTCCTTGAGGTGTTTTGTTAAACCAGATTCTATCTGCTTAATTTTTTCACAGGCGGAGTCATACTCCTTATCAACTCCTTCATGGGGTATTATGCGTCCAGAATTATTGGCTTCCACCCAATCAAAAGCATCCTTAAAGTGCTTGAGAACTAAAAGCACATCAGGAAAACCTTTGCCTGCACATCAATAAAAGTTTAGATGTCAATAGATAATTGCGATTTGTGAGAGTTAAAGAACATGCCAAATTGTGAATCATACCAGGAGTTAACACATGATGTAGCTCAGCAGAATGTGTATTTTCCAAAATGATACTCAGTGAAGAACATACTTGACCCATTAACTCAAAACCACGCAGAGTTGATATGAACTCTTGAAGCTGCTTCTTTGCTGCATCTTCGTATAAAACTACTTTATTCGCATTTCTTCCATTAGCTTCACTGTGTTTAATCAATGAATAAAAACATAAATTTTCATTTATGATCATCTGAATTTAAATAAACCAATATATAAATTCATAATAATTTAAGCAAAATCCTTTCTTACCTGCTAGCAAAGATGCGGGCAAGCAACCGTTCCATGTCTGGAATCCTGGATAAGGCTTTTCGAAATTCAAGTGCAAAAGGTAGATTTACCCCCTGGAAAACAGGAAAGTATCAAAACACAAGTATTGGAGTAAGTACAACCAAAATATGAAGAATATAATGGAATGCCATAGAGCCTATATTTTAGCTCAATACATGATGAAAACAATTTATATAATGAAACAAAATGGCTTTGATTAAAGATTAATCATATTAAAAATTTTAGTAAAGTTTTGTCAAACAAACAATGGTTATGAAAAGCACCCAATTCGCTGGATTTTTCATCCACTGAATTCAAAGAAAATCAAAAAGAAAAAAAAAAAATAAAAAACCTCACATTGCAAAGCATTTCATAAAATTAAATGCATGATTATCGAAAACAGATGTCAGAAACTCACCCGTAGACCAGCAATGGCATCCTGGCGTTCGTTAATTATCGTAACGAACAAACTTATATTTCAAAGCATTTCATAAAATTAAATGCATGATTATTGAAAGTAAAAACAGATGTCAGAAACTCACCCGTAGACCAGCAATGGCATCCTGGCGTTCATTAATTAATCCTGAATTATATAAAGGCCTCGCCAGCCATGTCCTCAGCAATCTCTTCCCAAATGCTGTCACACAATGATTCAGATGTGCGTACAACGTCCTTCATAGGCAAATAAATCATTTCAGAGTGAGATTGAAACTGAAAATAGCGTGCAATAATTTGACATTAATTAGCCAATTACAAGCTTACCCTGAAGAGTCTCCATTTCTACTGTTCTCAAAAATCTCAAGGTTTTCCAAAGCAGCAGCATCGAGAACCATATGTGGTTTTTTGGCAATATTACCAAAACTGGAGCATGCAAGTAATTCAAAATTTGCAAATCTAAGCAATGTCTCATCTAGAAAACACTGCTTTAGATAATATATAGTTCCTCCAAGAGCTGAAAGTGCTAAGCTTCCACTCTCACCGGCACTTACTAGCTCTGACAAAATGTCTGGAAGGCAGCTCAACCCATCATCTTCCAAATGAGAATTAGCAGTATATAAATCTGCTTTATTTGAAGATGCAGAAGCTGATTGGTTAATGATATGTTTATAGATATTTTTGATTTCCAGAACGGTTTTCTCAGCATGCCAAAATTCTGAGAGAGGGACCAACTCATTCACCAAGGGATTTCTTGTATGTCTTAAGATTGCTCTTTCGGTTTCAGGACTAAGCATGTTAGCAGGTTTTATAATTTCTACAGGCCTTAGCTCAGATAACAGACAACACAAAGCACTGCAATCTAAATCGTCCCCAACCTGGTAAAGGGAGAAATAAACATGTCAAACAAGAACTTCAGCATAACCCTTACATCCGACAAAAAGATGTAAGGAGTCTTGATTTAGAGTCTAAACTCATACTTGTCCAAGAATTATCCTGCTGGTAGCAACATCAACCAGACAAATACCAAAACAACGCTCTGCATTTTGCCTAGCAGAACTCTGGTAGCTTTCAGTCACCGCCATCAGGTAAGATGCATCAGGGTTTGCTGACAGCAACTCTCCCTCAGTCAAGGTTCCTTTCGTAACAATTGAACATATTTCACGTTTCACAACCTATAAACAACAAAAAAAAAAAAATGAAACTTTTAATTTCTTCATTCCTTCATATACCAACATCTCTAAGAGAAATCTCAAGATAGAATCTAACAAAATTCAATTATGATGTGTATTATTTGGTGACTTCATTGTCATTCTGAAGATATTGAGAAGTATCCATTTACAAACAGATGTAATAAAACTAGCATCTGAAACTAGAATGTACATAAAATCCTAACACAAAATTACAGACTTCATCTGAAGAGCATGTTGGGTGCAGCTAGCTTCCACTTAATTTTGACAGCAAAGTTAAAATACAGCTTGGCAAACACCAACTTTAGCGAGGTTCACTCAATTTCTCCACTAAAATCTGACATCAAGTGATTCTATCCCACAACTATGGTGACGTTAAGATAAAGGACTGTTACTTATAGGGGTAACTAGATTTCACTTCTATATTTAATAACCAGGGACTAGATGTTGATCAGTAGCTAATATTGTAGTCAGCTTAGATGCTTTAGAACAGAAATAAGTCTATACAAATTCAGTAGTCACATTTGGGAAGTGCGGAAAGAATATTTAAAAGATAGGGAACAGAAAATTAAGCAATTCTAGAGTCGTTATATAAACAAATAAACAGACCTTATCTTTAGAACCTTTCTCTTTCCGACGAAGCTCCAGTTGTTCAGGTGTTTCAGTCTGTTCTACACCAAGAACTCGATAACCCTGCTCATTCAGGATAGCTCAAATCAAATTTTGTAGAATATGAAGATAAATAATTGCATCGAAAACAGAAAAAAAATAGAGAAACCTCCAAACCTTTCTTGCCAATTTCTCCACATTCACTGTGAAGTTCCTCTCCGGAAATCCACAATGGGGCTGTTCTCCCTAAGAATTGCAACAAACATTAATTACTTGGGAAGAACTAATAAAACCATGAATATAAAAGAGATCTCCAGTGTTCATTTACTGTAAATGTGGAGTTCCCCTCTTGGAAATCCACAATGGGGCTGTTCTCCCTAAGAATTGAAACAAACATTATACAATTACTTGGGAAGAACTATTAAAACCATGAATATATAAGAGATCTCCATTTACTGTGAACTAATAAAACCATGAATAGAAAAGAGATCTTCCACATTCACTGTGAAGTTCCTCTCTGGAAATCCCCAATGGGTCTGTTCTCCCTAAGAATTGAAACAAACATTATATAATTACTTGGGAAGAACTAATAAAACCATGAATATAAAAGAGATCTCCACTGTTCATTTAGGAGATTAACCCATAAAAATTTCCAGCCAATTAATTCCATCTTCCTTCCAATATTTTAGACAATATCCTCAACAAAGTTATAGCAACAAAAGACATTAAAACCTTAATGAGAGTACCTCCAAACAAATTCATACCTTCATATACTGTAAACCAAGCTCTTTAGCTCCTATATGTGCATCCATTTCAAAAAGTTCATAAAATTTTCCCATCTGCTCAAGCAAAAAACAAATTTAATCATTTGAGAATGATAATGTTACCAAGCTTAATTTCACTCGTGTAAACCAGAGGCATACCTTAAAAAAGATAACCTTGTCCATATGTTTTGATTTGAACTCCCACCATTGTCTCTGTATGATCACAAGTTGATTCAGTTAAAATTCAAGAAGATTAATACCTCAGAAAACTTAAACTACTCATCTCTCAAATCTACAACCTGGCCTTCTGACAGAATTCTTAAGAAATCGGGTGGCAAGTACAGAGTCCTGGGATCATAGTTTACATCTCCAGGACATCTTCTTTGTGCATCCCTACGATCTCTGTTACAGGAGTAAAGCAATTCAGCAAGAAATACATTTTATAATTGATCTAATAAAATTAATTAGTCTTTGAATCTAAAACAATAGCTAGGTATCCACATAGCTCATGCCAAATGTTACAACTGCACAACGATGAGACAAAACAGCTTTAAAATAGAGTAAAATTAATTATACATTAGCTACTACAATTTGTAGGCTGCCACCAAATAGAGCAAAAAGCTCTAGCTTCTTCATTCTTGCCACATCTGTGATATGTTACAAAAGTACAACAGGAGTGACTTGGAAAAGTAATAATATCAATAAGAGTATGTAACAAGGGCTTACGGTCCAAGGAAGCGCAACTTTTCTGCCTCACGCATACTAAATCTTTCTGACGAATCAGCCGTCACTAGGTTATCCAAAGCATTAGATAGCTTCTCACCTGCATCAAAGCATACTCATAATCAATACCAGTTATAAACATCAGATCCTGCTTCCCTTGAGATACAATGACATGGCTTCCAATGAAACAATAATAGTAAGTTGGGAAATAAACCAATTCAGATTGTTGTAGGCAAAAGCTGAGATGAAACAGCAAGGAAACCTATCTTTTGACAATTGTAGAAGTAGCTGAATACATTCGTAGTTTTTCAGGAGAGCGGCAATTAAAAACCACCGTCATTCAACAAAATTATAAATTCAAACAGCCGCAATAGTTCACTGTAAACACATAATTAAAACATAAATAAACTATGAAAAGGTCAACATGGATCACCAATTTAAGAGAGACAAATCTCCCAATGACGTTTGCTTGCTTTCTATCTATTCATAAGTAACATAGAGTTGATATTATTCAGAAGGCATGTAAATGTAGATGTTAGTGTCCACAGAAAAATTAAAAATACAAAAACATTTGCCCACAGCTTGCACACAAAACAACTAATTTCTAGATACAATATAGAAAACAGCTTAGAGATCACAAACCCAAAAACTAAAACAACTATTAAATTTACACTGGACACAATCACTTACTCCCAACATTCTTCACAGGCTCTACGACAGAAGTCTTAGAAACTCGCTTAACCGCAACTTCACCACTCTTGCTCTTCATGCCTGAACCAGATTTTCTTTTCCTCCCATTCAAAGCCTTGTGCTCTTGCTCATCAACTAGATCAACCTCCTCATCCTCACTCGCTAGCTCCTTCCCCGCATTCTTGTCCCAATCATCATCACTTGAATCATTCATATCATAGCTTTTTTCCTCCTCTACATTTTCCATTTCGTTGTCCTCTTTGATCACCCCTTTCTTAAAAGCCAAAGAAGAACCGCGGCGCTGTCGTTTAAACCCACTTACACTCTCTTCGACCCACTCAATCTTTTCCTTTCCCAATTCCAACAACTCCTCTTCGCCATCTTCATACTGAATCAAATGCTTATTACCTTCCTTATCAAAAGATTTCACACAACCTTCATACCAGGACTTATCCAGGGGCCAGTAAACCCTAATCCTCTTTTCTACAACCTCTTCTCCGTAGGATTTGGAGGCGGTCGGCGTTGAAGGGGTAGGAAAGGGTGTCTGACCGATGACGAGGCGATGCTTTCTAGGGTAGGATTGGAGAGAGGACGCAGTGTTGGGGGTCGGGCTCCGACTCCGACTACAATTTGGGTTAGGGTCCGATTTTAATTTATTAGGTTTTAGACTGTTAAAAGTGGAAAAGGGAGACGAAGATGGAGATGGAGATGGAGAAGAACCTTTGGAAAAGAAGGAAGTAATCTGGCGCTGTGGATTGACCAATGGTGATCTGCCGTTGTTCTGGCTCTTCGTAACCATTTTTAAGTTCACTGTGTTACTCGACTGAGATTTAGGAGAGACAGAACAAGAAATGAAAGCAGAACTTTGATTTCCTCTTCTAAAATATACAAGATTAAGCACCCATTCTACTTAAGCTTTACCTTCAATGCTACAATATAGGCTACGAGGTGGCGGGAATATTACAAGGAAAATCCCGGGAATTGTCTCGGTCCGGTCTGTTTGGCGGGAATTTAGTGCGATGCCGCTGCTTTGCCCCTGCGCACTGCATTCATTTCACTGTTCGGTCTCTTTTCTATTGGGCCTTCTGGATAAGATCTGAAGCAGTCCAATAATTATTGTCAAACTTTCCATTGGGCTCAAATTAGAGGCCCAAATTATCAAATCCATGTTCCAACCCGGCCCAATGGAACAACCTCCCGTTACTTGCACCCCACTATGTGGCTAGACTTCTCGGCTCCCCAGTCACATCCACCTACCGTCACAACAGCACATCCGCACCGATCGATCTTGATCGCTCACCATCACCTTCAAGTTATTCTAATGATTCATTCTAGAAGAAAAACCGGTAGAATTTCGATTTTGCTTCGTGGTAGCGCAGATTCTCAACCAAATTGTTCAACTCGTTCCAGCTTCAATGGCAAACTCTGCTCGACCACCGACCTACTCTCTCTCTATCAGAGACAAAGACGAGGAAGAAGACAACTTTGTGAACGAGAAGTGTGGCTCTCTTGTGGTAGCTCTTTGTCCTTGTCTCGTTTGCTTCATTCTTCTTCTAATCGTAGTCTGTATCGTTCTTATTGTCAAATTCCATATATTTTGCCACACTCCCCTTCACTCCATCCTGTACAAAAAATACTGCTAAATGAAGCTACGAATGTTGTAATATGTTCATTGACCAATCAAAATATACTAGCAAAATTTTTGGATTTGAAATATGAGAACTATAGAGGATTTTCTAGTGGTGTATATGATAATCCAGATTCTGATGCTGACGTGGAATCTGATGACGATTACCGTGAAACTGAAAGCATTAGGGTTAAGTCGAGTGCGCATCCTAAGGAAGTAGAGAGGGTATGCAGGGTGATCGATGAATTGTTTGCATTGGATCGGAACATGGAGGCTGTTCTCGATGAATGTGGGATCAATTTATCTCATGATTTAGTCTTAGACGTGTTAGAGCAGTTTCGAAATGCTAGAAAACCAGCTTTTCGGTTCTTTTGCTGGGCAGGAGAGAAGCCGGGATTTGCACACAATTCTAGGACTTACAATTCGATGATGAATATATTAGGAAAGACTAGACAATTTGAGACAATGGTGTCTATGCTTGAAGAAATGGGTGAAAAAAGGCTTTTGACAATGGAGACGTTTAAGATTGCTATGAATGCTTTTGTTGCTGCCAAAGAGAGGAAGAAAGCGGTTGCTATCTTTGAGTTGATGAAGAAGTATAAATATAAAGTGGGTGTTGATACTATTAATTGCTTGCTTGATAATCTTGGAAGGGTGAAGCTTGGTAAAGAAGCACAAGCGCTTTTTGAAAAGTTAAATGATAGGTTCACTCCGAATTTGATGACTTACACTGTGTTGCTCAATGGTTGGTGTAATGTAAAGAACTTGATGGAGGCTGGGAGAATTTGGAATGATATGATTGATAAGGGATTTACACCTGACATTGTAGCATATAATATTATGCTTGATGGGTTGTTGAGGAGTGCGAAAAGGTCTGATGCAATAAAGTTGTTTGAGGTTATGAAAACCAAGGGTCCTTTGCCTAATGTTCGGAGCTATACAATTATGATCAGGGATTTATGCAAGCAAAGGAAGATGAAAGAAGCAGTGGAGTATTTGGATGAGATGCTTGAATCTGGATGTTTGCCAGATGCTGCAGTTTACACTTCTTTGATTACAGGATTTGGGAATCAGAGGAGAATGGATATGGTATATGAATTGCTGAAGGAGATGCAAGAGAAGGGCTGTCCTCCCGATGGACGTACCTACAATGCATTGATTAAGTTGATGACAAGTCAGAGGATGACAGATGATGCAGTGAGGATATACAAAAAGTTGGTTCGAAGTGGCTTCAAACCAACAATCCACACTTACAACATGATCATGAAATCCTTCTTCCAAACAAGAAACTATGAAATGGGCCGTGCAGTTTGGGATGAGATGATTAGGAAGGGGTGTTGCCCTGATGATAATTCCTATACTGTTTTCATTAGAGGACTAATTAGTCAGGGAAGACCAGGAGAGGCTTATAAATACTTTGAAGAAATGATAGAGAAAGGAATGAAAGTTCCACAGCTCGACTACAACAAGTTTGCAGCTGACTTCTCCAGAGCTGGTAAATCTGATATTCTAGAAGAGTTGGCGCAAAAAATGAAATTTTCTGGTAAATTTGAAGTCTCCAATGTCTTTGCAAGGTGGGCAGAGAAGCAGAGATAATGAAGGTCAGGCTTAATTAAGAGGAGATAATCCTGTTAAAAATGAGTGAACGTGCGTCTGACTTGTTTTCTAAGGACCATGGCTTCTCAAGTTTTATCTGACAGTTCTACTTCCAAGCTTAGTGGGTGAGAAGTTATTGTTGTAGCTCATCAACTATAAGGCGTTTTATCATATTTTTCGAGTTATTTTCATCTTTTTCTTCGTGGTTCAGTTATTTGTTTTGTTTATGCAATGAAGTTAATGACTACATCACGTGTTCGCTTTCTTGTACCATTTTTTCTAGTCGAGTATTGGGTTAAAATTTTGGAGAACACTATCATTTAGGTCCTCTGATTTGAACTTATGCATTTTATTTGCAGACAGATGACGGCGGTAACAAAGGGTCTGCTACTGGTAGTCTGTCCATGCCACTAATTATGCAAATGTGGCATGGGTTAATAATTTTACTTTTGCAATTCATTATCTTGTCTTGTTTTAACTTGATAAATGTTTTGTTAAATCGTGGACTCGTTAGAAACACATATGTTAATTTGATATTTCATTTTACCTAACACTTTCTCCTACAATAATTTCTAAAAAACTTAAAATTATAAATTTTATTAGAAAACATGTGTTTTATCATTCAATGTAGAATCTTCTTAGATTAATTACCAAATGACCTATCATTTTATTTCAACATTAATTCGGTTAAACACAACTCCTACTGCCGTAAAAGAATAGGAAAATCCATTTTTCTTCCCAAGTCAAGTCTTATATTTTACTTATATAAGTTTGCATTTTTTAAATTAAAAAGGTGAATTTTGATGCCAAAACTTGTTAAAAGATATGCATCGATTATTTATTTGTTGTGCAACTCGTTGTACAAGAAGTTAGACGGATTTTTATTGTCTGACAATTTTTTATACGAAGACTTAAGAATTGGTAGTATGAATTTTAACAAAATGAGAATATTCACAATTGAAAGTCTCCCTTTATAAATACTAACATTAAAATATTTTATTTTGTTTATTCAAGAATTGGCACTATGAATTTTAAAAAATGCAAATATCCACGATTGAAAGTCTCCCCTTATAAATACGAACATTTTTAAATATTAACATTAAATTTTTTATTTTCTTTTTTTAAAATTTTGTTTAGGTTTATTCAATTGCATTCTGGACATAAGTAAAATTGAAGCTAGAAAAATGCAACTTGAAGAAAAAGAATTCTGTTTGTCTCAACTACTGGAGGATGCAACTGACCCGTTTCATCCTGTTGGTATGAGAAAAGATTCCTACGATGGATCGGTAATGAACTTTTCACATGCGAAAGGCGATGCAGGAAAACTGAAGCAAATATTAAACCATTTACTCAGCAATGCTGTTCAAGTTTACTTCTGAAGGTCATGTAATAATCCGAGCGTGGGCTCAGAAGCCGAGTCCATCAGAAAATGCGATACGCTCTTCTAATCAGAATGGCTGGTTTCAATCTTTATCGGGCTCGTTGTACAAGAAGAAGAAAGCACGCAATGACTTGGAAGTAGTGAATCCAGCCCAGAAAAATAAAAATTGTATGGAATTTGTTTTTGAGGTTGATGATAAAGGAATTCCCAAAAATAAGCGAAAGTCTCTGTTTGAAAATTATGTGCAGGTCCAAGAGGAAGAAGGAGGCAAAGGCTAAGGACTTGATATTGTTCAGTCCCTAAATTCTGAAGAAGAGATAATTACCTTTTATTTTTTGAATTTCTTATGTTTTATTCAAATAGTTGGTAAGCCAGTACATGACTTCCTTGTTTCCTAAGCAGTGAGAAATCAAAATCGGTAAGTTTAAAGTATACCTTAGGTTCTTAATACATTAGGGCTTATAAAAATTTTGCAACAGGTTCGTCTTCTGGGTAAAGACAGAGATTGCGGATAAAGAGACTGATGACAAAGGAACTTGCTTTAGTTTCAATTTTTTCCGGACGCTATGTGAGACTTCATCTGGTGATGATACAAATGAAGGAGATAATAATTTCACATCTGGTGACAGCGGCACATAATTAACAAATATGGGATTGACCATTTGTGCTCTCCTCGCATGACTATTCGCACTGGCAGTCCTAGGCTAAACATAGTCCTAATCCCAAGTAATTCTTTTGATTGGAAATGAAGGGAGGCGAAGAGTTGCTCAAAAATTCATGGAGAGTCCGGAGTAAAACTCTGTTGTAAATCAGTGAGAAAGTCTTCATTCTATCGTCTTGGGAGGCAAAACAAACAAGATCATTGTTCTAGCTAATCCTCGTCGATTTCATAACCACTCAAGCATTTGGGGGTAATCAACTTTTACGTGGGAATCATATTCTGTTAGTGACCCAATAATTTTAATGTTAAAGTTGACCCTATTTTCATCAAAGCAAATCTTAAATTAAAAAAATAGTTTTAAACCATACATAAAAATAAAGACGACGAGAAAGGGTTATGTATAAATTTAAAAATTATTATAAATTATTATATTAAATTACAATTTAAATAATTATTACGTTGGCCTAAATTTATAAATAATAATTATGCAGTAACTCATTATTTAGTACTAACAAACAACTTTTCTGGCAAACACCAATTCTCAATTCTCTTATAAACAAACATTTAAAATTATAAAAAAATATGCCACTAACTGGTATAAATACTATTAACCCTTTATTGTAAAACAGATCAGATATACTAGTAAACAGCACATTTATCCAGTGTTTTAATTTATACAATCTCATCACTTTTACTTGAAACTTTGCTTTCCTTTCCCTTTGAACTTAAGGCATGGCTTAAGTATTGGAATTTTTACGTTAGAAAACCGACATTACTCTTACTTTTCTTTCTATATTTTTAGGCAATTAAAAAGCATTCATTGCAATGGTTCTACCTATCCGAGGCAACCCTGTCAAATTCATCAATAGCCAAAAAAAAAGTGAAATTTGTGTAATGTTTAAAGTTTTATTCTCAAAAAATTTCAAGCATCAATATATAAACTAAAATACAAAATCAATCAATCAAAATATAAATCTTACAATTCTTTAGGAAAATTAGATTTCAATTCCAAGAGTGACAGCTCTAGTGCCATTCTAAAAGATGTTCATAGAAGGAATAGAGCACATATTGCTTGTATACAACCATAAAGATTAATATAAATATTTTAAATAAAGAATGAACCTATACACGAGTGTTTGTGGGAGAAAGGACTACTCTCACATCTGTTGACAAAGGAGTGATACTGGGCTATATATAAGGGGATAGGCCTTTTTTGGGATAAGCTGATTTTCTTGAGAAACATAAGGTTAGGGTAATTTTTTCTATCTCCCTACATCACATCAAGTATTCTAATTGCGACTGAAAAATTCGATATGTGAAATAAGGGATGAAACCACATATGAGTATTTGTTGAAGAAAGAACCTTTGAAATAAGGGATAAGCTCACAAGAGCAACTGGGGAGCTTAGTACACGGACCTTTGAAACAAGGGATTAACAACACTTAAACAAAACATGCGAGTGTCATTAGAGAAAGAACCTTTGAAATAAGAGATAAATTCAGACGTGCTTTTAGGGAGCCTAGTACGTAGACCTTTAAAATAAAGGATGAACCCATATCCAAGTGTTTATGGGAGAAAAGACCCCTTTAACATCGATTGATGAAGGGTGAGCCTATGACTTTTGAAAT
Organism: Trichilia hirta; assembly: GCA_035221805.1. NCBI lineage: Eukaryota > Viridiplantae > Streptophyta > Magnoliopsida > Sapindales > Meliaceae > Trichilia > Trichilia hirta. The sequence continues at coordinate 7,977,731 of JAWDEX010000002.1, read as the reverse complement.
AAGGGATGAACTCGCATGTCTATAGATTAACGAAGGGATAATACTGAACTATATATCCCTAAACAAGGAGAAAGGACCGCTATTACATTGATTGATAAAGAAATGGGCCTATGACATTTGAAATAGAAGATAAACTCACACTCAAATATGGATTAATGAAAGGATGGTACTGGGTTATGTATCCTTGAATTACTCTAGTATCGATTAATGGAAGAGTGGGTCTGTGATCTTTGAAATAAGGGATAAACTCATATGCGAGTGTTTATGGATTAATAAAGGGATAGTACTGAGCTATAGATCATTGAATAAGTCGATTGTTCAGAAAATACGAGATTAATGGAGGAGTAATGTTAACCTATATATCCCTGAATAAGTTGATTTTTCTAAGAAAGATAATGATAGGAATAAAGAGGGGGGGGGGGGGGGGACGTACGGTATAGAGGGCGTATTACATAGCTGATTTTTCTTTTTCGTTATATCTCTTAATAAGTCGATTATTTTTGAAAAAAATGAAGTTAGGGTGGTTCTCTCTCTCTCCCCCTGTTTAAAGGTGTACCAAGTTTTACCTTATCATTATCGATGGTAGCGCTAGACTGTTTTGAGAAATTTTCAAGATTGACTGAATTTAGAATATACCTTTAAGGTTACTGGAAGATTGTTTGGTTAGACAAACCAACCTCTCTAAGAACTAATTTTGACAAACTCGAATAAGATATAATGGATCCAAGGGATGATGTCTTATTCAAACCTTTACATGGATACTGTTTGATGAAGGCGATGAAACTTTTAGAAAAATTTGAAAGAGACACTTCACTGCAGGGAATTCCGACTGTGAAAAAAAGGCAATCTGGAAAAACTCATAAAAATCTCAGTTTGTTTCATAGTAGAGAGAAAATCATTAGGAAATGATTATCCATGTTGTGGAAAGTTTTGATGGATGAAAGCATAGCAAAACCAAGTTCATAGGTTTCAAGTTTTAAAATTCTTGCATTTTAGTCCAAAAATCATAAAATCAAGTAATCAAATACTAACCTTTAGTGTTTAGAAGATGAAGGCAAGCTCAAATGAATAAGATCTCAAGAGAAATCAAACCCTAGGAGTAACTTCTTGTATGGCTGAATTACAGAGAGAAAGTAGAGAGAGAGAGAGTTTTTTTATTTTCAAAAAATCATCAAAAAAATGGGAAAATAGGTCTATTTATAATATTTGGTCATTTACTTAAATGCCAAGGACAAATTTAAAAATTTTCATAAGCTCCCAAGCTGTTCAACAAGCTTCCAAGTAAATAAAGCATATTTGCATATAAGTCTCTAAACTTTGTAAAATTATAATTTGACCCCAAATTCAGTCAAATAATTTTGACCAAATTTATTTTAATTTTTCTATTATTTATTAATATAAAAAATATATTATAACTTACTTTAAGTCATATGAAAGTCAAAATAATGCTCTCTCATTTGTTATACTATATAACGTCTAAATGGTTTACACTTTTTGGCCTAATACTATTATCGAGAGTACTAACTGTTTTGCAGATAATATTTACTCTTTTTAATAGTAAGAAGAAGCAGTTATTGGTTGTGATCTCTTGATTCACTATGATATTAGCCATGAGCCAGAATCGATCTCATTGAGTTGTGTCGAATTATTCAACTCTCAACGATTATGGTTAATATCTAGTAATATATCATAGTTCTTAAATCACAATAAAAAAATATTTATTAAACTTACTTTAATTCTAATTGTATGTGCCATATGAGTAATATCTTTCTATCATTTAATCTTAACTAAATTAGAATTTATAGACAGTTAAAATCTTAAACTTAGTATTCATATAAACCATCAGTCATTATGTGTTGAACCTGTTACCACGAACTCTTTCGTATGATATTTATCACTACTGAGCTAGATTTTAGTGTTTCAACCACTTATTAATATTTATTTAGAAACTCAAGTTTGAATTGAGTCAATGGAAACCCAATTCTATACTTTGAGTTGATAAATCCCATTTTGACAATCATTTGCATTCTAACATAAATGCATTCTGACATAAATAAAACATAACCAGATAGCCTTTTTGTACATGAGTTAATTAGTCATATATTTATACACCATATAAAATATATTCATTTATATCAAATAACGACTATGATATTTTAGGTCAAAGCAGTATGTCGCACACTAGCACAATCATACGATGAATTATTATTGCATATATTTTATGTGATTTATTATTATTTTAGTTACGTTCGAAAAATAATTTTTTAATTATTAATTCATACTAATATCCTAGTGACTTGACTATCTCAGTCACTCGCACTAATACCATCTCAAAATATTCATCAGAGATATTTAGTGTGCCTATTATGCTATATTGATACTCAATTAATATTGCTTACATAGAAAATTATTTGATAATCACTATTATCTAAACATTCACATGTATACTATATTCATTAGTATTATTAGAATAAGAAAGCAGCATATACATATAAATAGAAATAATTTTATTATAAACAATATATATATACAATGATACATAATATAATATCCTGAAACTGACAACACGAATAATTTTAAGACATACTACACTAATAGTTAGAAACTTTTGTCATTCCACATCTTACCACTTAAAATCAACATTTAGTTTCCCCCTCTCTACTAGAGTCAATAAATTATTTAAATATGTAAACCTTACAATTTAGTTTATTTTTTTCTCCCTTAAATTTTAAACATATAACTTAAGCACCAGAGTTCTTTTATTGAAAAATCGACATAATTCTAAATTTTTTTTTTATGCTCGTAGAGAGTAAGGACTGAGGTTAGATGGTGATCCTACCAACATAGGGAGATATCATAGGGAGATATCAAAACTGTCTAACCTCAAGCTAATATTGTAAGAAGTATGTGTAGTGTTTAAAATATTTACCTTGAAAATTTCATGCATTGCCAAATACAATAGTAATTTTATTAAATCATATGAAATAAATAATTTTCAAAATAATTCTCAAAAAAAGTTTATACACTCAATAAAATTTGTAATTACATAATTAAAAAATTATTATTTCTTCTTTCCATGCTTTTTTAAAATTTTCATTGCTTATTTTTATTTTATTAATTAAATTATTACAAAAAAAAATTTATTATCAATCATTTAAATAATATTTAATTATTTTTATTTTTGGTGTGTGTATATATATATATATAATCACAAATATTTTAATAAGAAATTATTTTAATTAAACATTTAGTAAGAATATTCTAATAATAATTTTTGCTATACATGCTTAAATTTTTATATAAATTAATGCGATGATATTGAACAAAATTTATGGGTGTAAAATAGAAAAAAAAAAATTACGTGACACAAAAATATATTTATTTAGTATTATTTTTGAAAATTTAATACTTAAAAAATAAATTAAATAACGCTTTTGGAAAGCCTGAATTCCATGCAGTGGGACCTTTATATCATCTTTGTCAGCAATTGATTCCACGTGTATTGGACCCGTCTGACGTAGCGCCATCTCAGGATCAACGATAGTTTAGAACTGCATACTACAGTATATTCGAGTTCACCGTATCTATCCCTGCTCAATTATTGGCAAGCACAAAAATCAAAATCTCAAAAGAGCACAAGCATGTCTCTTCTCATTGGCTGCTTTGATCCAGGGAAGCCTCCCATTTTACTTTCAATCATCACTTTGGATCTTGACGACCTCCCGCAGAGCGGGTGGTAACGCGCTACTCATTTCCCATTAGAAAACTCTTTCCTCGTGGGCCCCGCCTTATCTTGTTTCAAGGCTTTGTTTGTTGGTTTCTAGATAAAGATTCTATTCGCTTTACATATTAAAGAAACTAGTAATTGTTGTTTACGAATAACGGGGATGGTGATTATTGACAAGTGAAATCGTAATATAAAATAACGTTATTTATTCGTATAATGTTATTACTTTAATAATCACAATCTTACAAGATTATATTTATCAAATTTAAGTTGTTTATGACAACAATCTAGGTTAGGTGGTATCAACTATCAACCTCTATTCTCGATATCAAACGACTCACAAAAAATATGTTAGATTTTCATATTAAAAAGATAAAATTATAAAAATTATTTATTTTAAACATAAAATTTAGCCTACACGATAGCTACAAAATATTATTTTTTAATATATATTTAATAAATAAGATGTCAAATATAATTCTTTAAATAAAATTTATTTAGGTTTGGTTGAAACTCATATTGATTTTATTATAATTATTTATTTTATCAAAATCAATTCATGTTAAGTTATACAATATAATTTTATTATAATTTTAAATATTTTTATATTTTATTAACTTTTAAATCACATAAAAATTATTAATATCAAATATTTTTTAATTGTTATTTGAAAACACAACAAAAATTAAATAATAATTTTTAATCTAAACAATTTTTATGGAGATTTGAGATATGTTTTATTTATTTATTTATTTATTTGGTTTGAAAAAAAATTTACATTCCTATTTACTAAATCAAATTAATGTGCTTTTTTTCTTTGATAATTATTCAGTTTTTCATCACAAATCTAATCCAAACAAAGTCTAAAAGTGTCGAAGACTAGTCAAATTCACTTGAACGAACAAAAACGTATGAAACGACTACTCTCGCCGTTGGCGAGTGGGATTATCATCTCTGGCTCTCGGCTCTTTCCACAGGACTCAATCGAATCAACGCCAGCACCACAACAACTCTCTGAGAAGAAGAGTACACGGCAAATTGATTTTACGGAGCAAAGCCTGAGTTTTTGAATGCAAAATCTCAGACTTTCAATCTTCAAGTTTCAATCCAAAAATAAAAGAGCATGACTTAATTTTTTATTCGTTCATTTATTCATTAATCTATCAATTCATTGATGGCCAAGTTAGCTCAGGCTGAGGCGGTGTACTCGTCTCGGTCTCTACAAGTATGGAGAACGTTTTTGAACTGGCTTGCTTTCTTCTTCCGGATCTTCGCTAAGATTTTGAGAGCTTTAGGGCACCATCCACTTCTCTCTTCTTCTTCTGCAACTTCGGCTTCGACTCACGCTTTCAAGCCGTTGCCAGTCGTCGAATTGCAGGAGACCGATTTCCCCGATAGTGTGGAGATCGATGCTGCTAGGAAATCTGGTGATGACGTCGTTTCCGATGAGCGTATTCAGAAATTAACGGTACCGTTTCATTTCTGCTTTTATATATTTTGTGGAAAATATTTGTTGGATATGTTTTACGTTGACGTAATTATTTATTATTATTAAGAACATTTTGTAGGCGGCTCTTAAATTTTGCAATTTAATTGAGAAAGATTGTTTTTCTCTTTTTTTCTTTTTTTCTTTTTGAAAGATTTAATTGACTGTCAAGCTAGTTAAAAGTCAATTGAGCTCTGTAGGAGCTTTAGTTCATTTACATTAACGTGACGGAAACAAAATTACATATGAACAGTAAAATTTGAACGTTAGTAAAGCACAGAGATTTAAAATTGTAGAACAGGATTGCATTTTGGGTGAGATTTGTTTCACACCGAAATGGAACCAGTATATGAAAATTTATGCTAGTTCTATTACAAGAAATATGTGTCATAGGAATACTAGCTTTAAACTGTCTCTTCTATGTGTTTTTTGTGTTCGAAACATTTGCTAAGAAGGCTTACAGTCATGATTGCATATCAGTTTAAATTAGGTAATGTGTTGCGATTGCCTGACCATAAAATCATTGTTCTGAAAGTGATAAATATAATTTTTCTCATCGTCATATTCTTGTTTTGCTGTATTTAGCTTGAGTGCTTGCAGCATAAAATATTATCTTGGTGTATGCAGGTAGTTCTTGATTTAGACGAAACTTTAGTATGTGCATATGAGACATCTAGGCTGCCTCTTTCGCTTCGTAATCAAGCAACGGAAGCTGGATTGAAGTGGTTTGAGCTTGAATGCCTGTCTTCTGACAAGGTGTCTTACATTTAAGTGAGTTAGTTGATTTTCTAATCTGTTTTCAAGATAAACTACTTTGATTTGAATGTGTTGTGGTTTGAAGGAATGTGAAGGAAAACCTAAGATCAACTACGTGACAGTATTTGAGCGTCCAGGGTTGCATGAATTTCTGAAGAAAGTTAGTGAATTTGCAGATCTTGTACTATTCACTGCTGGTCTTGAAGGTTTGCTTATTACCTGACCATATATTAGGCTTTGCTTTTATTAGTTGATTCCGTGCTTATTATCTAACCCGAAAAAGAAACAGAAAATTTCTTCTTTCACCCTTGCATTTTCTGAAAGATACAGATGGATGTTTGCAGGCTATGCCAGACCACTTGTTGACAGGATAGATACAGAAAATCTCTTTAGTCTTCGACTTTATCGGCCATCAACAACTAGCACGTGAGTTCTGGTTCTTGTATTCCCCTTGCGGTCTTCTTTGTATTCTAGCTAGCAACAAAGATCCCTCAAGTGAATTTTTATCCATTCTCTCTTTGGGATTTTAACACTGCTTTAGGTAGATATATCTCTATCTTTGTTCTGAAGCAAATATCTTATTATCTGCTCTTAAGATCATGATAACTTATACTAATCAGCAATTGTTTCTTCATTTCCTCATGGTTTACCATTATAAATTGCTGCTAGTTTTCAGCTTTCTGACAGTTTTTGGTCCCAAATAACATTAGGTTTGTACTTGGAGTAGCTCCGGTTCCTGAATAATAAACCATAGAGCAAAATATATAGCTGTAGCAATGACAGTTTTTTGGAATTTAGATGGGCAATGAAATTTTTAATGGATTCTTTTGAGTTTAACGTAGAATTTCACATGTTTGTCTGTTGCACCCCTCCAATGGGTGTTTAATTCCCAATATTTGTCAGGAGGATGATACTCTAATATATGCTGTACACATTTCTCAGCTCAAGGCTGTAATACTGTGTTCAAATCAGGCTTAAGAGTGCAGATTTACACATTGTTACTTGACTTTTAAGGCATAAATTTTATTTATGCAAAAGTTTTCTATGATTGGGAGATTGGGCTTCTTCGATTTCCAGTTTGCTCCAGGTTAAATTGCCTAGTTTGGTGAACGTTGTTCTGTGACAATATAGGGAGTATCGGGAGCATGTTAAGGATCTCTCTTGCCTGTCGAAGGATTTATGCCGTACTGTTATTGTTGATAATAATCCATTTAGTTTCTTGTTGCAACCACTGAATGGAATCCCTTGCATTCCATTTTCCGCCGGGCAACCACATGATAAGCAGGTATAATCTTTCATAGTTGAAATTCCATACTATTTCACTGAATTAGACTTGACCATTTTCTCAAGTTTGTACATCTGATTTTATGTATTGGTCAGCTTCTAAATGTCCTCCTTCCGCTTCTTATGTACCTCTCCCTGCATAAAGATGTGAGACCTTTGCTATATGAAAAATTCCACATGCCAGAATGGTTTCAGAAACAGGGAATCCCTGCCTCTGGATTGTAGTATAAACACTTTACGGGATGAATACCGTCAATCTTCTTTGCACAATACCTATCTGTTTGATCTTATGGCATCATTTGTTGTTGGATTCTTGTGACTGTATAGCTATCATTTGCTTGCTGGAGGCATTGACAGAAGAGGGAATTTATGTCACTTAGTTTCACAAAAGATGATTTGTCTGCAGCCTCTTTTCGTCAAATAGGCATACCATTAATGTATGTAGATTTGTTGGGATCTTTCTTATTGTGAAATTTGTTTATATGCTTGCAATTAGATGTATCTTTCAGGATTATGTAAATTGTTTTGGATTAAGATCTTGAAGAAGTTGTAGCTTTGACTCTGTTTCTCCCGTCATTGCATTTATTTTCATTCTGATCAATTAACTATTTTTCAGTTTGCTCATCGTCTTCAATATTATTGATTTTTTCAACTAGCATGGACGTTATGCTTTTATTTGTAGCATAAAATTAGACATTACTTGTACTGAATTTTTTTGTATCTAACATTTGGTACGTCTGTCTGCCTCCATGATATGGAACCTTAATGAACAAAATCTCTAGTGCAACTGAAATCTGTCCGATAATGTGAATGAGAAAGAACATCCAGCAAAGCCAAATGAACATCGATCGTTAACTTTGTTGATTGGATAATCCTATAGTTATTGATTAATGACAACCTATCAGCCCGACATAATGTCAACAATTTTTTTGACAAATGATAGTAGCCTTTGCCTGTCTGGAACCTAAAAGTTGAATATTATCAATAACGTTATCGAAAGCAACCTCAAGCTGATCCGTAGCATTTGCTTATTCAGAGATAAAACCAGCATAAAGCTTGTTTATCTGCATATAAAGTGACAAAAAAGCAAAACATTCTGGACTCCTCCTCGTTGAATCTTTTTTCCATATTGTCATGCAAAATTTCTCTTGTTTGGTTTTGCTATTGGTTACAAATTTCCAAGACTGCGCCTCGGTTCATGAACCTATCTGAACTTTTGAAGATCAATTGGATGTATGTAATATCATTAGCTTGTACTCGTTCCTATAAAAATTCAAATCAGGAAGAAATTGCTTCATTTTAGCTAACAACTCCTCTATTTTGTTCTCCTCGTTGTCCGAATATTCCTAATTCCCATTCATTCAAGCTCAAATAGATTTCCAACATCTTTAATCTGGTAATCATCATATACGGAGTATAGCTATCATGTTATTTTTAGTCAATTATTATTATATAAAGTAGATTAATTAAGTTTACTTACACTCAATATCAGATAAGAATATTTTGACTGCTTCCCAATAATTCATTCTTATTAAAAAGAATGGAGAAAAAAACAAGGGGATGGGCTTTTGATTTAAGCTAGAAATGCTGTAATCCTCTGCAACAACACCAATGATTATTTCATTATTCCTTTAATTCTATTGTCAATTATTTCAGTTTCGACTTAAGCTGTCTCTTATGTCTATCGCTCGCTTTGTGTTTTATGAACCGTCACTGGTTGGAAGTCAAAACATATCGAGTTATATATTTTGTTGGAAATATTTAAAATATTTATGCATTTGCACGTTTATTTGGATTGTATTTTCTTAATGGTCAATATGAACGGCGAAACTGACAATTATAATAATGGGAGAGAGGGTCAATATTTTACCTCTTCAAAATAGCACGAGTTTATTAAAAAGAAATAAACATCTTTTTTTATAATCTGCACTCTTCGTGGTGATTAATTAGTTAGCCAACTTTTCACGTAATTATATTTGATTCTTATTTATAATTTCCTTATTTTCAAAACAATTGAAGAGCAAGTTTGTAATTTTATATGATGTTAAAATATAATATTTAAATTATTTAATAAATACTTATTTTTTATAAAATATATTTATCAATTGGGTAATATATTTATCAATCACAACCCAATTGATAAATTTATTTTACAAACAACCAGTTCACTAAAAATTATGTTATCTTATTTTAATATGTTTAAAACTAAAATAATATTACATTATACAGATTTTTTTTATATAAACTGATTTAGTATGATAATATTTTTTATTCATTTATATTATAATATTATATTCATTTTGTATAAAAATATATATTTTTTAACATTATTAAGTTAAATATATTTTATCTCTACAATTTTATATATTATTATTATTATTATTAAAAAACAGATGAGAGTTAAAAACAATTTGTTTTTATCATTTTAATACCTTCCCATCAATGATTTATGTAATTGACAGTTGTTAAACTCGTCTTGGCTCCTTCATTCAACGGAACAGATCGTCGTTTCCATCATATTACAAATGAATTTTGACCATGGCCATGAAAGTATGAATGAATCCAATCCTATCTCTCTCTGTCATAATGATTAAACCAGGTGTTATTGTATATTATGTCTGCCATTAAATGCAGCAGCCAATCTTGATTAAAAAGAACAATAAATAATCAAGCTTTATCACAAAGAAGTGCGATCCATGGAATATTTCCCCATATTGATTGCCAAACTTGAGCTACTTTTGGAAGTCTTATTTATTTTTAAACGGACCCAAAACAAATAAAGTTCTTGATACACTGAAATAATTGTAGGATATAAACTAACAAATTTTTTCTTATATCATAATTTGTAACTTGCAAAAATTGTAATCAACGACTTAAGAGTAATGGCCTTTCCCAAAAAATAAATCAACCTGTCAAAATTGGTTTGAACTAATTATTGGATAATATTGGAAAGAGAGCAGGATTTAGGTTGTAGATTCTGATCATGAAAGATACCCTCTTTTTTGTTGTTGAATTTTCTAAGCAAATAAAATAACGATGGTCCAGCCAGCAGCCCAGTCGTTTTCCTTTTCGTTTTTCCTTTTTTCGTTGACCCAGAATTCATATCATTGCTACCTATCGGTACATAGGAACTCGCGTAGAAACTACTTATACCTGTCCCTTTCTTAGGATTTATTTGAAATTTGATTCATGAGCCAACTAAGGGAACAACCACATCTAAGTTTGTGCCTGAGCTAAGTTCGGTGTCATCCCTTGATTATGGTGACAATTCCGCAGTGCATCGACTTTTCCTTCGACCAACTTTTCGATTTTTCAAAAAACTTGCTAGAAAATAAGAATTATATGAAATTTACAGAAAACTACTATCAATCACACAATATTTATAAATATACTTACCTTTAAATTTTTATTAATTTCAATAAATAAATAAATATATATATATATAAAACTGGCTCTTAAACTTACAAATATATAACTCTCACTAACACTCACTCTTTTATAACTATCTTCTTGTTTTCTCTTTGTTGTTTCTTGTTGGAATCTTAGAGTTTTATCCAAATTCTCTTTCTATGCTGAGACCAATACCTTTAGCTCCTTAGAATCATAAGCTATCCTAAAATTATAAACAATTCAGACTATTCACTTTTTACTATTATATACTATTAACATTAAATATTCATACGATTGACTGACGTCATCTATTTGTATCACTCATGCCTCATTAGTCTTTGCTGTACCCACATTACTCGCGTACTTAGCTTGGCTAGGATCATGTATAGGGGGATACGAGATTTAAGACTCTTCTAATTATTCTATCAAAAAATATACTTATATTCAATAAATAAATCAATATTATAAATTATCACCAAGTATTGATTTTCTTAAACCTTCAATTAATTTAAACTTTTGTATAAATTTTTATTATATCCTAATAAATATTGTGCTGGACATTTTGTTTCTAACTTAATGTTGTATGAGAATCTAAATATTTTTATTTCATAACATGTTATCTGCTACTATACAATGTATTGTTTGTTATTTATTGTCTAATTCCTAACACCCATGCTACCAGCCTTATTTGCACATTTGATGTCTCACTTAACCTGTTTTAGCTGTTGGCCTTGTTCATTTGCTGCACTACTAACACATATTAACCTCTATTTTGTTTGTCACCTGAACTTACTTTACTTGTGTTAATTTGATAGTATATTTAATCTCACGTGATCTAAAATCAAGCAATCTTAGTCTCAAATACTTCACTATGACAATTAGCTCATAATAACGTTATTTAGTTTATTAGGATTTAAGATATATTACTCCAACTAATTTTCAAAAAAATACTCACACGATAATAAAATAATATTTTTATAAACCTTTTATTTGCAATTGGATGTAAATTGTAAATATGTACGTCAAATTGAACGTATATTTAAATTTAGAATATCATAATTTTTATTATAAATTTATTATAAAATAAAATAATTATTTATCAATTAATTATTTTTCTCCTAAAACATTTCACTTAGAGGAGATAATTATAATAATACAATCAAAATGAACAATAAGATCTGAATTTAGCCTCTTAAAATAATATTAACCCATTATAAGTCTATTAAACATATTAAAGAATTAATCTATTTTCTTAAGATATTTATAATTTTTTCTAAATAAAATTAACAGCTGCCATTGCGTTTACCAAACAATTTAGCATATAACATCAATTATATAACTTTATATATTTATATCTTTATCATGCATATTAAATTTTTAAAATTTAGATAATTAACTTATATATATATATATATATATATTAAATTTTTACTGTACCTACTAGGGAATGTATGACAAACGTGCTGGATTTAATTATTCCTTCATGTACTGTTTCAGCTTCCGTGGGGAGGCGGAGGAGCAGGCGCGTAAACCTCCGACATATTCCATTCACACGTGTACTTCTGGGGAAGGCGAGGAATAGCTAACTCCCAAAGCCTGCATTTTTTTAACTCAACAAACAAGAAAGCCATGTTTGTGTTTTTTGAAAAACAATATATAAGAATATTTGTAAATTTACATTATATTATATTCTATTGTTTTGAAAGCTTAGATGGAATTTTATTTCCAATATTTTCAGTTCAGTACTTAAGTTTTATCCTTTCAAAAATTAAAATTTTAAGATGTTTTTTAATTTTTTTTTTAAAATTATTATGTTATGATAAATTAAATTATTCCTTGACTTTACTGTGAACATGATTTAAATCCCAATTTTAAAAGGATTTTATAAATTAAATGAATCGATATATATATACATAATTTCTATAATTTAATTATCATATATTTATATAATATTGAAAGATGTGTAGATTGTGCAACATAAAAATTAAAATTAAAATTAAAATATATAATAATTTAAAATTTTTTACAATCTCTTAAAGAAGCTAAAACTGCCTACTTTTTTAAAGGTAATTAACAGCAATCTAATTTGTATTTGCTATCTTTTCATATCTCATATTAGTTTAAAAATATAATTGTATTAATTAACAAAAATATCTAATTATGTTAAAATAAAACAACATAATCTACGTGTAGTCATTTGTAATATATTTTATAATATGTTTTTAGATATAAATAATACGAGAATCACTTTTAAAGAAAGGCATTTTCAAAAATTGTTTTTTGATTCAACGTCGAAAACAATTAAAAATTTTAAAGAAATAAAATTGTATTTTTAATTCATCTAATAACATTTGAATCCCCATATTTTTGTGTTTTTATAAATAAGGATTATTCTATTTATTTATTTATATGAAATAAATACCTAATTATGTTGAATAACTAAAATATCACTATTAAGATACACTTTAACTAATGGTCAAACTTAATAATTGTAACTTGCAAGGATGGATGATTGTTTCAATAGGGGCTAGCTGCTACTTATTAGTTACTGGGGACCCACTAGTTTTATATTCATTTTTGAAGGTAAGGACCTGTTAGTTAAAAATAGATAAAACTGTGGCTTTATTTATAAAAACATGAAACTCAAATACAAAAATGTTATAACTCCTTTGCAATATTAAAATAATAAAATATAATAATACATCCCAAATTTTAAAAAATTTATTTTGGATCATAAACGATTCAACAGCTTACAAACGCAGTTTTAGCCCTTGCAACCTGCTAACAGTTCGATGCGAAGCCTGCAACTCCCTCCCCCACTCTTTCTCTGTCTCTCTTCTCTTCATCTTCTCAGGTTAAACAATTTTCCGTTTCATTTTATCCTTTCATTTCTCTCTCTCTCATCTCGCGACTCAGCAAATGAAGCAAACAAAACAAAGACTCACAGACGAAGCCGCCACTCTCCATCATTTTAAATGACGAAACTACCCTCTTCTTCCTCCTCTTCGGTTATCTTCTCCGTCGCCGTTACTATCATTACTGTATTCAATTTCCTATCCCTTCCATTACCTATCTATGCTTTGGGCTCCGGCTCCACGCTCGCCGTTATTTACGGCTCCTCCACCGTTTGCGCCGTTGTGGCTGCTCAAGCTTCCCAAAGTCTGCTTTGCTACTATAGTGGTAGAATCATATCCATAGAACCCAACATCTCATATTCCTCGGTCTCCGGCGGCGAGACATTTTTCTGCGCTCTTCGCTCCGGTGGATACAGTTTGCTCTGTTGGAACTCGAACTTTTCTCGCAATTCCAGCTTTGTCCCGAAAAGAATCTACAACAACGATACTGTTCTATTGAATAATTTATCGGTTGGCGACGATCAAGTTTGTGCTTTAACAGTTCAAGGAGAAGTGAATTGCTGGAGAGGAAACGTTAGTGACAGTAATAATTTACCGTCAAAAGAATTCAAATTCTGGTCGTTATCATCAGGAATCGAGTTTACTTGCGGAATCTTGATGAACAACCGCCGAGTTCGTTGCTGGGGAAGTAATTCTATAGCAAATCAAATCGAAAGAGAATTTGGCAACGCGTCGATGTTGAGTATTACCGCAGGCGGGAATCACGTTTGTGGTATAAATTCGACTGGTTTTACTGTTTGCCATGGGAATAATGGATCAGGACAATTGAATATTCCTTCAAATTCTTCAGCTTTTGAATATTCTGTTTTAGCTCTTGGGTTTAATCACAGTTGTGCGATTCGAAGAATGAATGGATCAGTGGTTTGTTGGGGCGGCGGTGGAGATTATTCTGTTAATGGGATTGAAGAAATTTCGTTTGAATCGATTGTTTCAGGTTCAAATTTTACTTGCGGATTGATAACCAGCAATTTTTCAGTTATTTGTTGGGGTCCAGGGTGGCCAAATGGGTCAAAATCAGGATTTGTAATTCCATTTCAACAGGAAATTCTTCCAGGGCCTTGCATTCAATCTTCTTGTGGTGATTGTGGTTTATATCCTCAATCTGATAGATTGTGTTCTGGTTCTGGTGCTATTTGCAAGCCTTGTTTGAATCAAACTTTTATACCGCCCCCACCAATTCCATTAGCGCCAACTCCTTCATCAAATTTTCCTCGATCATCTCCTCCATCAAAGGGATTGAGGAGGGGTTTATTGGCATTTGCCATTGTTGGATCAATTGGTACTGTAGTAGGTATTTTTACAATAATTTATTGTGTCTGGACTGGGGTTTGTTTTGGGAAGAAGAAAGTTCATAATTCAGTGCAGCCAACTATCACTAGAGCTGGTTCCAACGGTGGGACAACTTCGAATACTAGTCCACCTTCACGATCAGCTACAATTAGGCGCCAGGGCTCGAGATTACTGACAATGAGGCGCCAAAGAAGTGGAACATCCTCAAAACATGCTGATAGAGCAGAAGAATTTTCACTGGCTGAGCTTGCAGCTGCTACCAACAATTTTTCATTGGAGAACAAGATTGGTGCTGGTAGCTTTGGTGTTGTGTATAAGGGGAAATTGTCTGATGGTCG
>JAWDEX010000002.1:7938603-7962445 GCA_035221805.1 Trichilia hirta | reverse complement strand
ATCAATGAGGATTTCATTGGGGACAAATGCACCCTTGCCTAAAGAATCATTTCTGAGAACAGGGTGTGCCAAACTTTTAGCAGAAATGCATGGCACTTGATTGGAGCATGATGAGTGTGAGATAACTGGGTGGCATGTAGGACCTTCATAGAAGTCACTTGGAATAGCCAAACTGATTAAAACATCTAGTCCCGCAACATGTGACATCCCATTCAGGCATTCAAATTGAATAAACATTACTATGTAAAATGTACATTTGAACCTGTATAAGAATTCCTTGCAAATGAATGGTAGAAACAACAGTGCATATAAGAAACATTTTGATTAGGGGGCACTTGAAAAAGCAAGACTTGACAATTAAAATGATAAAAAGTGAAAAAGAAAACTGGACATAAACAGATGGTGTCCAGTATATTGACAAAATCACACTTCCCAAGACCTTTTCTTGTCAAAGAAAGTAATAACACTGACTGTAGTTTAGAAAATTATTTACAGTTGAACAGCTGATACATTCTCTAAGGAACAACTGGCTTGCAGGAATAAAATGGAAGAAAAACTAACTCCCACCCCGGATGCATAGAAGTATTTTAACCTGCTGTTGCAGAAACCAACCATCTCCGCTTATTATGATGTTCACAAAATTGTCCAATCAACCTCTGAAAAATGCTCTTCAATGCTGAATTCCTTCCTGATTCAGCTTGCGAGAGCTGAGCTCTGCCAACAACTTCTTAATATTTCGAGTCCAGGATCTCAAGAACCCCTGCCTGAAGCCGGTGGACCATACACAGGAAATTAATAATAAAATAATGTCGAACAAGGCAGTTTTAAATCTAAACAAATTATGACCAAGTTAAAAGTTGCGGCAACAGGCAGAATCTTATTTACTAGCGTTCCTTTCTAATTAAGAGTGAATCAGATGGGTTGTCATCAAGACTATTTGACAGAAATATTGATAAGAAGCAGTCCGCCTTGGATTCTAAATGGTTGCAATTCTGGAAAAGCACATAGCCACACTTTCCCAAAGATAGATGGCAGAAATAATAGTACAGCACATTTGTTACAAAATGCTGAGACAATTTAGGAAATATGTTTCCACTTCAAGCACTCTCATTTCCTTTTTGGATCAACGTAACTCATAGTCCCAAGGAACATTCCCGCGGAAACTTTCTGCTATCTCTAACAAGTATGCGTCTTTTCCAACTGTGACACATGTGATCTGTAGCACATTATTAGATGACAGAAGTTTGTTGACTTGTTAAGAAAATAGGACACAATCTTGGAAGTACACTGAAAGACTGAACACTCAAAGATTTCCAGACGCATTCTTACTGATGAGTCTCCAAGTAATTTCCTTTGTTCCTTGTGGTGTTTTGTTAAACTGGATTCTATGTGCTTAACTTTTTCACAGGCAGAATCATACTCCTTATCAGCTCCTTCACGAGGGATTGTGCATCCAGAATTATTGGCTTCCACCCAATCCAAGGCATCCTTAAAATGCTTGAGCATTGAAAGCACATCAAGAAGACCTTTTCCCGCACATCAATAAGAGTTTAGATATCAACAGATAATTGTGATTTGTGCCAGTTAAAGAACATGCCTAATTGCGAATCATACCAGGAGTTAACGTGTGATGTAGCTGTCCAGACACTGTATATTCCAAAATGATACTTAGTGAAGAACATGCTTGAGCCATTAACTCAGAACTGCGCAGAGCTGATATAAACACCTGAAGCTGCTTCTCAGCTGCATCTTCGTATAAGACTACTTTATTTGAATTTCTTCCATTAGCTTCAGTGTTTAATCAATGAATAAAAACATTAATTTCATTTATAACATCTGAATTCAAATAAACCAATATATAAATTCATACTAATGTATGCAAAATCCTTTTGTACCTGCTAGCAAATATGCGGGCAAGCAACGGCTCCATGTCTGGAATCCTGGACAACCCCGAAATTCAAGTCCAAAAGGTAGATTTAACCCCTGGAAAGCGAGGTAACAAAACACAAGTATTGCAGTAAGTACAACCAAAATAATTAGAATATAATGGAATATGCTAGAGCCTATATTTTAGCTCAATGCATGATGAGAATAATTTACATAATGGCTTTGATTAAAGATCAGTAGTTTAGTAAGTTTTGTCAAACAGAAATTGTTATATCATATTTAATATTTTTTATTATATTGATAAATAGGATTTAATATTTTGTTATATCATATTTGAGAGTTTTTGAACATGTTTCATAATACAGGCCAAACAAGTAATTGTAGAATAAATTTGCAGGGAACCAAACAGCGAGGATGGATCTGTTAAAATTTGCTACAATATATCCTTAAATATTAAAGCGCGAAACCTTAGGGACTGAAACATTATTAAGCCATTAAAATGTATTACTTATTTGTAAATTGCATAAATATAATAAGAAAAAATTTCAATGGGACGGATTCTAAGAGACCAGTTGATAGCTCTTTGTTTTTACTTTTATGACATGACGTGTGATAAATTTTTACTTTTACCATAGCTATCAATTTATCATGATTATAATTAGTATATATATGTGCATGACAATAATTTATTAGATAATTATATCAATAATTTAATACATGTTTTACTTAACATTTTCTCATATAATAATTTTTCAAAAATTTAATACTATAAATTTTATTAAAATTTTACTTATATTTTTTGTCATTCAATGTAGAATCTCCTTAGATTACTAAATTGTAATTACCAAATCACCTATCATTTATTTCAACATTAATTCGGTTAAACACAACTCCTACTACCACAAATGGATAGGAAAATCCATTTTCCTTATTAATATTTAAGTTTATACATTTTTTCAAATTTTTTTTTTTCTATTCCTTGGTTGATTTATGAACTGGCACCTTATGCTTATATATCTAAATGTTTGTATTAATACTATGAAATAGAATTATAAGATGTCAAATATTAATAAATAGCGAACGATTTTTATTATTGTGCTTACATAATATTTTAAATTTATTTTCAAAATTTAGTAAAAGTAAATATTTAGACGATAAATATTCATGACAGGAGGTTAATTCATAGAGGAATAGCCTAATTTTTAGGAGTCATTAAATTTATTATTATCTTGATTTGCAAGCAATTAGTATGTGTTTTCAATACAATCGTGGCGTTGTAATACTTTTTAAAGAATAATCAGTTAAAAATATTTCACTTTTACGTATTAACCTTCATATGTTGTGATATACTTTACGGAATTCAAATAATCCTAAAATTTTTGTTTTCAAAATGGCACCCGATTTTATAATTTTATTTCAAAAAAAATACTTAATACCTATTTAAATAAACAAAGTAAAAATAGCAATATTTTCTACGAGCCTTTATATAAAACTTATTGAAAGATATAAATTTCATTTAATTACGTAACTGTCCAAAAAATAATACAATAATAAGCTATTGATCGTTAATAATTTTGATAAAATAATACAGCAACAAACTATTAATGGTTAATAATTCTGATTATTTCTCTAGATACGTACAGATATATATTGGTTGAATAATTGTTTTCATTGATGGTATACAAAATACTGAAACCCTATTTTTTTATTTTTTTTTTCTTTTAATTTAGTTTATAATTTTGTAAGTTTGATTGGTTATTATTATTATTATTATGGTTTTCTATTTATTTTTTTTTAATTTAGTTTATATTTATCTAAATTTGATTGGTTGTTGTTGTTGTTATTATTATTTTAAAGTTTCACACATTCAAGTGTTATTTCACTCTATGTATGCTATTGAACTCATTTAAACACTAAACTAGCTTTTTTATACTTTTACAAATTATTCGATTATATGTTGAAGGCAAAAATACTTTTAGTTTGATTGGTTAAAATTTACCAGCTTTTCACTTTTCACATTTATGTATGCATTTTTCTTTTACTGCTGAAACTGCCCAGGTTTTTCGATTGCCAGGTTTTGAATGAAACTGTGTGCCTCTTATAATACAAAATATTGATTCTTTTGCAGTTTCACTGTTTTAATGGGTAGCCCTTCGCAAAAAATAAAAGGCGGCAAAGAAAAATCTACGTACTCCCAGAAACTACTGTTTTGCATTGCATGCAGCTTACGTGGTGCCCGGACTTACTGCTTCCTCTGCCAAATGCTAGCATTGATATTATTGCTAATTTTCCAATTTTTTTTTTTTTTGTTACTTTCATTGCTAAAAATAGATATTTAATTTTTTTTAGGAAAACACCCGTAAAAACCTAAACATTTCGCAGAAAAAAAAGACAGAATCGAGAAAGCCATTGCCTTACCTTATTTGATTGAACGATAATTTCTACTGAAAAGGTTATGGCAGAAAAAAAATAAATTCTTCTCATACACAAAACAGCTTCCCTTCGGTCCTGTTCTTTTCTTTAAAAGCAGAAAAAACACTGACAAAAGTACTCTTGTTTTGAATTTGACACAAAACTTAAAGACCCTCATCACAATCACAAATTTGCGGGCGTAATCTTAGCAGGTTCTTTTCTTTCTCTTAAACTATAGATTTCCTCTAGGTTTTCTTACTATTAAACTATAGGTTATCTGACGTTATTGATTTTGTTTTCTTGTTTTGTATGGTTTCATATCTTGTTGATCATTCTTTTTATTCCCCCCAAATCATCATTTATATATAGAAAAGAGATTTACAGGATAATAATTTATGTTAATACAAAACTAAATAGGATAATTGAGATTATTTTCCATATAGAGTGGATTTTTAACTCATCCAGAGTTTTTGATTATATATAGATCAAATGTTTTCTATTGTTCATTTCTTATGTTAGTCAAATATTTTCACCGTGGATCTGAAGTAGGAGAAGCAAATTATGAGAAAACAATCCGAAAATGAGAAGAAAAAAAAAACTTGCATGCAATATAATGACGTAGAACCTTAAACAAAAACCTTTTGTAGAATCAACCTACAAGAGGGAAGGGAACTGAATGGTATGATAATGTCATAAACTGTGAAATCAGTTTTACTTTGTATGACAGGAAGCGCATTACATAACATTTAATTTTAATATATAATATAATATAACTTAGTAACATGATAAATCTAAAAACAAGTCGCATGAGAAGGCAGGCACATACTTGTACGCATAGATACATGTGTTAAATAGAAACTGTATATGCTACTTTCTTTCAAAGATTATCATCTATTTAATTCTTACATATTATGCTTTATAATTAACCTCCTAAGTCTAATTTCTTATTTTGGATTCTAAAAATCCCTCTCATAAAAAAAGCAATTTTATTTTGTCAATTTAAATGGTGGTGTAACTATTAAACATTTTTTTAATTTAAAAATGAAAACATATCTTTCAGAATTTACTTATATGATTTTGCTCATTGTAGAATAATCTTATGGAACAATTAATATTTCATAGAAGAAGTTGGAAGAAGCTTACCATAAATTATAAAAGCATTTACCATTTTAATTACTTAACATTAGGGTTTGTCTAAAGAGGTAAAGGGAGTGGCAGGATTTGACTTTCCTATACTTGGAAAACGTGTTACTAAAAAGGACACAACTTCACCCCAAAGCCAAAATAATACAAAAGATTTGCTTCCCGTTTCCATGTTATTACTTGGTCATTGTTCACGGAGGTTGGAGACGGAGGAATAAGGTTTATTAGAAATATGTGTGTGTGAAGAAATATTATTTAATTTTCCATGCATATGTCTATCATCGATTTATCATGACGTTTCAGAAATAATCTTTGATTGATTTCAATAACTTGGAGATACAATGAAGCTCAATTTATTGATAGCAGCGAGGCCTGTCCATTTCTTCTTCTTGCTGGTGAGTATCTTACGATGATAAATTCTTCTCCTTCTCCTCCTCCTCCTTCTTCTTCTTTTTTCTCTCTCTCTCTCTAAGTTGAGAAGCTCAAATTCAAACAAATTCATAAGCTACAGTTATAACCGATTCCAAAAACGGCTTACGTTTACTTCATTATTCTTTATTTTCAAAACATAAGACAATTATTATTATAATCTTTGATTAATTATAGTTATTTTTTACCATTGTATTTTTAAGATTATACAATAACAGGCGCAAAAACCTTGAGGAAGCTTTTCTTTAATGTTTTCAAAATGCATTATATTTTCAATTGTTTTGTTTGTATAATTAATTTTAATTAAGTATATTTTAGTATGATAAATTTACTGAAAAAAGGGATTCAAGAGAAATACTAAAGTACAAATAGCCCGCTATGTACAAAAAATGCCCACATATCACGAGTAGTAAATGAATGTACATATTCGCATTCAAGAAAAGATTTTCTCTTAGCCAAAATTTTATTGTGATGATATTCTTTTATGGACTTCACATATATGATTTATTGTGATGATATATATATATATGCAGGCACTCTCGGTGTTGCTATTCCCGGGTTTATTAATCCCATGTTGGGTTAAGATGACCCAACGTATCCGGCATGAGGTAGGTCTGAATACCTATAACTTGCACTCTGGAATGCTCTCTCAAATTCATAGCGTAGGAGAATTTCTACAGCCAATCAATTCGTCGGCAACAAATTTAGCAAGAGTGATCAGTTCATCTCTTGATGACAGTGAACTCTCATTCTCTAAAATCAAGACTAAGGTTAGTACAATAAATTAAATTAATTTGGTATTCAAAGAAACAAACAGCTAAGCTAATATTTGTTTGTCTGAATATTAGGTGGTCCCTTCATTGTTTCAAGCATTATCAACAACTCCTCACATATCACAGATTTCATATATTGAATTGAATGGTCTCTTTTTCTCCTACTATATCGACGGCAATCAAACCCTAGCAGTGTACTCCAACTCTTCATTTTCTCTTAACTCGACTTTCCCAATTGGAAGAAAGAAACCGACGTGGTACACACAACTCGTGGAGCGCAACACCGGAAAACTTTATGGAGAAGCGTTCATAACCAGTTCCTTGAGTGTGAATACTAGCTGGTTTTTACAAGCTTTAAATAGTACAGATGGATCAGCCGCATTAGGAACTGGATGGAATAAAGCACAGGATCTTCTATTTCTTAACACAGCTAGTATATATGGAAGAGGAGTTGTCTCTTTGGGGTTTCCAGCTAAAGCAATAACCAGTTTCTTTACTAATATAAATCTTTACGGTGGGAGATTATCCATAGCCACAAATCAAGGTGAACTGTTGGTGGAAGGATTCTCAAACACTCGAATGATTGTCGCGAATAACTCAATTTCCTTCCAGTTGAAGACGCCAAATAATAGCGAACAAACAAGTCATATTGGTTATGTTTCATGCATGCCTGGTAATGGTACGATCTCTATTGGCGAAACGGGCTACAAGGTTTACTGTTCACCGCTGGAAATTGCTGGTGTGAAATCGGTATATTCCTATTTACAAAATTTGATACTTCCAACCTATATAAACTCATATTGTTAGATAATTAAATATGCATACTATATTGATTGATGAGTATTATGTCAACACTTAACACCGAGACCATGATTTGTTAACTATACTTTATCCGTGTTATAGGTTTATGCATTGGCCATGCCCCTCAAAGGATTGATTAGCCTTGTGCACGGAACTAGCAAGCTTGTGCTAATTCTCCTTATTGTAATGATGGCCATTGTCGTGATTTCCATATTCAGTTTTGTTTTCATAATAGTTAGAGCTGCTCGAAAAGAGATGCATTTGTGTGCCTCACTCATTAAACAAATGGAAGCAACCCAACAAGCAGAAAGAAAAAGTATGAATAAAAGTCTCGCTTTTGCAAGAGCTAGTCATGATATTCGTGCTTCCTTAGCAGGCATTACTGGTTTAATAGATATAAGCTATGAAGAGGTTGCTCCTGGTTCCGAGCTGGAGACAAATTTAAGACAAATGAGAGCATCTGCAGATGACCTTTTAAGTAAGTTTATTCTTTAAATATCGAAATTCTATAATTTAGTAAAATATTAGAGTAAATAACAATTTTAGTTGTGAGTATTTGCATTTTTTAAATTAAAAATCGGTGAATTTTGGAGTCAAAAATGTTAAAAGATATACATCAATTATTTATTTATTGGGCGACTCTTTGTACATGAAGTCAATCTAATTTTTTATTTTTCTGACAACTTTGGATAGTAAGATTCAAGAATTGCTAGTAAGATTTAAGAATTGCTAGTAACGATTGAAAGTCTGCCTTCATAAATACAAACATTTTTAAATACTAACATATATTTTGATTTTGTTTAGGTTTATTGAATTCTATTCTGGACACAAGTAAAATTGAAGCTGGAAAAATGCAAGTTGAAGAAAAAGAATTCAATTTGGCTCAACTACTGGAGGATGTAATTGACCCGTTTCATCCTGTTGGTTTGAGAAAAGGAGTAGACGTGGTGTTGGATTCCCACGATGGCTCAGTTATGAAGTTTTCACATGTGAAAGGCGATGCAGGAAAACTGAAGCAAATATTAAACAATTTACTGAGCAACGCTGTTAAGTTTACTTCTGAAGGTCATATAACAGTCCGAGCTTGGGCTCAGAAGCGAAGTTCATCAGAAAATCCGATGCATTCTTCCAATCGGAATGGTTGGTTTCAATCTTTATCGTGCTTGTTTTACAAGAACAAGAAAGCACGCAATGACTTGAAAGCAGTGAATGCAGCCCAGAAAAACAAAAATTCTACGGAATTTGTTTTTGAGGTTGATGATACAGGTAAAGGAATTCCCAAAGAAAAGCGAAAGTCTGTGTTTGAAAATTATGTGCAGGTCAAAGAAGGAGAAGGAGGCACAGGCTTAGGACTTGGTATTGTTCAGTCTTTGGTACGTAAATTCTGAAGAAAAGATAATTACCTTTTATTTTTTGAATTTCTTATGTTTTAATCCATATAGTGTTTTTTTTTTGTTTTTTTTTTTTAGAAGTTTTTATCCAAATTGTAGGTAAGCCTAGAAATGGCTGTTTTGTTTCCTGGGTAGAGAGAAAACAAAATCTTTAAGTTTAAAATATAAATTAGTTTAATAACATATTAGGGCTTGTAAAAATTTTGCTACAGGTTCGTCTTCTGGGTGGAGACATAGGGATTGTGGATAAAGAGACTGATGACAGAGGAACTTGCTTTAGGTTCAATGTTTTCCTGACGGTGTGTGAGACTTCATCTGGTGATGTTAATAACGAAAGGGATAATAATTCTACATATGGTGACAAGGGCACACAATTACCAAATATGGAATTGACCATATGTGCTCCTAGTCCTAGCCTGATCATTCGCACCAGTAGCCCTAGGCTAAACATAGTTAGCCATAGTCCTAAGCTTGAGGGATCCCGAGTAGTTCTTTTGATTGAAAATGAAGGGAGGCGAAGAGTCGCTCAAAAATTCATGGAGAGTCTGGGTATAAAACTCTCTGTTGTAAATCGATGGGAAAACCTTCATTCTACCCTAAGAAAGCTGAAATCCAAGCTCAATCAATCACCTCACAGTTCTTTAGGAAAATCGGATTTCAGTTCCAGGAGTGACAGTTCTGGTGCGAGTCTAAAAGATGTGCCCCTGAGTGTCATGGAAGGAGCAGACCACATATTGCCTGTATACAAACGGAGGGGTGCACCAAGTTTTACCCTTATCATTATCGATGCTACCGCCGGACCATTTTCAGATCTTTTGAAGACTGTGACAGAATTTAGAAGAGACCTTCAAGGTTTCTGCAAGGTTGTCTGGTTAGACAAACCAACTTCACGCACTATTAATTTTGACAGACTTGAAGAAGAGATGATGGATCCAAGGGATGACGTTCTGTTAAAACCTTTACATGGATCCCGTTTGCTGAAGGTGATACAACTTCTCCCAGAATTTGGAGGAGGCACTTCACAGCAGGGAATTCCGGCTACACAGAAAAGGCAACTTGGGAAAGCTCTTAGAAATCCCAGTTCGTCTCATAGCAGAGTGAAATCATCAGGAAATGATTATCTATGTCGTGGTTTTCTGGTCCAGCAATCAGAGACACAGGAAGTGCAAAGCTCGAGCTGTGAACAATCTAGGAAGGACGTTATATCAACCACTTCTCCTGTTCAGAATCATTTCAATCAAAAGAGAAGAAATTCTTCAAATCAAGGAGACAGACATAGACACAAAGAAACAGAACAAGAATCTGATGACACAAGTAGAGAGAAACCCTTGGGTGGGAAAAGAATCCTGGTTGCTGAGGACAGTGCAATGTTACGAAGAGTCGCCATGGTTAACCTTTTGCATCTAGGTGCAACCGTTGAGATTTGTGAAAATGGAGAAGAAGCTTTACAACTAGTCCGCAGTGGTCTAAGGGATAAACGAAATCATGGTGGTCCTCCTATTCTTCCTTATGATTATATATTAATGGACTGCGAGGTAAAAGGCTATAAATTATATATCGTCAATATCATCTTTTATCGCATTTTTATAGATTAATTTCACTGCAACTTGTGTACTCTTCAACTTGAATTGTTTAAGGCTTGTTCACATGCTTTCCAGATGCCGCTAATGAATGGCTATGAAGCAACCAGACAAATCCGCCAGGAAGAGAAGCAATATGGAGTTTACATCCCAATCATAGCATTGACGGCTCATATGTCTGGTGATGAAGCTAATGAAACAATTTTGGCTGGAATGGATGTTCATTTGGGAAAACCTCTTACCCGGGACCAACTGCTGGAAGCAATTGGATATATAGACAGCAAATGACGTTGGTCATCGCATCCTGTATCGCTTTTGCATCATGAATTATATATATATATATATGCTGGTTATGATTTTTTAATTAGAATAGCAATAATCATAATTTATAATATTTTTATAATATCTTAGTAGTGCATTGGTTTAAACTAATTGAAAATTTTATATCGTTGTAATGTGTGGAAACAGATTAATAAATAATATAAATAAATAGGAATTGGAAACACGGATTGGGATGGAAAAAGCATTTCACGCCTGCTCCATTTGTCAATCACAAAGAAGCAGACGCAGCGAGGCAAGAAACAATGAACTAATTTATTCAAATTGATTCAATTAGAACATGCAATAGTATCTGCTAGCATCATATTGTCGAGTTTCATATTTGCTGGATTCTTGGAGTCTTAAAGAAAGAGCGAGAGCGACAGTAACAATTTAGAAATTGTTGTTACTACAGATGAATGATAAAGGTTACAGTGTTTTTATATGAGAAAAGAATAAGACTGAAACCAACAAAATTAGAGAAACAAATAAACATGATGGAATCAAATTGCAACACACTGCCTTTATAAATGAACACTGAGATTAACGAAATCTTAGTTCACTGAATAAAATATCTGTAGAGTGTAGAGGGTGAAGCTGAATAATTCTGATGGTTATTCAGCGTAAAACTAAAGGCACCAAATGGCCAATAGAATGCCACAGGTAGCATGGTCAAACGGTTCGGATGCCCTTCGTCTTGCTTATGCTCCAATTCGGTATACGAAAGACAGTTACATATGTAAGAAAATAATTTTCCATACAAATTTTTATTTTGATCCCAGAAGAAGAGAAATATTAAGTTATTTTTGTTTTCTTTGACTTCACTTGACGCTTCCCAGAGAGGTCCTCATCATCTTCAGAAGAGCTTTCAACTAATTCATCAGGAACATCATTTGGAACCTTGTGTTTGGTAATGAATTCCTTCAATTTACTCATGCATTCCTCTTTCATTGAAACCAACTGCTCTGAAAGATTTCCCTTGTTTGTTGCATTGACAGAATATATCTCAGATCCAAGGTAAAGTGTAGCTATAACCTGAGGTTTAGGAGGAATCGCATGATTACGTTGAGCCTCCATTTACTGTAAGATATCACAACAAAAAGTAAGTATGATGTAACTTTCCAGTGCTTTTCTCTGAACTCTAAATCATTCTTTTTGAAGAATTAATACAAAAATGATAACAATAAAAGCATAAGTTCACTAACTAATATTGATAAACATGCCATCAATAAATAACAGCAATTTAGTTCACACAACTTTCCGTTGTGTTGACGCACAGGAAAATACTCATGCCAGTCAATAATAGGTACGGTAAAGAGTACAATTTTCTCTGAATGTAACACAAAAACATAGAATTAGATCATAGAAATATTACAATAGATTTGCCCCCACGTGGCCGGGAAAACAAGGCAGAGCATGATGTTAATAGTTGCAGCGGGTACACAACAGTAACGCACCAAACTTCCATCTGCTTTCAATCCATAAACAGCTCCCAACAAGCACAAATTGGAAACTTTCAAGCGTATAAATAGCTCGAACATACGAAAGATTGGTTTCAAGAAAAATAATCAGAATTTCCATGACTTTTTTCATCTCTTGTTTTCAACTATTCATTCTGATTCAACTCTCGGTCAGTACAAGCTACATCGGAAGTGGAATAAAAATCCATAAATAAGCAACTTCATAACCCAAAATAAGGAAAATACGGATAACGCGCCATTCGCATAATCTTACACACTAATGAGTCCAATTCCAAACTACAATGATGTCTACTCTTGAACACCCATAATAATTTTGCTTAACAAAATTGAAAAAGGAATTCTAATTGAATATTTCAATTTTAACACAATAATAAAACACACAACATGGTCTCGTTTTTCTTCTTCTATTTTCAGCCCAAAATACAATTATGAATAGAAGAAAAAAGAAAAATCTCGTGGAAGGGTGACGGTAACTGACCTATTGTCCAGGTGGATTGGAGTCCTCGACAACGGGGAGCACGACGGCGAGCTCTGATGGGAGGTTTTTGCTCTAAGCAACATTAATCGAATGAGAAGTTTATGAATTTAAAGTATGCATCCTCTAAAATTCTGTAAATTGCATTTATTGCCCTCTTTATTGATTTTTTCTACCAGCGGAAGTCGGGCCAGGCAACCCAAATATCGACGGATTTTCTGGCAGGATGATTTTCACTTACGTCCTTTGAGGTTTGGAAAGCCAACATTAGATAATTTTTTGGATTAATTAACAGAGACGTCCCTGCAGTTATGTAACAGAAAAGTTCACCTTTGAAGTTCGGGAAAACAACGCTGGATAATATTTGGATTACCACCTCCCTGGAGTTATGTAACAGAAAGGTAATCCGTTAGAAAAAAAATTATTTAACATAAATTAATATAAATAAATAAATTTAAATTTAAATTTAAATTTAAAAATTAATACAAATAATAAATAAATTTATTTATTCAACAATTCATTTATTTAATAATATAACATTATTTTTTGAAAAAATTTTAAAATTAGAATATATTTTTATTTCTTATATTAAAATATTTTTAAAAAAATTATATTAATATGAAATAAATTAAATTTATATTTATAAAGAATCACATTTAATTTAATTAAATAGAATACTTTTATGCAAATATATAATCATATCTAATTTAAATTAAATAAAAAATAATTCTAAAAATTCAAACTTTTTGTACAATCTCTTATATTCAAATTAACATAACATGATAATATTCATTAAATATTAATTCGCATCATTTATTTAAATAATTACATTAATTTTATATTTTTATTAAGCAATAATAAAATATTTATCAATTTGTAAACAAAAATTTATACAAAAAAATTATATTTTTGACATCACTCTTAAATAAATATCAGTATATGATGATTACATATATTCATTTAATCCATGAATAATAACTAAGTACAATTTATATTTGCAATTGTATCATCATTAATAAAAAGATTATTTTTATCAAAAATTTTATTGTACTTGCTTAATACATAACATAAATAGGATTCATATATACAAATTGTCGCCCAAAACTATATGCTATGTTTTTTTTTTTTTTTCAATTTAAATAACCAAAAATTATTAATTCCAAAGTTATGTTGGTATAAAAAATGCAAATGACACATTGAAAAATACAAACAAGGAAAAGGTTAAAAAAATAAAAATAAAAAATAACCTTATTTCATAATGTTTTTTTTTTTCAATACAACTACCCCAAAAAAAAAAAAAGTTGATCAAATTAACTAATAAAATATTTTTTAAACAAGTTTGCCCTCACGGAAAACCAGCATCTTCAAAACGACGTGGACATTTTCTTTTAAATCTATCCTCAAAGCCAATTCATTCACGTTCGCCGATTTTTGTCCATCCTGTTAACGTTTGATAAAGGCTCATTTAAAAATCATCAGAGGCTTTATCTCAAAAACATTTCTCGAACCTTTCTTTTGAGTTTTTGAATTTTAAAATTATGAAATATTAAATTTTTTATAAAATAAACATATAAATAGGCATTTAGATATTATAATTTAGATTAAATGTGAGAAAATAACAATAATAATTTTAGTCAAAAAGACAGTGGTCAAAAAGTAGGACTGACTTTCTGAACTTTTGTGAAATTTATTAATTGTTCAAATTTTAATTAGACTTAATTTAAAAGAAAATATTAATTTAATTCAAAAGTCATAAGTAAATTTTAGTTTGAAAGTAAAATTATACGCTTAAGTTGAAAATCTAAAATAAGACTTAGTTTAAAAGTTTAACTTAATTTAAAAATAGAATTATCTTAATTTAAAAATTAATTTTTACGTAGTTCAAAAATTATGTATAAATCAAAAGTTCCAAATAAAACTTATTCAAAAAAAAATTATACACTTAGTTTAAAAGTATATTATACACATAATTCAAAAATTACATTATTTACATAGTTCAAAAGTTATATTATTAACATAATTCAAAAATTGATTTATACAATAATTCGAAAATCTCAAATAAAGTATAATTTAAAAGTTAAACTTAGGTCAAAAGTAAAATATATACTGCTTAACTCAAAAATTATATTATAAATGTATTTAAAAGTTTTATTATACATAGTTTAAAAGTTCTAACATTAATTTGAAAGTTAACATTGCTTAATTCAAAAGATTGAATTATTTAGTAAGTATGGAGGAGCATTCTCACTAGCTTGTTTCTATTTTTGTTGGTAATATTTGGTTTGAGCTTGCACAATGCCCAAAAGATATTAAAAATAAAAATTAAAATGTGTCAAGGTTGTTTGTTATACACTTAATCCGAAAACCTTTGAATGTTGAATTTAAACATTCACGAACATACATTATGTGTAATTATTGTAATTTGAACATGTTTTCTTGAAATGCAGATCGACGATATATGATACAATTCTCAAGATTCCGACATTAGAGTTTTTTTGTCCTGTGGTGACGATGTTGTCACGTTTGCCGATGATGATGATGATATGATACGAAACAAGTTAAGAGCATACAACCACGAAGCTTACTTAGATAAACTTGCTTAGAATACTTTCTAAATTTGGGAAATATTTAATTCTCCTGAACTCTGATCCATCTTGTTCTTATACAAAAGGTGGAAAGAGATGACTGACGAAGAAATGTGCTACTCGAGGTGGTTAGTAGACTAAAGGCAGTTGACTTTCGGTGGCTTGAGCTGTTACTGGTGAAGAGAGTTCCTGAATTTGAAGCACAGAAAAGACCATTAGCTGAGCTAGTTGATTTAAGCTTGAATGGAGAGTACAATCATAAAGAACAAATGCGACTCATAAAATCAGGAATCATATGCACACTCTCCAACCCAGAACTACGATTAAGCACGAGGCAGATTGTGAGTATACTTGATAGAAACGAGAAATGGTTGTGAGAACAAGGCAAAAAGAACGAAAGCATGGAAGGAGAAATACTTGTTCTTTATCATTGATAAAGAGAATCCAAGCTTTAGGAATACAATGAAGTTCAATTCACTTAATTGACAGAAGCAGAGAGAACTTCACAGGGTGGTTGTTTCTGAGTTTTGTTTCTACATTTCCCCCCTTTCAAACTTCTGTATAATATTTAGGGTGTATGATGTGCACAAAAAGAAATGTGATTAGATATAATTTTTTCATAACACTACTGTTTGGTTTTTCTTATATCAAACAAATTCTTGCCAAATCAATACTATGAACTACTAATCATACAAAACTATTTCACTATAGTTTGGACAAAGCATGAAGAATAGATGCTGGAAGA
This sequence comes from Trichilia hirta, assembly GCA_035221805.1. Lineage (NCBI taxonomy): Eukaryota > Viridiplantae > Streptophyta > Magnoliopsida > Sapindales > Meliaceae > Trichilia > Trichilia hirta. The sequence continues at coordinate 7,946,425 of JAWDEX010000002.1, read as the reverse complement.
AGAGAAAAGGTATTACAACTGACTTATCAGTTAAATTTAACGACTGGATATATAATTTTACAATCCGAAAACAAATCATAATTAACATGAAACTTTAACGAGATCTTTTAATAAAATACTTAAAAGAGTATTTTAGTCTGACCTCATTTTGGACTATTACCAACTCACTTATATGTTATCCTGCGGCTGCTTTAACTCCGGGTCACTGATTTCTTCATCAGATTCAATCCCAACCCAACCGATCAAAGCAAGAAGAAACGAAGCTGACTGTTCCATTTCTGTTCCAGTCCATTTCCTCAGCATTTTGTCACAAGAATTACTAAAGAAGAAAACTAAAAGAATATTTTCACAAGCATAACTGCAAAAATATAATCTAGGAAGTATAACAAGTGAAGCAGGCAATACTGAATCGGGTCCTGGTGATGTGTGCTGGTGATTTCTTCCAGGGAGAAGATTCATTCAAAGCCTTGATCATGTCTTTCTTGTTCAGTTTCCCATCACCATGCTTATCAAGAAACAAAAATGCTTCAACTATGGCTTCAAAAGTGGACTTGAGGTGAGGTGAACCCATCTTGGATATCTGAAGAGCAGGTTCACCCAATGAGTTACATTTACAAAGCGAGTAAAAGAAATCTGGCAAGCATACATTACCGTCATCAGTTGTTTATATTGCATCCTGCACAATCATGGTTATCACCAGTGAAATAGGTGGCAAATACTGACTGATTTGATATGGTGTCGATGGAAATGCCATTGAGCCATCGGCTTTATATGGCATATCATGAACATTCATTGTTTGATTGAATTCTTCAGTCATAATTTAATCCACCTTCACAACCAAGGGGAACGTCGGGGTATTAAATTGTAGATGAGCGTCAACATAATCGTTTGTATGATCATCATTGTATCATACAGAAGAATAACCCCGTCGATAATGGGCTCATTACTTACAGATTGGAAAGAATGTCTAGCAACACACTATTGTCTTGGTTGGATAAAAAGAAATGTACAATTTACTTGACTACTACTGCTTAAAGACATAAATGATTATGTACAAAATCTTCTCGTAAACTGTATTATTTATTTTGCACAATTTATAGGCTCCGTAATAATTAATAATATACATTGTCCCCTACCACTATTTATTTAAATATTGTTGACGGCAATAAAACTCTCAAAGTCTGATTCAATTACAATGTTAACTAAAATAATCGGTAAAAGCCCAAGTTGTATGGCCTCCATATAGAATGTTCTCATTCTAACAGTAAATTCTTCATAATTTATCTCAAACAAATTGTGTAGCACTTGCATAAATTGTTCGTAAGTTATTGTGCAATCCACATATATGCATTTTATAGAATCTCCCACGTGAAACTCTCCACCATCTAGGTTCGTTGCCCATGAACCCTTGTGTTGTATAAATAATGGGATTCGATTAACTATATCAGCATTACAACTAAATTTAAATGAGCAATACGTAACTAACAAATGCATTGAGAATATTCTCTTTGGATAAAAAATTAACTTTTAAACTCAGCTATAATTGGAACATTCAAATTAAAATCTATGTGAACTTTCAAATTAAGCTAATTGGTACTTTCAAACTACACTATATATTGATTTTTTAACTACACTAGATTGGAATTTTCGAGCTAAACTCTATGGTGAACTTTGAACTTAGCTAAATAGTGAACTTTTGAACTATTCTCTATGGTTAACTTTCAGTTAACTTAATTGTAAACTTTCGAACAATGCTATCTTTAACTTTCGAACTATCATAAGTAGGTCAACATTCAAACTTTGCATAAACGATCAACTTTCGAACTATGCACTATAGTCAACTTTCGAACTAAGTCTATAAAACAACTTTTGAACTTGTTTTGTTTGTCAACTTTCGAACTAAACTTACGAGGTCGACTTTCAAACTTAGCTCTAAAGGTCAACTTTTAAACTAAGTTCTATATTTTAACATTCGGACAATGCGCTTATTGTTCAATTTTCCAACAAAGCATAAAGGTCAACTTTCGAACAAACCTTAAAAGTCAACTTTCAAATAAACCTCAAGATAATGGTCAACCTTCGAACTAATCTGTACTTTAATTCGAACTAAGTTTAAATCTCAACTATCGAACTAAATTAACAACTCAATTTTTGAATTGAGTTTGAAAGTGTCAAGTTCTTTCGGACTTAACAATTTCCACTCAAATTTAGTTCCATTATTAGTCAACATTATCATTTTTTAAAATAAAATCATAATATGACATCGAAACTACAATTTTCATATTGATTTCATTAAAGATTGACCATTTTTAACTTTTAAAATTTGCAAATTCAAATGCAAGTTTATCTCCTAGTTTAACGAAGTATAAATGAGCTGCTGTCGAACATATTTTGGGATCAATCAACATGAGTTTCAAACATTTGGTGATTTGTTTCAATGTTTGGTATAGAGTTTCAAACATTTGGTTGCTTTGCCTAGTTTTTTTTTTTTATATTTGAATGGTCGAAGCAAACTTGTCTAAAAATGTTTTATTGGTTAATTTGGTCAATCTTCTCTATATTATGGCATCTTAAAGCTTCAAACTCAACTAGTAGTGATAACAAGTTCAAAGGCAAAAAACTTCATTAGTCTTAGCTTCGACCTTCAATCTTTTTGAAAATAGTGAGCATATCTCCATTTTCCAAGTAAATCAACTCATCTGATCAAGAAATATATAACCTAAAAAGTGAAACTCTTTATTAATACACCTTCTCATACAAATCTATTGTATATTCTTTCACATCATGAAGGCAGAACAGTCATCACAATATACCCTACTATCTCATAAATTTTTCCCTTAAATTAAAGTTAATGTCAAACCATCTTATCCTACTATATATCAACGGAATGGAAATGCAAGATTTGATGCCTAATATGTCAGTTGCATTCAACATTTTGTACCAAACTTATCATTTCTATGCAAAACAATAAGCTAACTATTGAAGAAGTAACATTTATAAGTATGCTTTGCGATAAAAATGCATGTAAAAGGAAGTGCTTTGCGATAAAAATGCATGTAAAAGGAAGTTTCTATCACACAACTACCCATCAAATTATAAAAGATTTCAACAAATTCAATAGCACTAATATAATTGGTTCACCAATCAAACCATCCAAATTCAGAAAATGTACTTGTATATTAATCGAATGAACTCTTATACAGAAAAAATAAAAATTAATCTATACTAAAACCCTTAAACACCACAATCACAAACTTGCTTAGAAACTCAAAACCCTTAAACCTGCCTAAATCATTCTTCATTTTGTCATGCTGGATTGCTGGTATTTTTTCATTAGTTTACAAAGCCACTAAACCAAATCATCAAGTTTTTTGCTTTGGTAATTAAAAAAACACAAAAATAGGACAAAAAATAGTTAAACAAAACATTTTAAGGAATAAGCCATTAACTCAATACCAAAAACACAAATCTAGATGCAGATGATAAAGGCAATATATGTATACAACATTGATAAGATCAAAACTTAGAGGACTGCCCTAACAAACTGACTGAGAGCTAATAGCTCATTAGTATTGCTTGTGTATTATTAATGACTTAAAAATCAAAAGCCATTAACTTAAAAATAAATTTCAACGCGTCACACAACAGCCCCATTCAAACCCAAATAACCGAAAGCAAGGCATACAAATTGCCCAGAAGATTTACTAACACATTCTTTTTCAAATGTTCAAGAAATTAAACTAGCAGTGTCTCTAAAAGCTGCAATAGAACTACTATTAGAACATCATTAATTAAGTGTTTCCATGGCTACCGATTTAATTGGGAATTAACCCTACACAATCACATTCTTTGGTTCCATTTAGTGGTATTAACAACAAGGATCGAGAGAGAGCTCTGTTTTAATTGGAAATGGTATCATATTTAAAATTCATAAATAATTATTTGAGAAAATAAAATTATAATATTAATATAGATTAACTTAATAAAATTTTAATGCTACTTGTATGTGACTAATAAAAAATTTATAATATAATAATCCATATACAGTAAAATAATTTAGAGTTTATAAAAATATATAACATAATTATCATTTTATTCAAATAATGAGCTTAAAATAAAATTCTAAATGGATTAATATCAATTTCATCCCTGCAGTTTAAACTTTTATCGGTTTCCAAACATAGTTTGGTCAATTTTATCAACATCGTCACTGTCGTCCAATTTTTCATTGCAATTACCTCCTTACCCTTTGAACTCAATTTTGACAATCAATCACGTCCCTGAAGTTGACAGATTAAATCAAAATACCACCACAAAACTCCAAAGTAGTCGTTTGTTACAAAGTTACTGACAGCATTTTTCTTTTACTTAATTTCGTGTATATACACGCCCTGCACATAAAAATTCAAGCACCAAACCAATCTCACACCCTCTTTTTTCCTTCCATCACCAGTTTTATGCAAATATACACCCTGCATATAAAACTTAGAGCACAAAACCATTCAGCCAGATGAATTGATTTTGTAACCAAGAACCTTTAGCATTAAATACAAATGAAGTATCTTAGTCACCTACAAACAAGGCATTCTTTAATAAGGCCCCTTCAATTAATCACGCATTGCACATAGACTCCACATGTGAGGATATTCTCATATACTGTCACCATCAGCAGTGTTAGATCAGAACATAGGTCAGTTACGGAGAAAAAAAAATTAATTTAATTAAAAGGACTGAGCATACGTGGAGAAAATAAATATAGTTAATAATTCTGCTGCCTCAATATTAGAGGATTTCATGACTCAAGTAGACATAATAATGCTTTTCTTCAATTTTATAAAATAAGCATCATTTTTGTTACTAAAGAATATGAATGGCTAACAGACCTGCATTCTTGTCCCGATAAAACCATGAAGCAATAGCATCTCAATTTTGAAATTGTTTCACACCTATTACGAACCATTGCACCTTAAATTAGAGAAACAAAAACAAAATTTGCAACATTGCAACTACAAACCGAAACGCAGGATTTAACTTTTCACAGAACGAAATCATTAACAACAAAAACACAATCACCAAGCATTTTGATGAAAAAAATAAGAACGTATACATAAAAATAAATCGAAAGCAACAAACTATGAGTAACGAAGCCGAAGAAGATAAAGGTTCAGTCTTGAACAAGCCTCTCGCGACCAGAACCCGACGAACAGTGACTGAAGATGCATTCACGATCGATGGTGAGCAGAAAAATCGTTAAAACAGTTGATTAACGGGTCGGTCGTCGGTGGGTTTCGGCTCTAAAGCCGAAAACTTGGTGAGGACGTGGTGGGTTCGCAGGCTACTGGCGACAGTGTGCGCGGGAAATGTAACTTCGCTGTCCTCGCAAATATAGATCCTGCCCCCTTATTTTTTAATTTTATTTTTCAAATTGTGAAGTTCGGCTCTGTTTTGTATTTGAGCTCAATGACAGTTTTACCCTTCAACAAATGGTCATATTCCACCTTAATTATTGGTACTGCAAAATGACCAATTAAAACCTTAAACATCCAACAGATTCTAAATCATATTAACTTAATATTATCAACCATTAAATCAATAAAATTTAATAATATGACACATTATTGACCATTAAATCCCGTGCACTAATAATTAAAAAAAACAGCACATTATCAAATTTAATAACATAACACATTATCAGCCACTAAATTCCGTACACCGAATACATGCTAGACTTTTTTATTGTAAAGTTAATCTCAATCAGAATGCAGTACGATGATTAGAGACGATATGACGACTATTTAGTGATTATTTCATGTTCGAATTTTATGATTATATTCTTTGTAAAAATTTGGAATAACCAAAATTTTATTATGTGCTTAATACTACTAACGTGTAATTTTTATACATACGTCTTCGTCGACATAAGATGAGTATAATGTGATCTACGAAAACGTATCTTAAAAATAAGTGCCTGATCTCGTATATGACTAAACACCGCAATAATGACCGAGTACATAAATTTTCTTATTATAAAAAAATATATATATATTCAATCCCGATCAAAGCCCTACTATGCAACTCGTAATCCCCTGTACTATTTTCCAAAATGTGAGCAGCGTTCACCCGTGAGAACAGTGTTCATTAATTTTAAGGTGCCTAAACACATTTCAAATAAAACTTTAATTGGTCCATAATTTGTCCGTAATGGCAAGAATTTTTATTGTTTTTGCACAAGATATTGTCTTTGATAATCGAACACATCTGGTAGAAAAAAAAGGGCACCCTGTTGAGTATTTGCTGAACTTAAAAAGTCTGAAACTGAATCGTTCATACAGATTAAAACAACTTCCCTCTATTTTTTCCAAAGAAATTTTCTACAAATTACAAAATAATTAAATGGAAGTTGAGCCTACAGGGTCATAAAAATTGTATAAAATTGAATGGATCAACTTGAAAAGGGCAAATTAAAAGAAAAATGGGCAAAATTAAAAATAAATTCAAATAATATATATCCTACAATTTTTTACAATTTATTCAGTGTCCTCGTAAACCAGTCCGCTAAGCGCTTCATCTTGGCCGATAGCCCAGCATTCTTTATAAAATAAGATTCAGCATTTGAGAGCATCACCTTTATATCATCCTTCACTGCTTCCAAGCTCCTATAGTAATTGTTCACTAATCTCAAACGGATCACTTCTGGATATAATGGAACAGGAAATCTGCAACAATGAAATTTAAAAGATTCATAAATAATTTTACGAAGGAATGCAATGTCATCGATTAATAAGGTTAATCTCTAGCCTTCTTGGGCAGGGTCAGGTCACTAGTTTACTTCTTTATCATCACACGCGGCAATCTTAGAATGGCATACATATCCAACCATTCAAAACCACCACAACACCCAAGCCAGCTCCACAATAAAGAAATAAAATTTAAAAATTAACAAAACAAAAAATGCATAACCCTTTCCTTTTACACCAGTTTTGCAGAGATTTGAGAGATTTGAAGGAGACTTACTCTGTCAATAAAACATATAGTGGAGGAAAAAGAACTACTAAGATGAAAGTCAGGAAGGGTAGTGATCACTGGTCAGGGCAAAACTGCAGAAAATATATATACCTGTTTAAGAAATCCAGCTTCTGAGCAGCTTCATTCAATCTTTGAATACCATAATAATCCTGCAACATTTGAAGTAAAATCTATTAGAAGTCTTTAAGGAAATCTTAATCCCTCTTCAAGAACTATGGAATATCCATATGCAATTTTCTTGGCAAGTCGACCAGAACAGAGGAAGGAAAGATAGAATAGAACCTGATTTCTGCTCACTGACTGCTCCAATTTACCAAAAGAAGAGAGCAGTTTATCTCTGCTCTCACAATCAATTAGGGGATGCTCCCATGCAATGTTAGGATCATGCAGTTCCCAAGGACTATGTCGATGTTTTTCTCCAGTCTTGTACTCAACTACATATCTTTCCCAAGGACTATCAGGAAATTCATCAGATTTGGCCCCTGAAGAAGTAATTCTACCTTTCCACCAGGTGCCACCTTCCCCATCTGGATTCCTCCACCAAACCTGGCATTTATCCCTCTGGCTCCAATTTCTGTTGATAGCAGCATCATACAGTGTTTTCTCAACAATAAAATCAGGAAAATCTCTTAGTTCAGGCAGAGTCAACTTGAATGTTTTACCCAACACACTCGATGAAGGATCTACAAATTTAAGAGTGATTTTACAGCAGCTATCTCCAGAACCTGGAAGTGTAGCATAAACTAGATTTTCAACCTTGCAAGTTTCAGCGATACAAATGCATCCCTTAATTGTC
>JAWDEX010000002.1:7859475-7898901 GCA_035221805.1 Trichilia hirta | reverse complement strand
ATAATGTCATGATACATAATCAATAAATATTCAAAATCATTATTGGATCTTAGGGCATACACCAACACTAACCACCGGTCCTATACTTTTAGGTTTGATTTGATTGGGGACCCAAATAAGCCAGCCTAACTCAGTATACTACAGAAATAAGGAAATACCCGCAAGTTATTTATTATAATTACAATTGCTTCTTCAGATGCATGCTTACAACCCTGGAATGATGAATCTCCATATGCCTAGTCAGGAGAATATAACAAAACATCAAAACTTCTTGAAGAGATATAAACATGAATATAAAACCATGTCCAAAACACAAAATGAAAAACATAAACTAGCAAAGAATTAACTAACCTCAAAAATTGGCATTGATCCAGTGTAAAACCTGACTACATCTGCATAGGCTTCCAATTTGATACATTTTCCAAGTCTAGCAGGTAAATCGTAAATGAATTGCTCTTTATCACAGAACTATATATCTGTTAATTCACAAATGGCCAAAATCGAGAGATACATAAAGCATAATTTGCAACTAGCGCTGCTGATCATCATTTGATAAAAAAATGTACCACTGTTAGTATTAACCAAAATGAAATCTTTCATAGAGCTCTCAGTTTAGTTTAAGCAACCTGACTAGTTATGACATTCATGAAAGCCAGTTACATCAGACTATACAACGGATCCAGTAACAACGGTGCAACATATTAGATCATAATTTATATTTGTTCTTGCAGATCAATCCTCAACAATTAGCACCTAGTTAACAGGATACAATAACCCCACAAATGATGGATTCAATTCCCATTTATTACAAATACACATCGATCCATATTCACAGATGCTGCAATATGAAATAATAGCCACTACAGGTTTTGATAGTTCTTTAATACCCGAACTTTCCACAGAAGTTTGCATGTGCGATGCAATTTCTCTATATGTTCTCTCTTTTCAAAAAGAGAAGTTTTGACAGCATCACTTCTAGATTGCACCAACTGTATCCGGAAGATTGATGAAGAGGATGAGCTCCTTAATACCTTTTCATTTTCTTCATTTTTTAAAAAACTTTTACTGCATCCATAACTCAGATAATGGAATTAATACAGTTAATTGAAGACCTCTTACTTACCTTCTCAAGGAGTTGTTCCATATTTGCTTCCATCCCTACAATATTACTATTCACCCTGTTACAAGCCCAAACATTACTATTTCTTGAAAGTACAACATTAAACAGTAAATTAATGGTGTATGGTGTCAACCAAACTGTTCCAATAATTCAACAACTTCAGACTGTATTCACATCACTAAAACAAACCAACTTGGAACACCACAATAATGCAACAAAAAAAGAAAACCAAAACAAAACAATGTGGCAACTTCCACAAAAGTACAAAGCTGATGAGATGTACAAATTCCAAATTACCACCCATATATGCTACATGTTGAATTATCACATACGCAAACATATAGGAAACGAGAAAATTACCTTTTGATTGTGTCAGTGGCACTGATAAAATTAATGTAATTTCCATAAACTAACATTTGCAAGGAAGTATCTGAGATTTTTTATCTCAGCTGCCATTTCAACATGCCTCTGCAGAAGCCCTTCCAAACTTGATTTTTGTACCTATTCCATTCAAGCCATATACAATGGATCAAGATTCCTTATCTTTAGATTTTTCTAAAAAAAAAAAAAAGAAAACAAAAAGAAAAAAGAACATCTATATTGGAGTTAATAATAATACTGCCACATTTGTGTGTCATAATATACCTATATACTCGAATCCATCTGTGGATGGATTCGAACGTTTATATGTTTGTATATCTGCGTACATTAGACTAGTCATCTTCCCCAACTCTCAGTCCCACGATTATCTCTGCTTTCACCAGTAAAAACATAATTATCAGGATAACACACACACATACCTACTTCCCGCTAACGCAAGCATACTTTAAGAGAAGACTAATATAAACTAGTACAAAAAACAATAATTTTGAACCTACATTTCCCAGTGAATGTAGGACATGTCATTCGTTTCCTAAACCCTTTCAACAATCCCAAAACATTTTTTTCATACTAAGTTAAATAGATCACTTAATCAAACTCATTTCACGTCAATCAGACTTAATAAATGTAACAGTAACAATTTCACCTCTTAGTCTTCGGCTTAGCAACATATTCAAAATTCGATCAATAATAATACACTTAACAATTTTGCTCATGTTCAGCATCAATGCCGCAGTCCTCCTTTTTTCTGTAGTAAACAATAAACCCTTTCAAATGAATTTTAAACCTAGCAACAAGTACATGTTTAATGAACATGTGCGTCATCAATTCGTCATTATCATCATTTAGATATTATAGAGTTGGAAATCAGAAGGTAGTGGCGTACCAGGAGATTCATGTAGTGATCAGTATCGAATGAGTTTGTGTTGATTGCATTTAACGGTGTGTATTTGGAAGAAGCGTTGGCCTAAACAGAAGGATCCGGAGCATAGAAAGTCGATAACAGATCTCTCATTCTCATTGAATTAATATCCAACGGAACATCGTCTACACCCATAATCTCTGCAAAGTCGCTGCTGATTGTCGGATTTGCTTATTGCTCGATTTGGATTATATTCAGAGATTCAATTACTGTCTTGAAAACGTTAGTGAATAAATCAAGTGAAGAGAACGTGAGGGGAAATTCAACGGGGGAAAGACAACTTGGACGACGCTTCGACAAATGAAACGCAAAGATGAAAAGAAACACTATCAAATAGGAGGCGAATCTGAGAAAGTGAAAGTCAAGCGTATGTGTGTAATTTCTTCGCAGTGAAACGCGAATACGGTAAGAAACGCTACCGAAACGGATTATCTTGAAATTTCAACCATCCGATTATTCTTTTAAGCTAACAATGATTTAATTGGTGAAGGCTTGAAGCAATAATTTTTTATACAAACTACAAATCAATAATTAATAACTTTTTTTATATAAATTTGTACCAAATTTTTTAATCATTTTTATGTTTTTATATTCTTAATTTTCATATTTTTTTGGTATGTTTTTATTTTACCAAAAATTTGTATTGATATTTTGTAATAATGTTTAATTTGTTGAATTTATCTATTTTATTGTTTGTTTTTTTAATTTAATAAAATTTTTACTCTTTTTATTTTGTAAATTTTTTTTGTATATTTAAATATAAAAAATTATATTTTAAATAAATATCTTCTAAAAAATCTTTTAATTACTTAATTTAATTGCATTATTACTCGTACAAAAATTTTAAATTCTTTTAAATATATATTTTTAATTAAAATTTTATACAATTTAAGTAGTTTTATATAATAAAATAATATCATTATTATTTTTTAATTTATAATATATTTTTATAAATTTGAAAAGATATCTGGCAATTTAAAAAAGATATATATTTATTTTTATCTAACATAATTAACTATAAAAGAAATTAAAGACTTTATTAGTTATTTAGCATTTAAAATTGTAAATACACAACTTTTATTTTAGAAAAAAAATAATTTAATATTTATATTCAAATTTTTAAAAATAAATAAATTATTTAAATTTAAATATTCAAATATATCAAAAATCAAAATTTTTAGATTTTTTTTAAATAACAGCCCTGCCTAATCTCACGCACAAATTAACATGATATTTTTTAATAATATTGCCATATATTACTTTAAAATTTAAATCAACATTATTTTCGTGCATTGGCACAAGTAACTGTTGAAATGAGCATTAATATGTTCTATTGTGTATTTTACGCAAGATACAATATAAATTAGTTTTTAAAAGTGTGGTTACTTAAATTTGTTAGTCCTACTGACTAAAATAACTGACAAGGATAATTTTATAATAATTATTAATTATATTATAAATTAAATTTATAATATAATAATTTAACTAAAATATAACTAGAATAAAGATAAAAAGTATAATTTTACTGCAGTGGCAACCACTAAATTTAATCATTGACGTTAATTTTTAATTTTTTGATATATATTATAATAAATTTATTTTTGACAAAAGAAAAAAAAAATTGTTAAACATGCTCTTAAGGTCCTCATTAAAATTATCATATTTAATAAGTTATAATTTTTAATGTATAAAAAATACTTATTAATTATTATATTAAATATAAAAAAATATTATAAATAATAAATATAAAAATTTTAACAAATAGCATTGTTTAACCAAACTAAAAAAATAATATATATATATATATAGGTAGTGTGTAATGACATTATTTCTTTCAATTTTAGCCCTTCTTTATTCTCTCTTGTCAAAAATTGTTGTAGGTTAATTTTCTTATTTATTTTAATACAAATCAAAAGTTGACACGTGCCAACATGCCGTAGGGCAATGCCGCTTCATTAATACCAATTACTGTCACTAATTTTATAAACGAATCGTGTTTATTTTTACATAAACAGATGCTAACAATTGACGTAGTGGATTTTAATTGGTGTTTTCAAAAAAATGCCAGTTGACCAAACTTTAAACACTAAATGTCTTTTACGTTAATATAAATCTCTCTAGAAAAAAAGGCATTCTCATAATTTTCAATGGTCCAGGTCAGCAGCTTGTTATATTAAGCCGTGTGCGCCGAAACAAACATTGTTCGGCCAAACAGCAATTGAACTCCCTTGTCATCTCGGAAATATTTACTAAAATAACGGGTACTACCCTTATATTTAATATTCTTTTTTTTTTTTCTACCATTTATTTTAGGCATCTACTGTCATTTTAACTAGGATGTCACTCGCAGCAATCATCACTCATTTTTAATTTAGTCAACAAGGATTAATAAATATTACTTAAATTAATTTATTTTATGTATTAATTTAATTTATTCTTAAAAAGTTCCATATTTATCACTTTAATTCAAAAATACTCATATTGCTTTCTTCTTTTAATCTATTTGCGAAGCTAAAATAATTTACTTAATCTTATTTTTATTAAACTTCAAAATATTTTTTTATTTTATCTTTTCAATAAAAATATTATTTAGAAATAACAGTATTTTAGCTATTATATTCATAATTTTTTTATAAATTACATTACAGAGTTAGATCTTAATTTTTGTTTTATAAAAAATCACAAAAAAAATTTTACTTGCCCTATATTTTATTTCATAAAATTAAATTAATGAAAATATTTATATTACATTGTTGAGACACAAAATTTAGCTAGAAGTTTCGAGGACCAAATGATCAAACTTGAATGACAGCAAGTGTACTCAAAATACAAAACCAAATAGAAACAAAAAAAACGATATCTATTTGACAAATATCCTCTAATTTAGAATTTTAAAAGAGAAAGAATAGTGTAATTAATAATTTAGGAGCAAAAATTTCAGTTACATTCTTTTCTAATTTTTAGTATCTTTTATAAAAATTGATAATTTGCTAAAAATCTATGAGAAACCGTCACCTAATGGTTAATTAGAAAGTTTATATGTAATCTTATAAATTATTTTTTTTACCTTACAAATTTATTATGTAATCTTAAAAATTATCACATAATTTTGGCCATTAACACCTAATTTTAAAAGATTATACGTAATCTAAAAAAGTATCCTGCGTTCTCTCTTATCACCCTTTTCATCTTTAACCTTAAGTGTAGTTTAATTATTGTTCAATAAAACTTTTATAATTGACTTTTAAATCAAATTCTTTTAACAATTAACTTTGAGATTTATTTTTGAATAGAGCCTATTTTTATAGTTATTTTTAAGATTTACTTTTAAATTTAACTTTTAATTTAAGTTGAATGACTCTGATACCTAATTAAAATTTAATATTTATACTTAATAATAAACTTTTTTATTAAGTTTATTAGTTAACTCAATCTTAGGATTGTCAAGATTGATAAATGAGCTATAACCTTAAAGTCTTTCTCCTATTATTGATACGGCTTTCTTAACCTTTAAATTAATATAAAATAATTATATTTTTTTAAAACGACCTCCTTATAATCTAGTAGCTTTTTATTATTTTTTTCAAATATATAACTATTATAAAAATAAAAAATATATTTAAAATATAAATTTTTTGAGGGAAATTTGTTATTATATTTAATTCATGATCAGACATTAAGTGAATTTGACTAAAAATATTTAATCCTTTTTAATGTATTTTCATAAAACAAAAAATTAAGGAATAGTTTTATAATATAATAAATGCAAGAATGAAGAGGGCAATAATCTATATTATTAAACATTTTTGAAGAGTTCAGGAAATTAAATTTCTTTTTATATGGTGAAAAAAGGGTTAAAGGCAAATATTTTAATAAAACGGATATTGTGAAAATAGGTGTGTTGAAGTTCTGGAAGTTGAGTTTTAATAAGTTGCCCAGAGTAATAACAGAAGAGTGAATTGTTGACATGGTCAAAAACTTAAGGCATTGTGGGGCGACGCCACTAAAGTAAAAGGAAACCCCGTAACACTTAGCCTTAAGTGTAATTGAATTATTGTTCAACAGAGTCTTTATAATTGACTTTTAAATCAAATTTTTTCAACAATAAATTTTAAGATTAGTCTTTAATTAAGACTTTTTCTTGTGGTCATTTTTAAGATTTACTTTTGAATTTGACTTTTAACTTAAGGGAACGATTCTAATACTTAATTTAAATTTAATATTTATACGTAATAATAAACTTTTTTATTAAATTTATTAGTTAACTAAATCTTAAAATTGTTGAATGAGCTATAAACTTAAAGTCTTTCTCCTATTATTGATACGACTTTCTTAACCATCAAATTAATATAAAATAATTATATTTTTTAAAATGACCTCCCTATAATCTTGCAGCTTTTTATTATTATTTTCGAATATATAACTATTATAAAAATAATAATATATTTAAAATATAAATTTTTTGAGAAAAATTTGTTATTATATTTAATTCATGATCAGATATTAAGTGAATTTGACTAAATATTTAATCCTTTTTAATGTGTTTTCACAAAACAAAAAATTAAGGGATAGTTTTATAATATAATAAATGCAAGAATGAAGAGGACAATAGTCTTTATTATTAAACATTTCTAAAGAGTTCAGGGAATTAAATTTATTTTTATATGGTGAAAAAAGGGTTAAAGGCAAATATCTTAGTAAAACGGATATTGTAAAAATAGGTGTGTTGAAATTCTGGAAGTTAAGTTTTAATAGGTTGCGGAGAATAATAACAGAAAAGTGAATTGTTGACGGGATCAAAAATTTAAGGCATCGTGGGGCGAAACCACTAAAGTAAAAGGAAGCCTCGTAACACTTAGCCTTAGGTGTAATTGAATTATTGTTCAACAGAGTCTTTATAGTTGACTTTTAAATCAAATTTTTTCAACAATAAATTTTAAGATTAATCTTTAATTAGGACTTTTTCTTGTGGTCATTTTTAAGATTTATTTTTGAATTTGACTTTTAACTTAAGGAAAAGATTCTAATACTTAATTTAAATTTAATATTTATATGTAATAATAATTTTTTTTATTAAGTTTATTAGTTAACTAAATCTTAAGATTGTTCAATGAGCTATAACCTTAAAGTCTTTATTCTATTATTGACACAACCTTCTTAACCTTTAAATTAATATAAAATAATTATATTTTTTTAAATGACCTCCCTATAGTCTAGCAACTTTCTATTATTATTTTCAAACATATAACTATTATACAAAATATAAAATATATTTAAAATATAAAATTTTTGAGAAAAAATTGTCATTGTATTTAAATCATTATTAGACTTTAGGTGAAATCGACTAAAAATATCTAATCCTTTTTAACGTGTTTTCACAAAACAAAAAGTTAAGGGATAGTTTTATAATATAATAAATGCAAGAATGAATAGTTTAATAGTCTATATTATTAAATATTTCTTAAAAGTTTAGAGAATTAAATTTCTTTTTATATGGTGGTAAAAGGGTTAAAGGCAGATATTTTTGTAAAACGGATATTGTGCAAATAGGTATGTTGAATCTGGAAGTTGAGTTTTAATAGATTGCGCAAAATAATAACGAAAGAGTGAATTATTAACGGGGTCAAAAACTTAGGGTATCGTAGGGCGACGCCACTAAAGTAAAAAGAAGCCCTGTAACACTTAGCCTTAGGTGTAATTGAATTATTGTTCAATAAAATCTTTATAATTGACTTTTAAATCAAATTTTCTGAACAATAAATTTTAAGATTAGTATTTAATTAGTATTTTTTTGTGGTCATTTTTAAGATTTACTTTTGAATTTGATTTTTAACTTAAAGGAACGATTATGATACTTAATTTAAATTTAATATTTATGCGTAATAATAAATTTTTTTATTAAGTTTATTAGTTAACTCAATCTTAAGATTGTTGAATGAGCTATAAACTTAAAGTCTTTCTCCTATTATTGATACGATTTTCTTAACCTTTAAATTAATATAAAATAATTATTTTTTTTAAATGACTTCCCTATAATCTAGCAACTTTCTATTATTATTTTCAAACATATAACTATTATAAAAATAAAAAATATATTTAAAATATAAATTTTTTGAGAAAAATTTGTTATTGTATTTAATTTATGATCAGACATTAAGTGAATTTGACTAAAAATATTTAATCCTTTTTAATGTGTTTTCACAAAACAAAAAAATTAAGGGATAGTTTTACAATATAATAAATGCAAGAATATAGAGGACAATAGTCTATATTATTAAACATCTCTTAAGAGTTCAGGAAATTAAATTTCTTTTTATATAGTGATAAAAGGGTTAAAGGCAGATATCTTAGTAAAACGGATATTGTGTAAATAGGTGTGTTGAATCTGAAAATTGAGTTTTAATAAGTTGCACAGAGTAATAACGAAATAGTGAATTATTGACGGGGTCAAAAATTTAATACATCGTGGGGCGAAGCCACTAAAGTAAAAAAAAAAACCTTAACACTTATAGCCTTAGGTGTAATTGAATTATTGCTCAACAGAGTTTTTATAATTGACTTTTAAATCAAATTTTTCTGAACAATAAATTTTAAGATTAATTTTTAATTAGGACTTTTTCTTGTGGTCATTTTTAAGATTTATTTTTAAATTTGACTTTTAACTTAAGGAAATGATTCTGATACTTAATTTAAATTTAATATTTATACGTAATAATAAATTTTTTTATTAAGTTTATTAGTTAACTCAATCTTAAGATTATTGAATGAGTTATAACCTTAAAGTCTTTATTCTATTATTGACACGACATTCTTAATCTTTAAATTAATATAAAATAATTATATTTTTTTAAATAACCTCCCTATTGTCTAGCAACTTTCTATTATTATTTTCAAACATATGACTATTATAAAAATATAAAATATATTTAAAATATAAAATTTTTGAGAAAAATTTGCCATTGTATTTAAATCATTATCAGACTTTAGGTGAAATCGACTAAAAATATCTAATCCTTTTTAATGTGTTTTCACAAAACAAAAAATTAAGGGATAGTTTTATAATATAATAAATACAAAAATCAAGAGAATAATAGTCTACATTATTAAACATTTCTTAAGAGTTCAGAGAATTAAATAAAAACTTTTATTTGAATGTTTACTTGATTGTTAGGCCATTTAAACTTACATTTCTTAAAACATATATTGTTTAAGATGAAAAATCAAATAATATTTTTTTTTCAAATTCTTTATTTATTTATTTCTTATTAATAATATCTTGATATTTTATTATGATTTTGTATAATATAGAGTTCATTTAATGTATAAAAAATATTTTTTGAATTTTTTTACTAAAATATAAGAAAAAATATTAAAGTTGAATGATAAAAGCAAAAGTATTTGAAATATTTTAAATTAAAGTGATAAATCTGAAAAAGTTTAAGAATGTATTAAATTGATATATAAAATAAATCAATTTAAGTAACATTTACTAATACTTTAGAACTGGATTAAAAACGATAATTGTAGAGAGTAATACATATATTAGTTAAAATGATAACAAGCATCAAAGGACTATAATACAAATATAATTAAGCAAATAAGAGTTAATGATTCCTAGCATATGTTAATAAAATAATAAAATTGCGTGTGCTTATGTGCGCATGCATATAATATTTTTTAAATTCATCAAAATATATATATTTTGAAGTTTTGTTACCCTATTTTCATAAAGACTTCGTTGTTTCTATGATTTACATAGAAAGTTTATCGTTCAACACAGTTCAGCAATACAATATAATTTTTTTCCTTATATTTCGCTTCTGTATTTACGTTTCCAACTTTGCCTTCCTACACCTTCTCTTCCCAATCTAAAATTCTAAATATCTAATTACTTAATTTTTTAAAAAATATATCTAATTATTTTTCGTGGCATGACCTAGGAAAAGAAACGCCGCAGTATATTCCAATTATAAAAAAAAAAAAAAAAAAGAATGAAAAGAAAATTATTCCGTAGGCGCGACTTTAGACCACGGCTGGCGTAGCTGGCGTCACTCTGCACGCCAGCAATTACACCGACGCCAGTCCCTTAAAAATTTGCATAAAAAAAAATAAAAAATAAATCCAAATTTTTAATTCATCCCCCCAATCGTGACCTACCCATTTTCGCTATAAAACCCCCATCTGGAGGCGGCTCTAACCTTCTTTCTTCCAGCATTCGATTTGGTAGGCGCTTGTATTCGTCTAAGCATCAGCTAAGTTTTCTTTCCTTCTTTCCCTTTCGGTTTAAGTTTGTCTGGTCATTCTCGAGATTGGGGTCCAATTTCCCGATCTGGTCCAAATCTAGGGTTTTCGTTTGCCCTCCATTGCTACTCCCTTCTGTTCAATTGAGGTTATGCGAAATTAGGGTTCTTTTAAACAAGATCAATGATTAAAGATTGTGTATGACGTATTTGATGCACATGAAGAGAATTCGAATTCTTCACTCGTTCTCTGTTGTGTTTCTTTACTGGTTCTATGTTTTTTCATGAACTGAATTTCAAATTCTCGTGTGATCCTGCTTTCTAATATCTAATTATATTCATACCATTTTCTTTTCTAATTGTTGAATCCTCAATTGTAAGAAGTAATTAATTTTAATTAACATCCAAGTCCAATTGACCTAATTCAACAAACAAATCTCCCCTAAAAGGAAAATACAATGGCTTCAATACAGAAGCAGTTTAGTTCCGGTTCCGACGGCGACCCGAGATATGCCAATGTTGATGAGAGGAAAAGGAAGAGGATGATATCGAACCGTGAATCGGCCAGGCGGTCAAGAATGAGGAAACAGAAGCAGATGGAGGATTTGGTCAATGAAGTAAGCCAATTGGAGAGCTCCAATGCAATACTCAGGCAAAATATTGATGCTTCTGTCCAACGATACATCGAAATGGAGTCCGCCAATAATATTTTGAGGGCTCAAGCTATGGAGCTGACTGATCGTCTGCGCTCCTTGAATTCGGTGCTGCAGATATGGGCAGAGATTAGCGGCCTGAACGTGGAAATTCCTGAGATTCCAGACCCTCTCATGAAACCTTGGCTACTTCCATGTCCAGTGCAGTCGGTCATGGCTTCTGCTGATATGTTACAGCATTAAGCATGGATGCATTGGTCCATTCTTGAAGAAGAAGAAGAAGAAGAAGAAGAAGTTGTTCTTTATAGGTCGTTTGTAGGCTTTGGTATGCTTTATTTTATTTTGTATGCATTGCTAAGTTAGTCGAATGTTATGTTGGTACGTGTCCTTGTATAAGGGGGAGTGCTATTTTGCTGGAACTTTTTATGTTTTGGTTTATGGTTATGTTTAAATTTCTATTGACGTGAATACGTTGGTTATTTTGTTCCAATAGGGTGCGCTTTTTATGAATTTCTTTGCAATCAAGTCTCTATGGCTGCATTATCATATCATGGCTTTAATACGAGGAATGAATGGGATGTTTGTTCAGTGGGATTTAATTGTTTCTCTGCTTCAGATCTTGTGCACCCGTGATTGAATAGGATTGGAGATATTTTAACTTTGACTCATAGTGATCATCAAGCACTGGTTGATTCTCATTTAGTTTTTGTGACTTGGTTACATATCTCCTAGATCGCATAGTTATTTTGCTTAATCGTCCTGGGATGTAATGTTTATGGAGGAAATTGAAGGAGCACCATGCCTTTTCTACTGAGTTTTGAACTCCTTAAAGAGGATTTTGAATTCTTTCCGCATTTGACGTCATATTAAAATAAGATATGTTTAGAATCTTTCAACACTTCTGTAACACCTGGGTGGTGATGCCCACGTTGCGGAGAGGAGAGGTTTCTGTACTCCACTGAAAGGATATACATGAATGAAAACAAATCAGTTGTCATGAAAAACGAACTTACTAGATAACAACATAAAAAGACCTAAGTTTGATTTAAGAGGATATACATGAAAACAAGTCAATAGTTATGAAAAAGGTGATTACTGAACCATCACGAAACTTACTGGATAACAACATAAAATGACCTAAGTTTGATTTGAAGTTGATTGTGTCAGAAACTCGTAATCATAAATGGTTTATGGGTCTGGCACCTGGTGGTTATCAAAATTCATCACCAACTTTTGACCAACATGCTGTTGGGTCTTACAATTTACAAGCTTCGTTTCCTCGCTCTTAGCTGCGTTGTTGGTGTATGAAAAAATGAGGCGGGAGAGAGAAACTCAAATTGTGGTAGTGGCTCCTGGAAGATGACCAATTGGATGAAGACGAAAGCTTGAGAAACCTAACAGCACATTCCTACAGAAACTCAAAGTCTGTCAACAATTTTGACCAATACAGCGGAGACAGCCTTAGCTCCTGCGGTAGTTTTTATACGATTCTTGACCACAGCACAAAACCATTTGGAATTTTATATTATTGATGATACAAATCTGTCTGCTAGGTAAGCAACTGATCGCCCAGCTGACGACAGATGCATGCTTAAGTGAGGAAAATCGTAGAAACATGCTTTTATTTGTTTATTTATTAACAGATAAATGTATTTCTTGACTTTTTCATAGTCCGCGTTTTCTTTATATTAAAAACAATCTATGGACTTTAAAATCAATCCGTATGTCAGATGGTTTTCACCCATTGTCTGGGCTCTCCCAACTTTAGGTGGGTAGATTTCTTCCTTCTTTAATTATTAAAAAAAGCCGTCCATAAATTTAGAAAAAGCTTGCGCTGCAAGCCACGTCCCTGCTACGTGATTTCATTCATTAAAAACACATTGATTTGTTTCTAATTGATTTACCAGGGATTAATAAACAGAAAAACTTCTACGTTTTACATATTATCAATGTTATTATTGCAAGCCGTAAAAATTTACATATATTCATTTAAACCAAAAAGGCTGATAATTGACGAATCCGAGCACACGTTGTCTACCGGGCACGGATATAAAAATCTAGGAGTCCAATCCCAAATTAAACGACTGCGTGATTTCATTCATTAAATACACATCGATTTATTTCTAATTGATTTACCAGGGATTAATAAACAGAAAAACTTCTCCGTTTTACATATTATCATTGTTATAATTGCAAGTCGTAAAATTTTACATATATTTCATTTAAACCAAAAAGGCTGATAATTGATGAATCCGAGCAGACGTTGTCTACCGGGCACGGATATAAAAATCTAGGAGTCCAATCCCAATTTAAACGACTGCGTGTTTCGTGTGGTATGCAGTAGATTAATCTAAAAACAGAGGTTGAGGAATGATACGTTAATCTCCTAGAATGTTTCGTTCCAACTTCCCGAATACAATTTTGTATTAATCTTGGAAAGCTATGAGAAGGGCCGAGTCCAACCCATTGCTGCATACATCCAACAAATTGCTCAATAAGTAAAGGCTATAAACTGGCCCATATCGATATAACATAAGAATACATCTGGATAAGATATAAAGGGGCTCGATAACAGTGCAAACAAAAGCCTGTTGCTAAGTTGCGAACCCCAGAAGATAAGCGTCCAATATGATCAAATTTTCACGTTCAAATAAGGAGTCAAAAAATTAGAATACAAAACTTGTGCTTCATAATAAGGATTCAGGACCACTATCATTCCAGCTGGTACTGTATATCACGCCTTCACGCTGAACAAAACACCACAACTCTCATCACATAACATTTCTCCAATTCCACATAATCCAGTGACAATGGCTAAAAAACTTAAAATTAAACATATGATCATTGTTTTCAATCTTCATAAGTGCGGCATTCATCGGTCTCTGGGTTGTCCTTACAGTAATTCTCCAAAGGATCCGAATCCTTCTTCCTGTCTCTGGCATGGCTGGCAGCTGCACTCAGCTCCTCCACCTCGTCCACACTCGCCGCTTGCAGGGTCACCCTCACAAGCCTCCTCTGCATTCTTGATACTTTCTACCACCTTCTCTGATATACTTTCAGGAGCAGCCCTCAGGGGTTGCATGTAGATTCGCCCATATGTAATCTGGGTGGGCCTTTTCCATCGGTTGTTCTGCCACAAAGACTTGATTTGTTGAGCCTTCGGTAAGTCTGCCATCTTTGCCAATACGCTGGGAGTGGATATGTTGACACCAGCTACTGTTGCCATTCCTTTCTTCTTTCGTTTTTCTTTTCAGTTCTTCTAGGAGTACTGATACTGCGATTGCTGTTGGAGAAATAGTATGGTGATGACGAGAAGACGTATCACTGATGCGTGTGATGTATTTCGAACACTTATTTCTTATCTGATGATAGCCACCTGTAGACTTCCACGTAAGACCTGCTTCGAGATAATTTTAAAAGTATTTCAGCGTTTCGTTTCACAATTAACTAGTGCAACTTTGAGCTCTTTGGGTAATCATTGTGATTCATTTGGTTTAACGTGTCAGGATTCAGGAAGATAACCAACGACGGAAAATTAGTGATGATACATATTATTTGCGGTTGTGATAAATGCGAAGCGTGGGAAATATCAATGCTATGATACAAATTAAAGGGCTTAATTGGCACATTAATTATTAAAATATTTTTTGCCTTTAAGTAGTGTTATTCTATTAAAAATTGCTAATCAAAAAGAGATGATAAAAAAAAAAGATTCTAATATTTTAATTAATTAAAAAATAATATAAATAGGTAAATATCATTAATTTTATTGTTTTAATATATTTATGATATTTTATACTTATATATGGATTCAATCAAATTTAATTGTTCAGTTGTATTTTATTGAATAATATTGTAGTTTATGAATTACTAAATTTTATATATGATTTTAAATGAATTATATATGATTATAAAATTCGTAATTATAATTTTTTCTATTTGAAATCGTTTTTTTATTAAGACCAAGTTTTATTGTTATTATTTTCGTAAAAATTTTGATCAATTGAGTTTCAAGCCTTAAGGATTTTGTTTCTCTCGTTATACTCTTTTGATTGATATAAAATATGTTTTATAATTCAATCTATATAAAAAGAATTTGAGGTCTAAATTTTATTATATTAGTATTAAAACTAATTTGCGATTCTTTGATTTTGAGTGTTTTACCTAAAATTAATTAATAAGTTTCGTATATAATTAAATTATGAATATTTTGAAATCATAATTGACTTGTGAAAATTAACAATTTGGCACAAATTTTGATAAATGTTGGCAAAAGCTTAGGTTTTAAAATTAAAATATATTTTGCAGATTTGGACCATTTTTCAAGCAAAATTTGAAAAATTAAAGCTTAAAATTGGTTTAAGAGCATGTTTAAACCCAGATCTAGATTTTAAAATCATAAAACTTACATAAAAAAAGAGAAATCAAGTGCTAGATCAAAATTCGATAACGATAACCTGAATTACAGAAAACTAGGTCAAAATTGACCTGATTGGAGGTTAGAGGGGCGTGTATTGCACGCATGTAGACCTAAACCTTGGCGCATACAATACATGTGCTATAGCTTGTGGACACGCTTGGGACCCATATCTTGATGCATGTAGAATTAAAAAATAATTTAGTTTTTAGTTTCTTATAGGACAAAATTAAATTTTGTTTCAATTTTAAAAATAATAAAATCGATGTAGTTTATGATTTCAATATTATTGGTAGCTATAATTTATTTGATGGATAATATAGTTCTTTTTATCTATTAACTCTTCTAATTTATCCCTCAGTATAAAAATTTGTGTTACTAAAAGGTCTCTAATTAAGGAAGATTCTTAACATCATGGGATATATATTTGAATCACATGTCTAAGAAAAGAATTAAAAAATTGGTTAACGTTAAGATTTTTCTTATATTACATGACAATGATTTAGAAGATTATGTTGACTATGAAAAAAAAGTTAACTAAAATTAAGAAGAAAGGATTGTTTCCAGTTAAAATTTATTAGACATAATTATATAGATATTAGTGAACCATATTCAACTAACTTATGTAGAATTAAAAATACATCACCTTTATAAATGATTTCACATTATAATTATGTGTATTTAAAAAAAGAATGATGCTATTGATATATTTAAAATGTTTCAAGCGAAGCAATTGGACAAAGATATCAAGATTATTAAATCTAATCGCAATAATAAGTGTTATGAGAGCTGTACTGAGTCTAGATAATAGATAGTAACTTTTACTAAATATTTATAAGAACATGACATTCTTGCTTATTACATAATGCTAAAATGTCTTGAACAATATGCAATTGTATATTTATGAAGATGAAAAGGAGCATGATGAGCAAATCTAAATTGCCTGAATACTTATGGGGAGAGGCGATAAAAATAGCTTCTTGTATGTTGAACTATGTGCCCAGTAAATTGGTATCTAAGATACCTTTTGAGTTATAGATCAAAAGAAAACCAAGCTTGAATCATTTTCATGTATAAGGATGTTTTGCAGAGGTAAAATTTACGATATTTCTCGAAAGAAAATTGAGCAAAAACTACTTGATGCTACTTTTTTGGATATCCTAAGCATTTGAAACGGTGTAGGTCTTTCTCGAGACACTAGAATCATTGAATTTTAGACTCTTAAATTTTTTGAAATCCACGTTGTTGAAAAAGAGTCTTTTTAATCTATCAAAAGAAAAGAATTGAATAATGTAGTCTCTATTTTATTGCCTATATTGAGCAATGACAGAAAAACTTATAAAGCAGAGGTTCAACAAAAAGTAGATAATGAAGATACAATAGTAAAACCTTTTGTCATAGATGAAGTCCTATAAACAAATGATAAAGCTCTATAATTACCCTTGCAAAGATTATAAAGGCAAAGAAGAAAAACTTTTTTGAATGGTTATTATGTCTATCTTGAAGGATAAATTACGATATTGATAGTATCATAGATCCGAGACCTCCAAATAAGTCCTTGATAGTGATCAAACAAATGAATAATTAGGAGTGACGAATGATGAGATAAAATCGATGTCAAATAATCAAGTATAGAAACTCATTTATTTATCTGATAAGTATAAACTAATTGGCTATAAGTGGGTGTTTAAGAGTAAGAAAGATAATAAAGGAAAAATAAAGAGATTCAAAGCAAGATTGGCTACAAATGGGTAAACATAAAGAGAAGGTATTGATTTTACAAAAACTTTTTCTTTAACTTCTATTAAAGACTTACGTAGGATAATTATGGTATTTGTGGTTCATATTGATTTAGAACTTTATTAGATAGATGTGAAAATAATTTTCTTTAATAGAGATCTAGATGAAAAAGTGTATATACAGTAGCCTAAAGGGTTAAGAAGCTAAAAAAGAGCACATAATATACAAACTTTGGAGATCTATCTATTATCTTAAACAAGCATCACATCAATGATACACAAAGTTTGAGAAAGTTGTTAGGTTATTTAACTTTGAAGAAAACAAGTTTGACTAATATATCTACTTGAAAGTAAGTGAGAGTATATATATCTTCTTAGTACTTTATATAGATGATATCTTGTTTGCTAGTAATGATGTTCATATGTTAAATGTCACAAAAAGTTTTTTATCTACGAAATTTGATATAAAAATTTTGGGAAAAGCCTCTTTTGTTCTGCGTATTAAGATTTATTGTGACAAATCCAAAAAGGTTCTGGAGTTATCTTAAAGAAATTATATAAATCATGTGTTAAAAAGGTTTAACATGCAAACATGTAAGGCTAGAGAAGCTCCTATTGTAATGGGAGATAAATTGAATAGTAAGCAATGTCCTAAGAACAGTATTGAAAGGAAAGCAATAAAGACTGTGTCATACGCTAGTACAGTCGATAGTCTTATATCTGCCTAAATATGTACTAGATTAATATTGTTTTTGTAATAAATACTCTTGAAAAATATATGTCGAATTCAAGTCATGACCATTGGGTTATAGTTAAGAAAGTAATAAGATATCTTTAATGCACAAAAAACTTTATGCTTGTATATGAAAGAGTAGAAGATCTCAAGGTGATTAGATAATTAAATATTGAATTTAGCTAGTTCTTAAAATGACAAAAAGTCAACATTTATATACATCTTTATGATGGTTGAAGTTACTATTTCTCAGAAGAGCACTAAACAAACCTTTATTACTAATTTTATTATATATGTTGAGTTTATAGCATGTTATGATACTTCTATTTAAGCTATTTGACTTAAAATTTTGATCTCAGAATTACAAGTTGTGAACTTTATTGCTAGATCTATAGTAATTTATTATGATGACACTGCAGTCATATTTTATTTTAAAAATGACAAAATTAGTAATGCATCTAAGCTCATAGAGATCAAATTTTACACTTTTAAATACTTAATTAAAAAGGGAGACATTATAATTAAAAATTTTAGAACTGAGTCCATGTTGATTGATCCTCTAACAAAAGATTTACGATTTATATTATTTAAAGAATATGTAAAGAATATGAGTGTTTTAGATTTATTTTATTCCTTTTATTAGTGAAAGTCATATATAATTTGTTTTTTTAAATATTATTTTATATGCAAACTCATGAAATACTTATTTTATGCTCATTATTGAAGTAATATTCAATTGATGATTATTTTTATTGTATTTATTATTTCTCATATTAATAGATAAATGATAGTATAAAACAGTATATTGAAATATAATGTGAGTTTTAAGACGAGTAAATATCACAAATATTGAAATCTCATATTATATTGTGACATTAACTTATTTAAGTTGTGCAATTTTATTTTATTTAAAAATTATACTAATGCAGTTTTACGTTATTAAGAAAATTGCATTAAGGATTAGTAAGAAATAATGTGTTATAATTTTTGATCACGTGTTGACACTATTTCTTACTATACTACTATACCTATGATCTATGATAATATAAGACTTATTATATAAGACTATGGTAAATTATGTATTGCTTTATTTACTTTTTAATACAATAATTGCCATATTCTTATATTAAAGTTATGTTAGATTAGATTATTTTTGAGATGACATTATTGAAATATTATTTTTTCTTAAATTTATGGTCACATAAAATAAATTTTTAATTATTAATTTAAGAGTATCATTTTGAAAATAAAATTATTTTCAAAATAACAATATATTAATTATTGTAACTAAGTGAAAGAATGTTAAATTTTTTTTAAATATGATCTTATATTAATTTTATATTATTTTTTATTAATCAAATTAATGAATATTTGAATATATTAAGTATATTATGCGATCCTATTAAAATTAAATTTTGGTATTTATTTGTTATAAGTTTAGTCGAGCAGTAAAATATAAATAATTATGTTTAATTAAAATTCGTAATAAAAAAGACTGGTTAATATACTTATGATTAGGGTTTTACTAAGTCCTTTCTTAACTTTAACAGTATTGTTTCATTAAAAGTTGATAATTGAAAAGAGATAAAAAAGAAAAAAATTTTAATATTTTAATTAATTAAAGAACGGTATAAATAAAATGTATTATTAATTTTATTATTTTAATATATTTATGATATTTTATATTTATATATATGAATTTGATCTAATTTAATTGATTTATTATATTTTATGGAATAATATTATAGTTTACGAATGACTAAATTTTACAGTGACCGCAAAGATATTTGTAATGGATTCAGTGTCCGAGAAAAATGACTGAAATCTTTAATATTTTTCAATACACCGATGATCGAAATGGGCGTCCGGGCAATCTACTCGTAGCATCGACACCTTACCTGTAGTTCAGCTCACGAAGGGGTGGGCGGTCATTTTGATTATTCAAATGTACGATGATATAGGTGGCAGTGGCACATGAGTGATGCCACAGATGGCATAGGTTTTCCATTGTCGCATGGCAAAAGGAAATGCCCCAGTTTTAGCCATTACAATTTACACACACGACACAACTGCAAGTGGAATATTTTTAGAAAATTTCCTTTGACTTTGTAGAAATTATATGTAGAGAAAAATTTTGTAAATTGTTGTTATCTATTTTTACTATTTGTTAACTAATTAAAAACTGTAAATTTTTAAAATAAAAACTTTTTGTTATTTTTTTATTTATATTATTATTTTTTATGGGTTAATAATTATTATAAAGAAACTATTTTAATAAAAATAAAATATTAAAAATACATTTTTTTAATTAACACAATATTTTTAATTTGTCGACAAATAATCGAAAAAACAAAAATATTATAGTAAGAGAAATTTATGTGAATTGTTATAAATTTTTTTATTTGTAATTTTATAAATTTTAAGGAAGATTTTTAAAAATATCCTACTGTAAACAATTGGTATCTAGATTTATAAAAGTAGAATTGGGTCCAAGTAAAATTGCGTCAATGTCCGTCAATAACTTTCGTTAGATTCACAATATAATTTTTATTTCCATATACAAACAATGATACGAATATCTTTTTTCTTTGAAAGCTATGACACGAATATGAATTTTAATACATGTAACATGACAAATTGACACAATATTCGCCATGCGTTGTGTCTTCGCAAAATTGCGCTAATGTCCGTTATCCGCGAAAGTGCTCGTAATGTCTGGCGAAGAGCAGAAAAAATATGCTCTTGGCCCAACCCCAGTCTACAAACTCGATCTACTTTTAGAAAGCAGAGGGGCAACATGACACGTTGACGACATAATGACGAATGTGGAATAGACGGTTAAGCTCTGTCAGATTCTCATGCGCACAGGATTTACCATGTACTTGAGCGTACTGGAAGATAGTCTCAGCCTTTAAGATTCTTTGTAATTCCCGACGCATGATTGGTTCGTAAAAACACTGAAAAAAAAAAGGAAAAACAGAAAAGGTTCAATCTATCTAATGATGCGCGGTCTTCACAAAGTTTGTCACAGCATTTCTCTTCTCTGTCCGTCATCGCTCTCCCCAACTCTCTTTCTCTCTCTAAAATACGGCCGATTCTCATCTGTCCGTACACCTGGCCGCCTGAGAACTCAATCATCAGACTCCATCAAAAGCATGACCGCTTCTAGACTGCATAATCTGGTGCCTGTCAACTTTGTCGCCGCAGAAAATGGAAGCTGTAGCGGCAATAATGGCTCTATATCTTCCTCTAATCTTATTGCCGCTGAAGATGAAGGTACTCTTGAAAGGAATTATGTTAATTATTGTTTCTTTTTTACTTGTGACTGTTATCATGTAGATTACCAGTTTGAGCCAAGTGAATAGATATTGCACAAACACAGCAGTTTGACTGCATAAAATTATGGCAGAATTTTTTGAAATTCAACTAAAAATATGAGGCAAATGTAATCTAGGCATCTCCGATGCTCTTTGCATCTTTCGTGGATTCTCTATTATTTTGAAATTTAAGACAGTTAATTGGCTTGGAATTATCTTGTAAAGTGCAATTTGAATAGTGTAGATGCT
Source organism: Trichilia hirta (assembly GCA_035221805.1). Classification (NCBI taxonomy): domain Eukaryota; kingdom Viridiplantae; phylum Streptophyta; class Magnoliopsida; order Sapindales; family Meliaceae; genus Trichilia; species Trichilia hirta. The sequence goes on along the minus strand of JAWDEX010000002.1, from coordinate 7,877,130 downwards.
TTTTGATGTAATTTAGTAAGCAAGTTTGATTTTGTTGCTGTTCTGAACAAAAATCAAGAGAAGAAAGAAACAGAAGAGTGTGTATAATTTGGGGCAGTGTATTTGGAGCTAGTCCAATAAATTGTACTCCTAAGTATTGATAAGTGAAATCACTCTCTGTGTACATTTCAGGGTATTTTTACGTTCATAAGTTACAGTAAAATTCAATTGTATTTTATGCATTTTTGATAGTTAATTTTCATTATCTTTGTGAGGCCAATAGAAGTATTTAGTCTAAATCCTATAAGTCTCAATTCATGTGATGCAGACAATATGGAAGGAACATATCGCCTTCCTCCACCTGAGATTAGAGAAATTGTTGATGCACCACCCCTTCCAGCCTTGTCATTTTCACCACAGAGGAATAAAATATTATTTCTCAAGCGGAGAGCTTTACCTCCATTGGCAGAATTAGCACGGCCAGAGGAAAAGTTGGCTGGTATTCGTATTGATGGAAAGTGCAATACTAGGAGTCGAATGTCATTCTACGCCGGTATTGGGATACATCAATTGTTGCCTGATGGTACACTGGGGCCAGAAAAGGAGGTGTATGGCTTCCCTGATGGTTCCAAGATCAATTTTGTCACCTGGTCCCTTGATGGACAGCATCTAGCCTTTAGTATCAGACTTGATGAGGAGAACAATAGTAACAATAATATTAGAGTTTGGGTTGCTGATGTGGAAACAGGGAAAGCTAAACCATTGTTTCAGTCACCAGATATACATCTGAATGCAGTTTTTGACAATTTTGTTTGGGTAAATAACTCTACTTTGTTAGTTTGCACTATCCCTTTATCACGTGGAGAGCCACCAAAGAAACCTGTGGTTCCCTTAGGCCCAAAGATCCAATCTAATGAACAGAAAATTGTTATCCAAGTTAGAACATTCCAAGATTTGCTTAAGGATGAGTATGATGAAGAATTGTTTGACTACTATGCTACCACACAACTTGTTTTGGGTTCTTTGGATGGGACAGTGAAAGAAATTGGGTCGCCAGCTGTATATACATCAGTGGATCCATCCCCAGATCAAAAGTACCTTTTGATAACTTCTATTCACAGGCCATATTCTTTTATAGTACCTTGCGGAAGATTCCCAAAAAGGGTAGAAGTATGGACAACTGATGGTAAATTTGTCAGAGAACTTTGTGATTTGCCCCTTGCTGAGGACATTCCCATTGCATTCAATAGTGTTCGAAAAGGGATGCGTGGCATCAATTGGAGAGCTGATAAGCCATCTAGCCTTTACTGGTATGCATATGAACTGAATGTTTGCTGATGTACATTTATGAAGTTTATTAACTGATCATTATATACTGCATATAATATGAGATCCTAATGGTTTTCAGGGCTGAGACGCAGGATGGAGGTGATGCGAAAGTAGATGTTACTCCACGTGACATAATTTATACCCAGCCAGCAGAGTCCCAAGAGGGTGAAGAGCCAGAAATCTTGCACAAACTTGATCTTCGCTATGGGTATGAATCTGAGCTATATGTTCCTTTAATAAAACGGTTTTTCTGCATAATTATATATATCCAGAAAAATATTTACTGATGCCCCTAGGTTAACATCTCTATAAAGCTCCCTTTCTTGATATTCAAAATTACGTTTGAATGCTTTTTACAAGGAGTTGTCTATTTGAAGTCAATCATTGTATGCATTTTTAAGTCACCCTACAAACAATCTTTAAGCTTGCAACAATCTGTAAGCTTGCTTTGCAACGTTAAAAGTTTTAACCAAGAATATTGTTTTGATGTATGTGATCTTGGCATCTTCACAGAGGGATTTCTTGGTGCGATGATTCACTGGCCCTAGTTTATGAATCTTGGTATAAAACTAGAAGAACAAGAACTTGGGTAATATCTCCTGAATCTAAAGATGTGGCTCACCGCATACTGTTTGATCGGTCATCTGAAGATGTGTACTCTGATCCCGGGTCACCCATGATGAGAAGAACGCCTACGGGGACTTATGTGATAGCAAAGATAAGGAAAGAAAATGATGAAGGGACTTACATTTTACTTAATGGAAGTGGTGCTACACCAGAGGGGAATATCCCTTTTCTTGATTTGTTTGACATGTAAGCTCTCTAAGCTATTTATAAATCTTCTTTTTTACTATTTCGTAGTTGGTCTCCTCTGCCATAGTTATCTAAACCAAATTCTACCAGAAACACAGGCAGCAAAGAACGAATATGGGAGAGTGATAAGGAACAATATTACGAGAACACTGTTGCTTTGATGTCTGACCAGACGGAGGGAGACTTGCCTATTAATCAGTTGAAAATACTGACTTCCAAAGAGTCAAAAACTCAAAATACTCAGTATTATATCCAGAGCTGGCCAGACAAGAGATCTTGCCAGATTACAGATTTTCCTCACCCATATCCGCAGTTAGCATTGTTGCAGAAAGAATTGATCAAGTACCAGAGAAAGGATGGGGTTCAACTGACTGCAACATTATACTTACCACCAGAATATGATCCGTCAAAAGATGGTCCTCTTCCCTGTCTGTTTTGGTCTTACCCTGGAGAATTTAAAAGCAAAGATGCTGCCGGACAAGTACGTGGTTCTCCTAATGAATTTCCAGGCATAGGTCCAACATCAGCCCTTCTTTGGCTAGCTAGAAGGTGTGAAATCTCTCTACATTGCCATTACTTATTACTTTATTTTGATTTTTTGGTTGTATCCATCATAAGGATTTCCTATTTCACACTTATTTGATGCTTTCTATGAAGAAGCTAGACCAAGTTACAATTAACTACTCATCCTGCAGGTTTGCTATTTTATCTGGACCAACAATTCCTATTATTGGGGAAGGTGATGAGGAGGCAAATGATAGGTATTTGCTTGTATCTTCGAGCAAGGTTTAGCTGTCATTCATGAATAAATGATTATTAATATATCTAAATGTATCTAATTACTTACCTGGGGTAGAGAAGGTATAACCTAATAGTTAATTGTTTGGGGGAAGAAAATATTTAAAATTTATGTGAAAATTGCCTTTCTCCAAGGGAGTAACATTTGGAATGCTGAACAAATGTTAGAAACAAGCTGTGTGTCAGTGTTATTTATTTCCCAAGCAGTTGATGTTCTATATTCTTCTATTAAATGTTTTAAGCTTCACTATTTAACCAATTAATTGATTAGGTATGTAGAGCAACTGGTTGCAAGTGCAGAGGCTGCTGTTGAGGAAGTTGTTCGACGGGGAGTAAGCCATTTGATTCTCTGTTTAAAATACTTCTTTTGGTGGTGGTGATAAATTTTTGACCAGAACGTTTCTGGTAATGCACTTTTTTAGGTGGCTCATCCAAGTAAAATTGCCGTTGGAGGACATTCCTATGGAGCTTTCATGACTGCTAACCTACTAGCTCATGCCCCTCATCTTTTCTGTTGTGGAGTTGCTCGTTCTGGAGCTTACAACAGAACACTTACACCTTTCGGTTTTCAGGTAGCAGCAGAACAATTTTCACCAAGTTAATCTTTCCATATCTTCCTCTGGATGAATGTATGATTATTTTACTTTTACTGTTGTAGAACGAGGACAGAACTCTTTGGGAGGCCACCAGTACTTACGTAGAGATGAGCCCATTCATGTCTGCAAATAAAATTAAGAAGCCAGTCTTGCTTATCCATGGGGAAGAAGATAATAATCCAGGAACGCTAACCATGCAGGTCATTCAAAAGCTTCTTCTTCATGATTTTCTGAAACTACATGAGCCTATCAGCCAGTTAATAATCACAATATCTTCAGCAGAATAAATCTCATTATCTGAATGTTGGATTTTAATTTTTTTAGTTTGAGTAAGCCTTTGAATAATTTTGTAGCTGGATTCATTATCTTGTTGCTTATTTTTGCATTTGTCCGTGATGCAGTCTGATCGATTCTTCAATGCTCTGAAAGGTCATGGTGCTCTTTGCCGCCTTGTCATTCTTCCATTTGAGAGTCATGGCTATGCTGCACGTGAAAGCATCATGCATGTTCTCTGGGAGACTGACAGATGGCTGCAAAAATATTGTGTGTCAAACAGTTCTAATGTAAGTGCAGATGTTGAGGCAGGTATAGACACCGTGAACGAAGGTCATACAGATACAGAAAACAAAACCATTGCTGCCAGTGGAGGCAGTGGCCCAGAGATGGCAGATTTTGGTCACGAATGATCATGCCAAGGTCACCGTTATGGTAATTAATTTATTTTTGAATGTTGTCCAACATAGAATTGAGAACTCTTTCCTACCCTTGGCTCATGATCTATTTTCATGCCAATTTCTGTGATAATGACCTCAAATACTGAAAGTTTTTCCTAACTACTCGTTGTCCATTGTGTAGATTAAGTTGCTGATGCTTGGCTGCGGAGAATTAAAGTTGGAGCATAAAAGGTGTTTGGAATCGGAATTACTAGTGGATACCACTGTCCTACTGCCAGAGAAGCAGCGATCATCTCCTGTGTGAAACTTCAAAGTGCATGAATTTAAACTGTTTAGATCATTGCTTTTCAAGTGTATATCATACACTAGTGTTCTCAGATAAAAACAATGCGATATACAACTCCCTTGAAACTTATCTGATGGCATGAGACAGGACAAGAAAAGTCGACAACGATTGTGAAGTGTTTTTTTTCCTTAATCTGACAATGGCTGTAAGATGTTTTTTTTGTTTTTTGTCCTCACCTTATTTTCAATGTGTACGCTAAATAATTACCCACTGAATATTTTGTTCGTCACAGCTGATATTGGAAAGGGTTCCAATTCTACGCCTTTATGCCTTACCTGCTGATATTTCAATTCTATACTAATCGAGCGGCTTGATTATACTTTTTGCACGTTACCATATTGATTTAGTCAATTCGAATCAAGAGTCATGCTTTATTTGTGGATTCTGTTGAAAACTAATATCATTTAGCAAATAATAATTAACTTCCAGAAGCAGCATTGGGCTAACGTATAGATACATTATGTACCAGATTCACTTGATTCACCATCGTCGACTACTGCATTCAATGTACAGAAAAAATAGAAACAGAAGAATTACTGCCACTTTCTACTTCACCAGAAACCAGAATTCAAAACACTGGCCACCCCTTATGTAATTATTTTAAGAAAAACAAAATAGGATCCACCAACTAAATATTATTACGTGGGCAGAAATCGCATTCTTAAAATCCTCCTAACATCGACAAACTGCTCTGACAGATACTGAAAGATCTTCCTTAGCCCTATAGCAAATGATTGCCATAACGTATGAATTGCCTGACTAGATCTGCAACAACTATATGGTAAATCAAAGACCAACAACACATCTCAATTAACAGTCAGTTGTAGAACAATGAATCCCATATACGTAGTTGTGCCTTACAAAAATATCTTGGAAACTCGAAAACCTAATTGCAAATTACAAAATATAAAACCAGTTCAACGGGCTTACCTAGCTTGTCACATTTGAGAACTTTCTACACATGCAAAATGGTCGCACATACACAGAACAGGTAGCAAAATTATACATCTCAATACAGCAACAATCAAAAAATCCCTGTGGCAGAGAAGGTTTGAGGAGATCCAAGAATCTTTACATTTTCGAAAGCAGTAATGATGTCCAACTTTCAGTAAAGTAAATTTATTCATCAAAAATCCAAACTAAGTATGCTCATCTTAGCTTAAGAGCTAGATGAAGAGAATACAACAATATTAGATTACTGTTGAAGCCAACTGTATCATGACAATGAAAATGTAAAGAAAATTTATTCTTCTGCAACAATGCTAATTTCACCTTTCTCTAGCATGTCATAAAATGCCCTTGTTTTTCTCTGCCCATTCCACTGATGCATCTTCCAAAGACCACCAGCAGCCAAGCCAAGTACTATTCCTATACATATCTCCTTGACAACACTTGGTCCTTTCAAGGTGGCATAAGCAATCTTGTGGCCAGCCATTTCACTTGTAGTTTAATGCAGCAACCTAGTAAATAAAAGCAACAGTTTTTTCCCTGTTTTTAGAAGGTAAAAGGGAAATCCAGGGTAACTGCACATGTGAATCACAGTTAGACAAAGGAAAAACAAAATGCCCAGTACTACAGATGCAGCTAATCATTAACCACTGACAGAGAGCTATATAGCTAATAGATAAACCTAAATCTATCCAGTCTGTTGCAAGGACTAGCTAAAATAAGGGGAAGAATGAAAGAAAGACTAATCTTACCACCTATCTTATGCCTAATACACACGTGAATATTTAAATGCTATCAAGCAAGAGGCTGTCAGCCCAAGCATTGTATCCCCAAGCTCAACTTCATTTGATTAAACCCAAATGCTTAAAAACCATGAGCCTTCAAAATTTTAAGTTATTTAGCTTCATTGTTCTGTATAACAAACCTGCTAATTACATAATTTCTAAATAACATTTTCCTTTGACTAAAGCCAGGTGTTTATCGTATACAATTTTTAAATAAACTTCTCATGATATTCATTCATTATCATTCACAACATGAAACAAAATTTTAGTATAATAGCTCACCATTTATGTTTACGGGCATTCAAAAATCACAATCCTCTTTAAAAGAAATCCACACCACTTCAATGTTATGTCATGGCAAAGCACATCTTTAAATCAAATTCATAACTTCCCAACATGAATTCCAAGCAGACCGAAGTGCATCGACATTTTTTAAAATTAAGTACCAAACAAAATTAGGTAAGCGTACCAATTAACATTTCCAAGCATCTAGCAGTGCCTTCTCAAATAAATGCCTCACAAGGATTACCATTTTTTCATCACCTTTTTCGGTTCTGTCAATAACTAAATAGTAAACCAACTTGAGGGTCTAATGGCATTGTTTTAAGCCAGAAATTTGATTTTCTTTTGTTGTCTCCAAATCAGATCAATCGTTAAAATAAAGTAATCAGAATTTAAATCGAACAATCGATTATCAGGCTCTACACACGGAAAACTAGAATCTTAATCTCAGACCTTCGACATTTTATGAACAATACAACGTCGCTTCCATCGAATAAATGTGCACACAAAATCGTAAAATGAAACGTAAATCTAAAGAGTAAAATCACATGTAATAGGCTAATCAAGACGAGCTCAAAACACCAGTATCGAACAGAGACAGAACTAGGGTTTGGATTACCTGAGCGAGGCTGAGAAACAAATCAATAGAGAAAGCGAGGCTGGGCGCTACATGTCAGGTTGGACGATTTCCTAACCTTGCATTTGTGAAATCCCTACCTTGCCACTTACTTTTGGGTTCGTTCATAAAAGAATTATAGTCTGTTTGTTTGGTGAGATTACAATGTACTGCACCGAGTTTGGCAGTATCACCGAAAGATCTGGACATCTGGTGGCGTTTGCTCTGTTCTAGGGAAGGGCCGTTTGGCAAGGGATATTATCTGCGAGCTGTTTTTAAGAGAGACAACGTCAAATCTCTGTTTACACTATTTATTTATTTCAATTAGCGATGTTAGACACTTTAGCTACTCATTGATATTTAAAGTTTCTATAGTAAATGAAAATTGTACTCTAATTTAATTTTAAATAAGCAAAATCAATAATTATAATATAATCGTTGATGAATAAATTTTTTTAAAAAAGAAAATTTAGTTTATTACACAAAATCTTGTCTTGCATCAGATCGCGATCTTCACTGTTATTTGAATACAAATAAAAAAAAATTAAGAATAAAATTAATTTTTTAACATTTAAATTCTGATAGTTAAGTCAGATATAAAATTTATGAATTAAAAAAAGAGCAAATAAAGAATGTAAACAATAAATGAATGTTTGAGTTAATATCGATACCAGAAAGGCAAGTCGAGTATTATTCTAGTTCGGACAAGATCTCCTTTTAAAGATAAAAAATATTATATTTATAATAATTTTAACACGTATAATTATTAAAAAATAGGAGTTTGATTTGACATCATGCACAAATTTCGACAACTAATACGTCATTTTATAATCATAGCTTACTATAATAGAGTGACATAATAAATGCCTATCATATAGTTGATATAAGACACTAAACCTTTAATGCGATAGAACATTTTGACAGATTTTGAAAAATAGATATTGTTTGCCTTATCGGTCCTCTTATTTTTAGTTGATATTAATACCAACCCGACACAAAATTGAGTTGATCAAAAAGCTCAAGTAGTTTGCCTCGAGTCACCTCAAGTCAATATCGGGGAACCGGATTGCGATGGCAGGAGTCACTGTAGATTCAATTTTTTGCCTCGTCTTATCTAGAGGTAAAGAGACGAAGTTAGGAAAATCACTTAACATGAGCACTTAAATTTTTATTGTTACAAAAAAATAGTAAAAATTTGCTTTTACTCTTTTGTTTATGGTGAAAACTTTTATGCCTTAAAATAATTTTAATTTTTTGAGAAAAAATAAACTGCCAACGAATGCATTTATTCCAATCATGTCGTTTAACAGGTTTTTACTTTTAAAATGACATAACTGTTGGCTAGCACCTTTCAATTTTTGTAACATCACCACGTATAGCCGCAGGAATAGCCTTACTTATACATGTACGCTATTTTTGGGCATCTCATCATTTCTCATTAATGTGGTACAAGTTAAACCACTGGATTACGTTCTTGGGATATGTTAAGCCATTTCACTATTGCTGAGAATGACAATAATATGCCATTCATTTCCTTTTATTCACCAAAAAATAAAAAATAAAAAATCAAGCTTTCAGCATCCCTATTTGTCATCTTTCTGATCATTAAACTTGGTAAGCTATTGTCCTTTCCCTTCACTCATTTACTTTGTTTTCTACTTCTGATGATTGTAACAGGTAAATACCAAGGGTTCATCTTTTGCTTAAGTAGGGTTGGTCACTTTTAGAATAGTTTGACTCTAGCAAAACTCATACCTAAAGCGGGCTTACTTTGTGAGAATAAACCCTTTGGGAGTAAAATAAAGTATTTTAAGATTATCCTTAATATTTTAAGATGACCTTATCATTTTCTTTGAAAATCAAGCTATCTGCAATTTCTAAAACTTAATAGATTGACCTAATTTTAAGTGTATATAAAAAATAAGTTCTAACAACTGAAGTGAGAGCATAGAGATAATGTCTAAGAGCTAACTTTCATTTTGAGCCGAGTAATGATGAGTTAACAACTTTTGCCCCTTTGCTTAGACTTAGGATAGAATATGAGATAGATATGTTCCTCTTAAGTATCAGAACCTGAGACTTAATGGTCTATTGAGACACCTTTGAGATAGATAAACTGGTGTTTATAAGGGCTCCTTTGAAGAGAAAAATTTTAAACCGATCCCTTTCATAAGAGACAACTTTTAACGATGAGCTATTTTTGATCGAGGTGAGGTTGTCACTCCAGCCTTTTTTTTTTCAACCTTACTCACACATTTTTACATTCCACTGTACCAGTTAGCTTTTAATAGCTGAAAGATCTTGATGGGTTATATGTGTTGTGGCTGGAGTATTTTTGATAGCCATCCAGCATTTCTCAAATGGCATATATATATATAATAAGAAAGAATTTGAGATTGAGTCTTAGATGATACTATTTACAAAGCTGTCAAGGGTGATATTCTTAACTCATTTAGGTTACTTTTGACTTAGACGCATCGTTATTTACTGGGTAAAGAGTTAATGGGTAGGATGATAATGCTAAGGATATAGCCTAAGACCAGAAAGATATACTTTCTGAGTTATTATTGGTTGAGTCAGAATTAGTATCTTTCTATGTCTCTCGTGTCACTTTGACCAAGATGAAGGTAGGGGGTATGAGAGAATTTTTGAACTAAGCTTTCGATTCTAATTATCGTCTAATGTTAACTTATTTCATTTTTTATTACAAGAATGGTTGGCTGCGAACAACACATTTCTTTCTTTAAGAGAATAGTTTCTGCCAAGAAAGGGGAAAGAGGCTGTGGGCATGATCTCTCGCCCCCTCTACCTCCCTTGGGATAAATTAAAGTTATTGGGTCCCTAAGAGGGAGAGGAAAAGAACCAGCGCTGGCTTAAGTTTGTTTGTCTGATAGCGACGATATCTCACTGGAGATCCTGTTAAGAAAGAGACCCAGCACTGAAAATGATAGTCAGGATTAGTTGTTAAGCATCGTCATTATTGCTATAAGAGAAGTAAGATCTAGGTTGATTGAGGCTTTAGAATTGGCTCAAGCACTGACTGGGTCATTTTTGGGGGCACCCTTACAGCTAACCTTGAGACACTTCGTCCTCCCCCATTTTTTTGTCTTGAAGATGGGATCTTTTAATATTAGGAAAGACAAGTGATAACTTGTGACCCACCTCCTCTCACTCATAAACTTTGCCCCGTCGATAATTACGAGGCTGTTAATGGAAAGGTGGGCCAGCTGTCCCTTAAGGCATCAATCAATTATGTTCGTGATTCTACTATTTTGATAAGTGTTTCCCTGTTTTTCTTTAGCTAATTAATCAATTGATTTTTTAACCTTGAATATTTTAGATTGAGTATGTAATGGCATGACAATAAGAACAAATAAAGACCTATATCCAAGGTGTCAATGCTCATACTCAAAAGGTAAAAAGGTTGAAAAAAGAAATTTTTTCTTTGAGTAAGCAAAAGAAGAGAAATCTACAAAGCTGGGATAAGATCAAGGCCAAATAGAAAAAGTGGATGTTAGTTGTTGAATCTACCACTTCGACCTTTAATCAAGAAGTCTTGGGCCTGGATGACCTAGCACTATAGAAAAAAATTAGCGAAACTTCTGTAAAACTCTTAACAAGTCAGAATACTACTATTCAAGGATTCTGTGAGAGGATAAAAAAGTTAGAGGCTAAGGCATCAGCTCTGGAGTAGGAATTGTCGAGGTCCAAAGCTAGGGTTCATAAATTGTAGGCTAATCTTTGGGGGACTAACAACTGACTCCTGGACAAGTACAAGAAAGGTGTGCTCTTTAAACTTAGAAACATCAGTGCCTTAGTTGAAGAACACCATCAAGAGTGAACTTTGGTTAGCTTTTTATTGCGATGGACATTGAGAGACTAATTGATGAAGCAATTTTCGATGTGAGAGATAATGTCGCAATCATTAAAGTCCCTATCACAGGGCAAAAGTCTCGACATTCGAGGCCCAATGGCCAGGCACTCTAAGGATCCTCTTACCTCTACATCTGATATGTTCTCAAGTTGGCTATAGTACCTAATCTTACACAAACTCTCTTTGAGCCTCCCCCTCCTTATACATCTAAGGGGGTACCACGATGAGGTCTCCAGAAGAGGTAAAAATTAGAGTTTAAAGCATCGAATTAGTGACAATAGGAGATGGTGGCATTGAATATTTTTTACTTCATATTATTTTTGTATTCTTTTTTCTTTTTTCATGTATATAGGTAATTTTTTCTATAACCACAATTCAATAAAATAAATAAAATTTCATATCTATCCATCTTTCTACTTTGGTTCCTTCCTCAGCTTGGTTAATATCAATAATTATCTTAAAAGTTAACAATTAATCTGGTAAGACCAGGATCATAATAATAGTTTAGGGACAGTAATAACAGGCTCACCACACCAAAAATAATAGACTGAAAGGATTCACTAAATATCGAGGCCATTACACAAAAAATAATCTAATCGACAAGTTATTGGCCTCTTTAAATGACTTTTAACATCTGCATTGCCAAGGTTACTAAATAATGATCGGTTGCTCAGATAAGTAATGAACCTACCAAAATTCATGTTTTTCAAAATTGACTTAGACAAATATTAGTCCATATTTTCTATATGCCTGTCTCTTGGGATCAAGACTGAGTTTTATTCTCAGTAAGGTCAATGAGAGACAAGTTGGGTTCCTTTGATCAATGACAGAATGCTAGTTTGATTACTACTACCATCCTCAGAATTGAGGGGTCAAAGTAACTAGTTTAGCCTACCTTAAAATTTATTTTTGAGTTTTAGAATTAGATGGCTCGTAATAGTGTCGAGGGCAGGCAAAATTTTAAATGGTGGTGATTGATGTTAGGCTAGGATTTTGAGATAGTTCACTTATGTTAAATTTGTTGAAGTTTGTCTTTGTGAAGTAATTATATAATAATCAAAAATAACTCTAATAATTTAAAAAATCGAGCTAAAACTTTCTTTTATTGACATTATTTCTATTTAACATGCACAAATTTTACAAGAAGAACTTCATAATACAGTTTGAGCATTTCAACATTCTATGACCTCTTTACTTTCCATCCATTAAGATGTTGTAGCTTGTAGACACCAGGCCTCTAAATGCTTATAACTTTATACAGCCCTTTTTAGTTTGCTCATAGTGATATTTTCTCAGGTACTTTTATATTAGAGTTGACTTGTTTGAGTACTAAATCTCTAACACAAAATTTTTTGAGATATATCTTTTAGTCATAACACTAGGCCATCCTTTTCTGATAAGCCACAACCCTGATAAAGACTTGTTCTATTTTTTTTCTCTGGTAAATAAAACTCTAAATACATAGTTTTTTAGTTGATTTCTTCATCAAAGTGCTTCACCTGATTTATAAGGGTGCCAATTTTAATCAGTGTCATGCATCGACCCTGTAAGCTAAATTGAAGGGTGTTTCATTAGTGGTCATCTTGAGTGCTCACAAAACTTGTGGTAATTTATTTACTCAGGCCCCTTTGCAGTCTCTAAAGTTTTTTTTAATAGTTTTTTTATTATTTTATTTGTTTCTTTTACTTGTCTATTAACTTTGGATGGGCAGGCAAAGCAAATCCTATATTAATATCTAGCTCAATGCAAAATTTTTAAAATTGCCCTTATCAAACTATTTGCCATTATTAATAATGATAATCATGAGGATGCCAAAATGATATAGCAAATTATTTTTTATAAAGAAAGTGGCTTTCTTTTTTGTTATTATCATCAAAGGTTTTACCTCTATCTATTTAGTAAAGTAATTAATTGCCAATAAGATGTACTTTATTTGGACATCCTCTATTGGCAAAGGGCCAATTAGATCAAACTTTCATTGTGCAAACAACCAAGAGCTAGTTAGAGATGAGCCTTTTTGGTGATTAACCGATGGCTTAAATATGAAATTAACAATTTTAACATTGTTTAGTAGTTTGGTTGGCATTTTGCAGGATGGTAGGCTAATAGTATCTTTATCTTAGAATTTTATAAATGAAGGCCCATCCACCATTATGGTTATCACACGCACTCTCATGTATTTCTATTAATATCAAGTCAACTTCCTTTTTTTCAAGGCATTTGAGGTATAATTGGCCAAATCAACGTTAATAGAGTATTTCTTCTATTATTAAATATCTTGCAGATTGATTTTTTATTTTTTGAGTTGTGTTCTTATCGTCCAATAAACTTTCCTCTTAAATGTATTGCTTAATAGGGTCTATCCAGGTCGATTTTGCTTGTATATTTAAAATCAAAGTTTAGCAGGGATTCTCAATGCTCTTTTTGGCCATGACTGTTATAGGTACGAATTTTGAGATTTTTTAGTGAAAAGTAAAGGTTAATTTTGATAGAGCATCTATTTAAAAATTTTTGCTCTTAAAATTCATTCTGCCTTCACATGGTAGAACTTTCTCATGAGGTCTTGGGCTAGAGTCAGGTGATTTTGCATATTACCTCGTTGGCTTAGAACTGGCCATTGATCTGGTTCATTATCAATTACAAATCACCTTTTACTTTCACATTTTTGGCTCTTACTAGGGTAGCCATTCTTAATCCTCCTAGAAAGACCTTATACCCTACCTCGTTGTTGATTGTCAAATTCAAATTTAAGTGCATCTATTACTTTCTTCCCTTTGAGGCTTACAAGAATAATTCTAATCCCATATACTTGGACATTGAAAGCTTATCAATGAGGACTTTTCACACCTTTTAGTCACTTATAGGCTCGTCTTTGCCTTTATTTCTAATATAGACCTATCACACTATTAGGATTTTCCAGATAGAACAGTTATAAAGTCAGTCAATGCCTATCTCTTAATGGTCTTTCGTGGCTTAAAGTCAATATCAAACTCATTGAGTTTGACACACTATTTAAATAACCTTTTAGAAAGGATTAACATCTATAATATTTGCCTAAAGGACCGATTAGTCAATATAGTAATAGGGTTAGCTTGGACGTATGGGCGTAGTTTTTTTACTGTCATAACTAGAGCTAATGCCAACTTTTTTTGAGGCAAATACTTGATTTTTGCATCTAAAAGAGATTTTAAAAATAATAATAGTTTTTATACCTTATTTGGGTCTTCCTTTACAAAGGCTATGCTGGCTGAGTGTTCACTTACAGCCAAGTATAAGAACAATATTTTTTTTACACATAGGCTTATTAAGGTCAGGATTTTTTTGAGGTATTGTTTTAATTTTTGAAAGATGGTCTCATACTCAGGTGTCAACTCTATGGTCTTTCTCTTCTACAGTACCTTAAAGAACTTAAGACATTAATATGTTGATTTGGGTATAAACTTATAGAGGGTGGCGATATTTCGTGCTAGGCTTTATAATTTTTTCAAGGATGACAGAGACTTTAGATCTAAGATCGCATGCACTTTTTATGAATTTGCTTCGATATCATGCTTATTAATTATAAATCTTAAGAACTTTTCTGAGTTGACCCCAAACACACACTTATTTGGGTTTAACTTCATCAAATATTGTTTTAAGAGAAAAAAAATTTCTTTCAAGTGTTTGATGTGGTCTTATTTTTTATTGACTTGGTGATTATATTGTCGCATACACTTTTGTAAAAATCCCTATTAATGGCTTGAACATATGATTCACCAGTTATTAAAAGGTGAATTCTGTATTTTTTAGACCAAAAGACATTATGCAGTAATAGTATAGCCCTTGATTCATAATAAAAGTAGCCTTTTTTTTTTTATCTGGCAGATGCATTGTTATCTAACTATAGCTTAAAAAGACATCTATAAAATAGCAACTGATCCCACCGTAGAGTTCACCAGCTGATCTATTCGAGGTAGTAAAAAATTATCTTCTGTACAGGCTTTATTTAGGTCGATAAAATTTACAAACATTCTCTACTTTTCATTTAATTTCTTCACCATGACTACATTACCCATCTAATTAAGATACTACACTTTTTTGATAAAGTCAGCTCTTAACGGCTTATCCACCTTGGCTCGGATAGCCTTTCTTTTGTCTTGATTAAATATTAGCCTTTTTGTTGCACAAATTTGACATTAGGTTGATTGCCAATTAATACAAAATGATCTGGAAGTTAATTTTAGGTATATCTTCATGAGTCTAGGTAAAGACATTTTTATTATGGCGAAGGCAGTTTCTAAGGCATTGGGCCTCCACTCCATCTAACTGCATCTTGATCTACATAATTTTGTATAGATCTTTCAGTTTTATTATAATAGTTTCTAATTCCTCAGTAAGTTTTGCTACAAGCTTGGTCCTGGAATAAGTTTTTTCATCTATTTTCTTGATCGTCGTAGATTGCTGTAAATCCTCCTCTACTTGGGAGAAATTCTCCTAATCCCATGGTCATTTATAAAGACACTAGATACATTTAGAGAAAGTGGCAAAATAGGAGCGAACGTTCTTTTGGCTTTCTCACACAATACCAATTTCATCACTGATTCTAAACTTCAACTTCAAGTAGTATATGCTTTCTATAGCATTTGTGCTTTAGAGGAAAGGTTAACTTAGGATTATAAAATATGTTATTTATAAATCTATTGCTTGAAACTCAGTTATAATGGTCTTTTGGTGTGATTTGTCTGTTATAATTATGGGCAGGGAGACGACGCCCAAAGGCAGAATACATGATTGCCTAAAATTATGCAATGTTCACTCTAGATTTTTTATCTTTAAATCCTTGATGGCTAAATAATTCAGTATGACCTTAAAGATGATATTAGTAGAACTACCAGTGTCAAATAGTATTTTGTTTACTATTTTGTCCTTAACTTTTATGGTTATAAAAAGGGCATCATCAGGAGGGGGTAATGTGCCCCCACCTTATTTATGTCTATAAACATAATTAGAATCAAAGTAGTCTTTAATCTTTTTTCTTTTTTGACATTCGTGATGCAAAAGTAATTTGTAAAATTAGACAAGGAATATCTCAAAATTTTTTGAGATCAATTAGAATTTTCTACCAAAATCGACCCTCCCAATATTACCATGGTTCTCTACTTTTTTATCTTTCATGCTAGAAAAATTAAAATACTGTTTTTTTATATCAGCCACTAAGTGATCTAGGTAATAGTTTTTTATTGAGAGCTTAACTTATTTCTTTAGGTGAAGGTAGTTATCGATGTTGTAGCCATAATATTTATGATATTTGTAGAATTGATGGCTAACATACTTTGCTTTTTTTAACTTTATGAGAGTTAATTCTATCAGGTAGAGGTCGCAGCTTTTCATATAATAGAGCACCTGTGAAAGAAAAATTTTTAAAGGGCTAAAATTCTTACTATATAGGTACGCTACTCTTATTGGCTCTTCTCTCGTGTCAGGTTTCCTAATTATCTTGTCCTATTGGTCATGTTAAGACATCTTATCTTCTCTTGCTTCCTCTTTTTCCTGTTCCTTTGCTTCTTATTTATTAGCTCATGCCTCTGTGCATATGTCTTATCCTTTAATGATGGCCGAATCATCCTCTCTTCTTATCTCTGCAATATTACTTAGTCTTTGATCTCTATTTTATCAAATAATTCTTTTTAGGCTATCTCATAAGTGATAATAGACTACTTATTTATTGCATATCGCCCCTTATCTAGATGAAGCCCTTTTCGTAATTCTTCAACTGCCAAAGAATGGTAAAAAACTTTGAGGTTAATCACATTATCGTGGAATCTCTTGGCAAAAGTTTTGAGACTCTTATTAGGCCTCTGTTGAAGCAAAAAGTGAGAGCTCATGCATCGTGTAGTTTAAATGATGCCCTAAGATTCTTTCAAAAGTACTTGACTCAGTTACTTAAAGCTACTAATGTTTTTTTGGGACAGATTTTTAAATCACCTCCATGCCTATTCTTTCAGGGTTAAAGGAAAGAGGTGACACATTTGGCACTCACTCTTACACTAATATCATTTCTCTAAAAATATTAAAGTATAATGTCGGGTCAGTCTTTCTAGTGTATGGCACAATTTAAGATATTTTGAACTTTCAAAGAAGCATTAGCTTCAATATAATTTTAGTAAATAGGGAGTTAGTATAACTATCGACCCTAGAATCATTCTTTGAGTTTAGGGTAGGTTTTACCTTTAAACTAGCTCTGACTTCTTCAAGTATCCTTCGAACACAAGTTTTTAGAGTCTAATGATTTATTGTTTGTGGTACGGTTAGGTGAGCATTTTAGTCCTTAAACTGGATTTTGTTAAGTTATAATCTTAGGTCTATAGTAGTTCATCCTAGGCTGGCTTCTCTTTGGGCATCTATCGCTAGACCGTAAAAGGCATCAAACATCTCTATCTCCAGAAGGTCAAATGTCTACACTGGAATGTAGGACTTTCTTACTCTAGGGCTTTCCCAAGATCTAATGAGCTTCCCTTTCCCTTTTTGTGTAGTGGTATATTGGATAGTATTAGTTTTGGAGAGTACTATAGGAACCTTAAACTTAGCCTTTTTCTTGAACTGGGTACGTGCAAGTGATGAAGGTATGCCAAACTT
>JAWDEX010000002.1:7833165-7859375 GCA_035221805.1 Trichilia hirta | reverse complement strand
ACACTAATGTTCTAATAATATGGTTATCATATCACTTACACTAATATCATCTTATGATATTCACCGATGACATTTAGTGTGCCTATACTACAATATCAATACTCAATCGATATTACTTCTGTAGTAAATATTTTAGATAACTCAATTATCTTGAATATTTCATATACATATTGTATCATTAATATGATTAGATAGAAGAAGTAACATATACACATAAATTAAAATAATTTTTTTATTAATAAAATATGTATACAATATATATTATTACAGTAACTCAATACAGTATGCCCAAAATTGACAACATGAATGGTTTGAGGGCATACAATACTAACAGTTATTTCATGTTACGACTTAACAAAAGCATTGACATGAAAGTGCCAATTTATAGCGTTAAGGCCTATCTCAACTTAATACTTTTCTATCTTAAAAATGGGAGATATGAGATTATGTGGTAATTGCAAATTCAGGCACTACAAAGCATCACATTGCCTTTAAGATTGTGCGCTACACAAAACACTTTGTCGACAATCATTACACCAGTATACACTTTTAGGTCATGATTGCAGCGTGATCTTGCAGCGTGATCTACCTCCCTTTTTGACATGCAACCTACCATTAAATTAATCTCTTATTTTTTTGATGCTAACACATATAAAGAGTAAGAAAAAGCACCACCAATCCCTATAAATTGAAAACTCTATCACCAAAAATTAAATTAGACATTCAATATATCGCCTCACTATTTTGTGACATTGATATTTCTTATTATATAAAACACTAGTACTCCACACTATATTGTTTTTTTATTCTTCAATTAAAATTTTGTCTGACTCAAATATTAGAGTTTATACGTAACTTTTTATATTTTCAAGTTATTAGAACACGGAGGATTTACCAAGATGAAACCTACAATTTTTGTAAGCAACAACTAGAAGAGAAATTTGTGTGGTAGCCATCAACACAATAGTTACTTTCTTCAAGCTTTTGCATTCTATATATACATACATGTACCTGTGAAACAAAGCACCAGTACATTCAACCACAATCTTCTATCATTCCAGAAACCTTCCCGTAACACACCCATCCAATCTAGTTGGATTCAATAACATTTCCTTCATTCAATTAATTCCATTCACTCAATCAAACAAAAAAAAAAAATCATTCCATCTAATCCAATTCGATCTAAACAAAATTATCACAAACCATATCCATTTTCTTCGAAGCACAAAATCAATTAAACTTACTTTCTATAACACATACACATTCAACGTTAATCTTTCACCAAGTTTTCCACCAAATACAATTAAAAAAGTACAAAAAAAAAAGTCTCAATACAAGCAACGAATATACTTAATAAAATTTAGTAATCCTGAAAGAGTGCCAACGGATATAAATGAAAATAAGTACTTTTTTAGTTTAATTGACTTAAAATATTTTTTGACCAAATTTAAGGAGTCTATAAGACTTTTTTTTTTGGTTTTAAAGCTTAATTGTCTTTTTAACTTAATACTTAATTGTCTAAATATGTATATTTTTAAGTAATTAAGTTGTTTATTTTTTAATTTAATACTTCTTATGACACTTTTACTTCTTATGACACTTTTTGCTTAATATATATTTTTTCAAAATTTTCGTTTGAATCTTAAAAATCTAAAAATTTTTAAGAAATATGTTCACAAAATTATCTTTATCTAATTTTACTGATCTAAAAATTTAATATATTTTTTTAAAAAATATAGTATTTTTTATTAAAAAATTTGATATAACAAAAAAGTACAGTTATTGCTTTTAATTTTAATTAGATTTATTAAGATATTTTCTCTTTTTTTAAAAAGAAAGCTATTTTATAAATTAAAAAATATATTTTTTATTTTTTAATATAAAAAATTATACCAAAATTTAAACGTTTATTATTTGTTTAACATATAAAATTATAAGGATATAAAAGTAAAAACATTAGTTTTTATCCTTTTTCATGAAGAAAAAGGACAATTTAATACTTATATTCAAATTTCAGTTAAAAATAAATAAATAAATCGTTCAAATTTAAACATTCAGTCTTATTTAAAAATCAAAACTTTCATTCAACAATAAAAAAAGCTTCCTAAATTTTTTAAAATTTGGAAAGCAGTCCATGTTTCCAATCCTATTTCAATCATGAGAATTGCGACAGTTTTCTATTAATTCTTCTTCCATGTTATTGTTATTGTCATTGATTTTCAAAGGAATCGAGGTTTTGGTAGCGGAGTCTACAAGGTAACTAAAAACTAATGCCAGTTATGCCGTCTCCTCTTATACTTCCCCGCCACCTTAGAACGTTCAAAGCAATTCCAAGTCAAAAAAATCTCTTCACAATCTTTAGACTCCAATTCGTGGGGTTGGAAATACGGAATTATTAGAAAATTATATTATAATACAGCGATTATGGTTCTTATAGATGCTTTCCTTTTATTATAAATATTAAGAGTATAAAATAGGTATAAAACATTAATACAAAATTATTTTTTATACAAATAAGATAAATAAGTTATAGTAATTTCAAAATAAATAAACAAAATAAGTCGTTGGTCCAATTCCTCAACATTAATTTTTAATAGTTAGTGTTGGTCACAATTTTCGTTTATTATTTTTTTTTTTTAAAGCTAATGATTATTTGGGTGTGCAGAAGCAGTTATTTCCTTGGTGGAAATTTTATGTGAGCGACATCACATCACATGTATAGTAAAAAAAAAAGAAAAGAAAAGGAAATTAAATAATCTAATAATTGAAAAAAAATATATATGCATCACATCTTATGCTTGAGAATAATCACACGAATTTTCAAAGATGATCAAAGAAAGAGAAATGCCCTTCACCAAAGAAGATCAAACAACTCAAATAGGGTACTTAAAATACCAATTTTAGAGTACAAGTCAATCTCATTTGTCTTTGTTAGATGTACTAAAAGTGTATTTTACAAACCAATACAGTTCAAAGAGAAATTTCAATATTTGTTAGTAAATTAGAGAGAAATGTGGCTGTTGCCATTATTTATTAATCAAAGAGCAAGAGCAAAGTAGATAAGGACATATTATTAATAAAATTTGCATGCGCTCACCTCTTTAATTCGTTGACTGTCCCATTCATTTATCAATTTGATTATTTAATAAATAATTAAAGATTATATCAATTAATGGTTCATCGATTGATAGTACAGTACAAGTCTCTTTCATGTATATCTATATTATGTGATTTTCAGTAAACGGAAGACAATAGTAATGCGCCTTCCTGATTTGACTTCAATGGCTAAAAACCATTCCTATTGAATGTTGAACAAGTCAGTTATGATCAATGTAAGAACAGAATATTCTCTTCCCCGTTCCTTATAACTAGATCACTGCAACCCCTCTCACTAAACCTAAAACAAAGATGGCCTTCTCACTCTGCTCCGCGAAATTAGTTGGTGTCTTCTTCCTTATCTCTGCAATTCCCTTTGCTTACATAATCTCTCAGGAGTTTGGTAAACCTGCCACTCATGTGTACCACTACCACAGCCTCAACTACGTCTGTGAGACTGCTAAGTGGGATGATGTGGGCCGACGATTTTTCCTCTCCTTTTTAGACGGAGGAGTTGGTCAGATTTTGGTTCCCGATGATTACTCCCCTAGAACTGTTCTTGAAGAATCTAAGGTGATTAATGAGATGGATGTGTCTGGGAATTCCTCCATGGGAATCATCATTGACAGACCCAGGAATCGGCTCGTTGTAGCGTTTAGTGATGTATTTGGAATGAAATACAGTGCAATCGCGGCTTATGATTTGTCAACATGGAACCGTTTGTTTCTTACTCAACTCAGTGGACCAAGTATGTGGACTCTTTCTACTCTTTAAATTTCTATGTTAATAGATATATTTCAAACAATTTAATTATGGGATATTGTTAGTTAAGGATTTTGTCGACATGGTAATATCACATATGGATGGAGTTTTATATATATATACTCTAAATTTGATATTACCATGTTGATAAAATTTTTAACTAATAATATCTCTACAAAAATTTTTGCTAAAATTCACAGCAAAGACTTTCTCTTTTTGTTTATTAAAATTATGATAACTTGAAATCATAAAAAAAAAAAAAAAAAGATAAGAGCAAAGGCGGTGATCTGAAAAAAATTCTCCAATATTTAAATTAAAATTAAAAAAAAATGATAGTAATTAAATAGTTTAATTTTAAATTTCGTATTTTATTTTTTTATATTTTTTTATTATTTTTTAAACGTAACTGTTAATATATATATATATATATATATATGTTAATGCACAAAAAATTTTAATAAAATTCATAGCAAGTACTTTGTTTTTTTATTTATTAGAATTATAATAACTTGAAATTATTAAAAAAAAAAAAAGAGTAAAATCGGTAATTTGACCAAAATTTTTTGACATTTAAATTAGAATTTTTACTAAAAAATTTTTTTAAAAAATATCAATAATTAAGTAGTTTAATTTTAAATCTCGTATTTTATTTTTCTTTTATATTTTTTTATTATTTTTTAAATTAATTATTAATTATTATTATATTTTTCATAATCGTTATTTTTTAAATCATAACATTACAAGTCCTTATCATAAAACTAAGCTATTTGATATATGCTGAAAAAAAATTTTAGGATCGTCATATTTTCTAATCCCAACAAATATTATTTTGACATTAAATTTTTTATTTTAGTTACGACTTAATTTTAAGTCTTAATTAATAAGATCAATCAATTTATAAGATTTTTAATTATCTATTCGAATTGCTTAGTCTCATAATTATCTCATAACTATTTAACTTTTGATATCTTTTATAACAATTTATTTTAGTGTTAAACTTTTAATGGAATATTGACATATAGTAAAATTTTCAAATCTCAGATATATTTTTTTCAAATATGTGGGCGCTAATATATGTACGGTGAAGTCATATTAAAAAAATAAAGGTGCCGCCTCACTGTATTTGGGACCCACTAGTTAATTAATTATTTTTATTTTAATATTTTGATAGAAGATATTTATTTTAGTGTATAAATTATTTTGGCCATACGAGACAGTGCTGGATCAGAAAATGATTTTCCACAAAACCACCCAACTCAGTAATAATTGTCCGTTGACCAACTGACTTTTTGGTTTTCCATTTTTTTAGTGACTTGTGACTCGAAAAATATTCTGATCAACATTATTTATTAAAAAAAATAAAGCCATATTCATGGTAGAGATCTCGTATATATATATATATTTTTTAATGCAAGAAGCAGAAATATGTGGTAATTAAAGAACTCTATGTTTATTCAAGTATGAGCAATATGTCCTTGACGTGATGGTAAATCAATGTTTGCAGGTGATGAGAACTCATTGGCAGACGATGTAGCCATAGATGAAAAAGGTAACGCATACATTACTGATGTTATAGGCAATAAATTATGGAAGGTGGGAGTAAATGGTGAGTTCTTATCCATCATCAGAAGTCCACTCTTTAATGCAAAACAATGGCACAGAAACTTGCTTGGACTAAACGGAATCATTTATCATCCAGATGGGTTTTTGATAACCGTTCATTCATTTACTGGAAATTTATTTAAGGTTGATGTTAGCGAAGGAGAAGAAGTCACCATTAAGATAATTAAGGTAAACGGAGGTTCATTATTTCTTGGAGATGGTCTTTTGCTATTGTCTCCAAACAAGCTTGTAATCGTTGGAAATCCTTGGACCAAATTGTTGGAAAGCTCGGATGGATGGGAAACGGCTTCCATCATTTCTAAATTCAAAACAAGGACTCATCGCGTGGCCACAGCTGCAACTTTGAAAGATGATAAGGTATATCTTAGCCATACCCTTGGCATGGGATTCCCAAAGAAGCATGTTCTAGTCGAGGCTGTTTTCTGATTAATGCGAAAGAGTACATTGCAGATTTTGATATCTAAGCATACGGTCAAACTTCGGGGGCGAAATTATCTTATAGTTTTCAAATTATTAAAAAAGTCCGTAGTTTTTTCTTGAGCACCAATAAAATCTAGCTAACGCAGTGAGATATTCCGAATGCAAAGACAAGACTTGGGAATTTCTTTCTTTTTTGTGGGGGTGGGTGGGTGTTCTTAAAAAGCAATTAGTAACATTTTTAATAAACGCCAATTCTAAATAAATTTTAACATTAAAATAATTTCACTATCTTAAAAAGCAATTAGTATATTTTCACTATATACATGTTTCTATGTATGCGCTAGCCTAATTTGACTCCAATTAATTAAACAAAACCATGATTATTAAATTGAATAGTTGCGATTTGTCATTTTGAAGTGATTATAATTTGGATTCTCATCATGGTCTTCCGTGTTTTATAAATATTATATTGCAAACGATTCCTAATTGATATGTTAGGTACTATACATAAATATATATTATGAATGATATTTGATTATTCAATGTAACAAATTACCAGGCCCCTCTAACTTGCGGCATTGGATTCCATACACGAGGGTTTACATGGAGTGGCATAAGCTATTAATTAAATTACAGCAATATTATATTAATTAATACGGTAATTTTATTTTTAGTAGGAATCAACTCGGGAAAGATTATACCCTTGAACGGAACAACATTTTAAATTTTAGTAGACTAACTAAAATTATTAAAATATTCAAATTAAACATACATTTTTATTTGTTTTTATTCATATTATTATAATTTATTTATTAAAATTATTAGCTAATCACTTTAATTACTTTTATCTATATCAAAGAGAATAAAAATATTTTTATTTATGTCACAAAAAATTATTTTTGTTCAATGTATGTAAAATAAAAATATATTTTCACTATTATTAATATATTCTTAAAATTTTTATTCATATTTTTTTTGGTGAATTCATAATTTTAATAAATAAATTAAATTAATAAAAGAATAAAGAAATTATTTTGGATATTAAATATTTTATTTTTATTAAAATAGATTATTTATTAAAACTATTAACTTACAAAAAATAGCAACATAAATAAAATAAAATAAAATAAAATTTTTTATAAATATTTTAATTAATCAACTTACAATTAAATAAATAAAAATACTATAGTAAAAAAGTTTGTGCTAATATTTAATAAATTATTATTACTACAAATTTAAAGGAGATTTATGAAAATGTCCCTATTGAAAGGTAATCTGCCGATTAGATTGCATAGGGAAGCAGAAAGTCCAGCCCACAAAAGGTAGACCTTCCCTTCTTTCCACCTTATACTCACCTATCCGAATGGGCTAACATATGTTGGTGGTAGAGTGGAATGTACCCCAGCCTAGCTAATGTAAATATGTCCTTAAAATTAAATAAAATATTAAATAAAAATATATTTTAATCTTTTATAGTAAATATATCTTCATATTTTAATTTTTTATATTAAATAGGTTTTAACATATTTTGTTACTATTAGAATTTATCTATTAAAGTTAAATTATATCTTTTATATTATTTTATTACAAACTAAGAATTTATTTATGATAAATTTATTATACAAAATTTTATTGTATTAGCATCTTGCATATTTATTTTATAATTTTTTTATTTTATGAAAAAAACTTATAATACTTTTTTATATTAAAAGGTATAAATACCCATTTTAAGTTATTGTTCACTGTAACAAGTAATAATTTTTATGTCATTATCTTTTTATATTAATATTTTACAAAATTTTACATGATAGAATTTTAATAAAAATAATGTTATAATATTGCCCATAAGATTTTTGTTTTAAGAAAATCTCTTATTTAATTAATTTTTAATATAAGCCTTTTTCTTGTCTCTAAAAAATTTTATATTTATTATTATGTTAAAAATAAATTTATTTAAAATATATGAATAATGCTAAAATTTTAAGTTATTATTGTAATTTATATCTAAAGTAATAGTATAACTTTTAACAATTGTTTGATAGATATAATCTTTAAAATAATTAATTACCTGCTTTTATTATCCAATAAATAATTATCATCCTACTTGAGTTTTTAATATCGCTTAAAATATGTTATTTTATAAAACTATATTGTATAATACTTATTAATATAATTTTAGGAGTCATAGTTTAATAATTTAATAAGCATTTGTGTTTAATTTTCTTACCGATTTCAAAATCAAGTGTGAAAAAATTAAAAAGTTGTTATTAAAATTATTTATTTTTTTTAAAAAAAATTTATATCATTTTTAGTTTTTACATATCTATCTCTTTATCTATCTATAACAATTTATAAAAATTTTATGCATCGAAATTCATATAATTTCTATTTAATAAATGTTTAACTTAGCCCGAATATAAATCCTCGCTCAGGCCCCGGGCTATCCGTCACTTTTTCTGGTGAATAATGGCGTTCTTACTCTGCACTCGGAAAACACTTTTCTTCTTCTTCATCCCAGGCATTCCAGCTGCTTACATTATTTCTCTCGAGCTAGCTAAGCCTAACACCCAAATGTATCAATACCACAGCTCCTGCTTCTTACGTGAGTGCGCCAGGTGGGATGACTCCTACCGACGACTCATCGTCTCCCTTGGAGAGGGAGGTATGGTCAGGTCTCCGTCCCCTATGATTACTCACCCGTTACTGTTTTAGAAGAAGTCACGCTGGTGTTGAATTGGCTGGTAATTCATCAGTCGGTATGGTCATTGATCGGTCTCGGAATCGGTTCCTCTTGGCCTTCACGTCACTGAGTTGTCTTTCAAGAAGCCTAAAAATACTATGCGCTCGCTGCTCATAATTTGGCCGCGCGGAAACGCTTGTTTCTCACCCAGCTCAATGGCCCAAATAAGTTTTTAAGAGGAAATGGGGAAGTTATTGGAACATATTTTGTTTGATGTAAGTGAATTTTTTTTAAAGATAAAAATAATTTGTTGCTGCAGGTGAAATAAATTATTTTGCAGACCATGTAGCAGCTGATTCAGAAGGTAATGCATATGTTACAGATGTTTTAGGCAATAAAATTTGGAAGGTTGGTGTGGAATGCAAGTTCCAATCCCTTCTCAAAAGTCCACTATTTACACCCAAAGAGTGGTAGAAGCAATGGCTTGCGCTTGTTAAGCCATAATATAAATAAAATTGCTGTGCACTAATCATCCAGTTCAAGCTCCTAGATAAGTGTCAAATTCAATATGGTATGAGAGGATGCTAGACTTCAGGTGGTGTTTTCGAATTCCCACAAGTTGTCTGGCACTTATCTTCAAGCTTAAGATTTTTAGTAAGTGGCAAATTCAATACGGCGCTATTGTCTCCTACCAAGCTCATAGTTAACCAAATATTTTGCCTGGATACCTTAAGAAGAAGCATGTGTTGGTCGAGGCTGTTTCTGAAACCTGAAACTTCTGAAGATAGACATTGAAACTCCTAAGTTAAAAAAAACTTTCGGTGTTTCGAGGGTTTTGATTCTTTCGAATCTGTGTTGTGTATCTCTGGAAAAATTGAACACTTATTTTTCTAACATAAATGACGAACTTTTTTTTCTTGTTAACTGGTAGTTTCAAATTGGATAGACATGGTTAGAGGTTGAATTTGTGCCATATATTTTCCCTTGAACCATCAATGAATCATTCTCAAGACTTCTAATTTACATTATACGATGTTCAATCAATTGAAACAAAAGGAATAATCTTTTATCAAATTGAGTCACTGTGTAATAAGAGCCACAAATTTTTTGTTAGGAAGACTACTGAATCAATCAACTACTGACCGCACTCCGAATGCTTGATACCAAAATGAATTTTCATTACATTTTGAAAAGTTCAATATTTGAAGTTGTAGTCATATTGAGCCAATTAGAAGGGAAGTGGGTTGCCGCCAAGCTATTGTTGGTTTCTCAATACTCGAAATTAATATTTAGGATTTCACTCAAAAGCTGACACCAAGCTCGTCTTTTAGCTAATTTAATTAATTTGTTGCCAGTTCTGATATGATTATACGAACCAAAAGGAGATGTTCTCAACTCACTGTCGTAAAATGAGCAGAACACAGAAAAGCGTCGTCAACTCCATTGCTGGCAATGCAAACGATAAAGTCTCCAGGAAACCATTTTACTGAAAAAACACAGAGCTTGTTAATTGGACTTGCCAATCTTGTTGCAGGAACGATAATGTAATAGGTTTGCTCATGCATGCACATGCACATGCACATGTCAAGTAAAATGCTAATATGTAAATAAATCTCTTAGGCAGAGAAATTGAGGAGAGAGTGAAAACCATAAATGAAATTAATAATTTCAATAATAATAATTATTAATTAATGTAGCGTAGTCCAGATATGCGTATAATAATATTTATGGAATATTTTCATTCGATTATTTTACTCTAAATTATGATAAATATTGCATTCAGCTGTAATTTTGTGGCATTTTTTAAATCCTAAATTTTAAGATAAAAAAACTGCAGCTTTACCGTCGCCCCAATTCAACCTTCTACACTTTTATACTTATATGTGTAAGTATACACATATGTATATATATCTGACTAAAAAAATTAAATTAATTTAAAATTTTGCAATAAATATAATATTATAATTAAAAATTAAAAATATATCAAACAAATTTATTCATAATAAAAAATTGTTCTAGTAAATTTAATATAAATATAAATTTGTTATCAACACTGATAAATTATAATTTAAAAATAAATTTTATTAGTGTTAATAAATTTATTTTCAAATTATAATCTGTTGGAAATAATAAAAATGGATTCTTTTAGTATGCATATGCTTAATTAATATATTTTTATTTTTAAAATTAATTTATAAAATTATAAAAATCTAGATCACAACATTATATTTTTAAATCAAAATTGTATATTTATTACAAGAAAAATAATTTTTTAATTTCTTAGTTCATTTATTTTGAAAGTAATATTGTTTAAAAATATGTTTGTATGTATGTATGTATGTATGTATACTATAAAATATTAAAATCTAATCCATAGTGTGTATGGTTTAATGGTAAAGGTGTTTGTTTATTTAGTTGTTCCAAGATTCAAAACTTCTTTCATTACTTTTTATTTTTTATTTTTTTTTATTTTTAATTTTAATGTTAAAGGTATAAATGTTATTTTATGTAATTGTTAACAGATTAATGGACGGACAAATGTCATTTCATATAATATTAACAAATTAATGAATTTAAGTTTTAAGGGTGTAAATGTTATTTTATATAATTATTAACATATTATAATTATTTAAAAGTAAAATATTATATTTTAATATTTATTGTATCATATTAAGATATTTAGTCAAATGAAAATGTTCCTTAAATATTCATGAAAGAAAAAGTTAATTATTTAAAAATAAAATATTAAAAATATTATAAAGATAATCCAATTTAGAGACAGAGAATGCAGCCTCCACACTCAAATGCATATATAAATAAAGAATTTCACTTACAGAAGTCAATAGGGACATAAAATACACTAAATGCGTCATTTTTATTATATAGTTACAACAAAACAGTTCTTTAACTACGCTATTAGTTGTTTCTGAAAGACGAAAATGGCACCACTAACGACTTTTGCCACTACAAAATTTTCGTTGTTAAGACGTTGCTATATGGTGCTTACTACAAAAATGGCGTCGTTAATTTTAGTTTTAGCGGCAACAATAACTTAGTGTTAAAAATTTTATATCAGGCAATGCCTAATGTTGCCGATAAAAATACTAATTTTGACACTGAATTTTTTGCGATGAAACTAAAATTCATTGCTAAAACTTAAAATTTTATATTAATTATTTTTTTCTCTTTTAGTGATGACTTTAAGTTTGTTGCCGATAAAATTGTCTTTTAAAATGAATATGTTTGACACTGCTAAAAGTGGCATTGCTAAACTCCCTTTTTTCTGTAGTTGCAGTATTATATAAATAACATAAATTTTTTATTACAATCCTCAAAGTTTGTTTTTAAACTTGTTCTATTCATTTTTAGAATTTTTTTTTTAATTTATATAATAATAAATTTAAAATGACGAACTATAATAATTTGAGAATTACATCTTAAAAGCTTGAGGAATTATACGGTAGAATCCATCATAATCCCGCATTTTCATGTAATGTTTTAGGAGTTTTATCTTTTTCAAATGTTTTTATTTTGTTAGAATTTAAAGAATTAATTTTTTTTGAGAGGTTTTCGATTTAAACTTTTGACTTAATTTTTTATTAAATAATTTATATAATTTAATAATATATATAATTGTTGAGTTATTATTTTTAAAGTCTTAATTTTAAATTTTAACCATTAAATTGTATGATTTTAATAATTAAAAAAAATATATTTGTAAATTGTATAATTAATTTAAACATGTTAAACAACTTTATATATAATCTCCATAATCTAATTTATTGAAAACAAAAATATTCATAAATTCATAATTTTATTTTTAATTCCAAACAAATAAAAGATGGGGTAATTGTAGAAGCCGCTAATTTTAGTTTGGAAAAAAATTTGGTAAATGACTTTACTTACCTTTTCTCTATTATTTGCTTGCTAACATATTTTAAGATATGCAATTACTTATTTATCCTTTTGAATACAAATATGATAATACAAACAAAAATAAGACGAAAATATAATTTCTTATTTTGTGTACAACATTTTGAATATGATTTCATTGAACTCAACCCTCCAAATTCGGAGCTCATGTTAATTTAAGTAGTTATTTTACAAAGTCAAGCTTAGACAATCTAAATTTAAAGTAAATTTTAGTGTAATCATGTACGAATTTGACTATATTTTTATTCATTTAATTTTAATTTAATCTACACTTTAGTATATACTATCACTATTTAATGATATGCATTATACTTTAGATAAAATAAAATTAGTAGATTACCCATGATTTATCATATTGCCCCAAGTTTTGAATGTCAACCAACTAAAGCTTAAAAATTATGGAAAATATCTTTTGAAAAAAAATAAATAAGTACGGGAAATAAGTGAGGCTTTCTCCAAAATAATTTTTTCCTAATTTTCATGGGGGATTTATGAAAATGCCTTTAAATGATGCTATCAATTGTCTTGTGGTACGGTACAACTTCCCAACAAACGACGATATAGAAAAATCCAACAGCCTGCCTATAAAAGTATATTTCCTCACCGGCTTCCCACATTAACACAACAAATTCTCGCTAACCGTCCAACGCCACAACCAAACCCAAGCGCATCAAACCAGACCTTCTCTTTCTCTCTCTTTTGCTAATAATGGCCTTTGGTCTTTGCTCTACCAAATCATTACTGTTCTTCTTCCTCATCTCCGCCATTCCCATCGGTTACATCATTTATCTCGAGCGAGCCACGCCTGCCACTCACGTGTTCGAGTACCACAGCTCTAACTTCTTCAGGGAGTGTGCCAAGTGGGATGACTCCAATCGTCGATTTCTTGTCTCTTTTATGGAGGGAGGAATCGGACAGGTCTTGGTGCCAGATGATTACTCTCCAGGATCCCTACTAGACGAAATCACGGTTGTCAAAGACGTCGACTTGACCGGAAATTCGTCTCTCGGGATCGTTGTTGACCGCCCTAGGAATCGTCTTCTTGTGGTCGTTTCGGACTTGTTGGGAAACAAATACGGTGCGCTGGCCGCCTATGATTTATCCACGTGGAAGCGTCTGTTTCTAACGCAACTCAGTGGTCCAAGTAAGTTCTTTAAAATAATCATTAGTAATTATTTCGTATTTTAGTCTTGTTTATTACACCATTTTAGTTAAGAAACCTGTCATTATGGTTTTGGATTCATTCGAATATGCATTAGATAAGGTGTTAATTGTTTCTTATAAACGCAATTAACCTGTCATTATGCTTTAGATTCGTACGAAGCGGGACGACAAATACCCTTCATTAAGTTATGTTTGCTAAAAAAAATTCTCTTATGTCAAAAGATTGCGACATATATTTTTGTTAATTTAATTTTTTTTTATAATTTTTAGTTTTTTAACGTAATGATTATTATGTTTCAAATATTTATAATAGTATAAAAATTAAAATAAAATTTATAAATTTTTTATATTTTTTAAAATATAAATTTTATTAATTAAAATTTATGTATTTTAGATAATTTTTAATAGTAATTTTATGTATTATATATATTTTAAATTTTTATATTTTTATAAAAATTAAAAGTATAATAATCATTATACGATAAAAAATAAAAAGTAAATAATTAATTTAATGAAAAATATTTGTCATAATTTTTTAATTTAAAAAAAAAATTATCGTCAAATATAAAATAAAAAACTATTATTATTTAATAAAATTATATAGAAAATTTGCCTTTCACCCATCGTATAAACGTGCTATAGATAAGGTTCCAGTTATTTCTTAAGAATGCAGGAAAGGTATTAGTTGTTTATTGAGAATGCAGGAAAGGCAAGAACTGTTTTTTAATTACTTCACTATGAGTGTGAGCCACCACGTGCCTCAAGCACGGATCAAGTCTAATTCGGACTGCCGTGAAACTTAAATACTGAAACCATTGGGTCGTAGCCTGCTGCTGCCTTACTATCACTACTATTTGGTCAACCGTCTATTCATTGACTGTCTGTATGCGCAAAGGAATCAGTTGGTTTTTTTAGTACGGATAAATGAATCAGTTGTCGCTTATTGACTTGTTGAAAATTAAATGCCGATTAAATGTGTTTGCTCACCGTCGCAGTTGGAAGATCATGTTTTATGATTAATGCACGTTCTGAATTGGTTGATCAGGTTGCTTTTTATAAGACTCATAATTTGATACTCTTTATTGTTGCAGGTGAGAAATCTTTTCCGGATGACGTGACAGTTGATGGAGAAGGGAATGCATACATTACCGATACTGTGGGCAGTAAAATTTGGAAGGTAGGCGTGGACGGACAGTTCCTATCCATCATTAGAAGCCCACTCTTCACTCCTAAAGAGTGGTACAAACGCTTGTTAGGACTAAATGGAATCATTTATCATCCAGATGGGTTCTTAATTGTTGTTCACACTTTCACCGGCAATTTGTTGAAAATTGATATTGGCAAGAGCCAGGAAATTAAGTTAATTAAGGTAGCCGGAGGTACATT
Source organism: Trichilia hirta (assembly GCA_035221805.1). Taxonomy (NCBI): domain Eukaryota; kingdom Viridiplantae; phylum Streptophyta; class Magnoliopsida; order Sapindales; family Meliaceae; genus Trichilia; species Trichilia hirta. The sequence goes on along the minus strand of JAWDEX010000002.1, from coordinate 7,844,311 downwards.
GTCATTTGGAGATGGTTTGGAACTACTGTCTCCTACTAAGCTTGTAGTAGCAGGAAATCCTTCTGCTAGATTGGTTGAGAGCTCTGACGGGTGGGAGACAGCTTCCGTTGTCGCCAAGTTCAAGGGGCCAGCTCATCGGTTGGCCACAGCAGCAACTGTGAAAGATGGGAAGGTATACCTTAACCACATGATTGGCCTGGGATATCCCAAGAAGAGGCATGTGCTAGTGGAGGCTGTTTTCTAGAACCTGAAATTTAGATTCAATCTCCTCCCCCCGATAAGGCAGTCAAACTTTATAGAGTGGTTAAGTTTTGTTGCTTTGAGGGCATTGATTTGATATTGTATTATCGAAAAATACTTTTAATTATTTAGTTTATGGCGCATTTTCTTCATAATTGGTGTTTTGGAAATGATATTTCCTAATTTGTTTCCAATACTTCTGATGTGGAAATGCATCTTGATTCTTGATGCATGCATAGAGAGTTTAAGCTAAGGTGTTAGAGATTTCAAAATAAAGCAGTTGCGCCCGACTGATGGCCAATTTTGGGCACGAAAGCCTACCACAAACACTATAAAGTTGGGTTACAAAGATTGGATCCACAACTTTAGGCAGGATATTACAATAAAATGAGCACAAGCCAATAGTGGATCATCAATTCCTTTGCTGTCACAGCCTAATAATATCCTGGAAAGTATTCAACTGAACTAAAATGAGTTCACAGACTTGCCAAGGTTCTAGTCATGCACACATAGACAAGGCACCCAATAATTATCACATACAAAGAAAAAATAAATTAAAACCCACAAGGCAGAGAAGCCACCAGTGAAGATCATGAATCTTAACAATTTCAAAAGCAATAATGTCGTCTAAATCTCAGTTACAATACATTTATTCAAATCAAGGCCATGTTACACATGCTTCTCTTATGGACTTAGTAGCCAAGTTAAGAGAATCAAAATATTGGAGTAATGCTGAAGCCATCAGTATTATCACAATAAAATAGTAAAAAGATCATTCTTCTGCAACAACACGAATTTCACCTCTCTCTAGCAAGTCATAGAATGTCCTTGTTTTCCTCTGCCCATTCCATTGATGCATCTTCCAAAGACCACCAGCAGCCAAGCCAAGTGCTATTCCTATACATATCTCCTTGATAACGCTTGGTCCGTTCAAGGTGGCATGAGCAATCTTGTGGCCAGCCATATCACTTCTACTTAAAGGGTAAATCTACAAGCAAGAAACATGTTTAACCCAAATTTTCAGTAGACAGAAAGAAACACAGAGAAACCATACCAATGAATGATTCTAAAAGTAACAAACAAACAAACAACATGATGTCAAGAACAAATGCGTCAATCCACATACCACTAGCCGCATACCCTACCTTACAAAGATCTTTTATTCTTGTACCCAACCAAATGAATGCAGCCAGTCATGCAATTTAGATTACAATCATTAAATTGCTTCAAAGACTGAAAACCGAACTGAGCTTACCGTTCTTTCCAAAAAGAAAAAAAAAAAAGATAAAATAAACAAACTGAGATAACCAAGCCCAGTCTTGAAATTGTCTGAAAATTAAAACTTGGCCAATGCGTGATCTTGGCATATGAAATTAGCCAAGGTTGATTAAACGTAGACTTCACCCAGCTCAGGGTCTTTCAACATTGTGATAGGATAACAAGCTTAGATTTGTTAGAAGGGTGGTAACAACAAAGAGACCAAAATTGTAAATTCTCTTAGTTTCTAGCGAGAGAGAATTGAGTGTAAGAGGTTTTGGGGAAGCGGTTGGTGAGTGAGTAAGTGAGCGGCTTTCCTTCTAAAATCTTATTTTTCCCATTGAGCAGTATTCTTCATCGCTTCTGGCTCATAGATGTAGAACAATAGCCGAACCATGTAAATCTTGGTGTTCTCAATCATTTTCTTGTCAACTTTAATTTCTCCACATTGTTGCCCCAACACAAGCCGTTGTTCATGTTTTTTCATAAAACAACATATTTTTAAGAAGATTTAATTCATAACTAATTCCTTATGCTAAACTCTGAGAAGAATTGAAGTAGTTTTTTGTAGGGCACCAATATAAATGAAACTGTTAATATTTGCTATCTGCAGTTAAAGTAACTAATAATTCACATCCGCCGTCCTTATTAGTAAATTACAGTGCCCACAACACATCAAGAAAATTAATATCCGAAAATTGAGAATGAAAACAAACTACTGATTGACGCATCCATGTGTTCAACAGAATAAAGACTCAAAATTGATTAAATTTGAGGAAACACGCATATCGTGGAGTAATACGGAGATGCATCAAAAGGGCAAAGGTGAAGCATAAAAATAAATTAAGATACAATAGCATTCAATTTCAAACTACCAGAGCAATTTTGATCAAACACCAAAAAGAGAAAATAGCAAACCATGTCAACCCAAGCAATATTGATCTAATATTTATAATCAACATCAATTAAACAGAATTTAGTCACAATAACCAAGGGAATACTAACCCGTCAAGCTAATGAAGGAGATCCAAATCCAAGAATGGCGAACAGATGGCGGAGGTCTACCGTCGATGGCCAACGAAACAGATGAGGTGAGACTATGCTTATTTTATATTTTTAATTTTTAGATAATAAGTTAGATACGGGGTGAAACTTAATTTTTAAATGGTTACTATCAGCAACCTTCTTTAAAATTTGTTAATATTTTTTTAGATAATACGAATATAACAATAATTATTTATATGTTTTAAAAAAAAAATTATTTATAATTAATATACAATTTTATTTAATTATTAAATTAAATATAACTATTTATTTATTTATATTATTAAAATACACATTTATTTATTATTAAAAATAAAAAATTAATTACATATTCATTGTTGAAACTAAATAATTAAAAAATTTTCAGGCACCTCATCGTTAAAATTTTTTATTTATAATAATAATTATATATATATATTATAGCAATAAAAAATAAATAATTAATTATATCTAATTTTATTATTATATAAAAATATAATGATAATTATAAATTGTATTTTTAATAAATTAGAGAGAGAAATTTTTTTATATTTTTGGTATTTAAATAAAATATTATTAAATTTTAGGAGAAAGTGATTTATATTTAAAAACAAAAAAGCACATGCCATTTGAAACATTAAACATGAGTGTGACGTATTACAGCTGGTTTTTTGTTTCAAAGTATCCTAATTTTGTCATATAATTAATACCATTTTACATTTTACATCGCATTAATAATTAAATTGCCTAAAAATAATAAACCAGCATGATTCAATATAAAAATATCTTAATTTGTCCTATATGTTCAGCATTATTGTCCATCGATGTCAGAAAGGTATATGCCCATAATACCTTTACTCCTCTTATAGTATTCCGCGGAAGCTTCCAAATATGATTCCCTAATCCTTGATGGTTACATAGAAGAGGATAAAAATTCTTGAGGGAGGAACGAGCTGCTAATCGGAGAATGAAATTACAATGACTTTAATAATTGATGATCTGTTCATTATTTTTATGGAAGGGTGCTAACTATCAAAGCTTATTACTGACTTTATTCAAAAAAAAAAAAAAGAGTATTGAGGGCAGCAACCAGCATGACCTTTGCAGTTACCTATATTTCAGGCCACTCTCCCGCACCTGAACAGCCTGAGACTACTCCACGTTATATCAGCAAATCTTCCCGTCAATGTCTTTGCAACATTTTCAATTTATTAATCCATTGCATCAAGCCCATTAACGTGCATGTCTATCTTATAATACGCAACCTTAACAACTGTCTTTGACTTTTATTTCAATTTAATGTCTCTTACTGCTAAGTAAGAGCGTGAGCATAGATGGTCCATGGAGAGGCAGAAAAGTTTCTCTTTCAAATCCACGAGATTCTTGGTGTTTTCTTTCACTATCTCTTCTTTTATCATCTTCCTAACATTCTTCTTTTACTGGGTCATCAAATCCACTCCTTTCATTAAGGACGATACCCATTTTCAGTTAAGCAAAACAGCCGTTAATGTAAGTCTGAAACCCATATCTGTACAGACCTTAACGGGTTTCAGAAGAAATTTCACAGCAACAAATGTGAAAAATTTAGTCTTGATCGATGGCAATATAACTAGACCTGATAATACTTCTGGGTTTGCTGACATTTCAGTTTCTGGGGACATTCGGAGAGAGGGAAATGACACTAAAGTGTTGGAAGATGATGGAAGCAAAAATGAAGATCTAAATGCTACTCGTTTAAGTACAGGTCAACAGAGTGAACCCCCACCTGAGAACCTTGAAGAGAAGAAGATTAGAGAAGTTTCAGTTGAGAAAACTGAACTTCCCAGTGATCAACAGATTAAAAGGAAGAAGATCGGAGCGACTTCGGTTAAACAAGTTGAAGGCGTGAGTAACCAGAGAACTGAAAATAAGAGGACAAGGGACTGTGATATTACAAAAGGAAGGTGGGTCTATGATGACAGCTATCCTCTGTACACAAATGCTACATGTCCTATTATTGACGAAGGTTTCAATTGTATGAGCAATGGTAGACCTGATAAAGACTACATGAAGTGGAAATGGCAACCATACGATTGTGACATTCCAAGGTAATGTTTTAATCTAATTTTATTTATTGATTTGGATTTACCATGGATAGTTGTGGATGCGTATCAATGAAGTCATTTTGTGTGAATTGATTTACCATGAATTGTTGTGGATGTATACCAATGAAATCAGTTTGTGTTAATTAACTGATATTCAGTTTATAAAAAGAAGCATTAAATGTTGATGAGCTGAGTTTTCATGAGTGTAATCTAATTTTAGGTTCAATGCAACCAAAATGCTGGAATTGATCAGAGGGAAAAGGCTGGTTTTTGTTGGTGATTCACTTAATAGAAATCAATGGGAATCTATGCTATGCATGCTCTTTAAAGCTGTTAGAGATCCGAGGAAGGTCTATGAAACTCATGGACGAAGAATCACCAAAGAGAAGGGAGATTATAGTTTCAAATTTGTGGTAATTATGTAAAGATATTATATTTATTTGGTTGGTGGGATTGAAATCTGTTATTTTTGAACTATTAGTCGTTTATGCAGGATTATAAATGCACGGTTGAATACTATGTGAGCCATTTCTTAGTTCACGAGGGTAAGGCTAGAATAGGGCAGAAGCGAGTGCAGACATTGAGAATTGATTCTATTGATCATGGATCATCAAGATGGAGAGGAGCTGATATTTTGATTTTCAACACTGCCCATTGGTGGACCCATTACAAAACAAAAGCAGGGTTAGTACCATTCAAGCTTCAAATCCTAGCCTTAGCCATTGTGTTATGCTTGGATGTTTTATTGTTCAATTATTCCTTGTGCTTGTTGCAATCTATGGAGTTCTAATTCGGATCGCGGTTCTTAAGAAAGCATATAAAGCTGTCATACATATATACATTTCTGCACACATTGAAGGATGATAGATGGTTTACAGCTTGAATGTGATGGATGGAGCTATCATTTTATTTAATTTTTTGTTTCCCTTTTGATGAACAGATTGGATCACAATTATGTAAATGATCGATAAATGGATATTATATCCTGAATTTTCCATTGTTATTCATAAGTCTGATGGCCTTGAAACAGGATTAACTATTACCAGGAAGGGGATCAAGTGCATCCCCGGCTTGATGCTTCCACAGCTTTTAGAAGAGCATTAATGACTTGGGCTTCATGGGTTGATAAACGCATCAATTCAAGGAAAACCCAAGTTTTCTTTCGAAATTCAGCACCTTCCCACTTCAGGTTTGCTTTATTCTGCCACAAACTCAATCTTATCATATCAGTTGCTAAGTAGTTTACGATTATGTTGTACTCAGGGGAGGTCAGTGGAATGCAGGTGGCCACTGTACTGAAGCTACTCAACCCCTTAATGAAACCTTAGGATTCACCCACCCTGATAAGAATGTAATTGTAGCGGATGTCATAAGACAGATGAAAACTCCTGTAAGTTTCTTGAATATAACTAGTTTGTCCGAGTACAGAATAGACGGTCACCCATCAATGTATGGAAGAAATCCAGGGAAGCGTTACTCTTCAAGAACTCAAGACTGCAGCCATTGGTGTCTTCCTGGTGTTCCTGATATATGGAATGAGCTATTGTATTATCATTTGCAATCAAAATAGAGGATAATGTTTCTCAGCTTACCTGTTCTTTCAAAATTTTCTGCCTGTTGATTTTCTTCACGGAGAGTGCAATGTAATTCGTATGGAATTATTATACAAAATGTAGATCAAATTTTTTGATTGATATTCATTTTATTGGAGCAAAGAGACATTCATCGTTTTTCCAAGTTGTAAAGCCAGCCTTGAGAGCATTCATGAGTTTGTATGTACGTCTACTGGCGGGAGAACGAAGAAGAACTTCATTAATCCGTGCATTATAAATTTGAGGGCTTAATCGCCAATATCAATATTTTGACTTATCCCAAGGCACATTACTTCTCGGAGTGAACAATAACTACGAAAAATATTATTTGCCTTATATTTATGAGATAATATAATAAACTATTTTAAAATTAGAAAAATTTATCATTTACATTACTTCTCGGAATGAACAATAATTACGAATAATATTATCTGTCTTAAATTTAATAGATAGTATAGTAAATTATTTTAAAATTAGAAAATTTATCATGTACTTGAAATCTTACCTCACATCAATTTATTTTAAATAAAAATTTCAGAAAAAAAAGTTAAAATAAATAATATGACACAATCCATGGTTGCTCGCGTTCGCTAAGAAAGTTTCCTATTGCATTTTCTGGAAGTCATTCCAAAGCCGGGGCTCGGTGCTACTGGCAAGCTGCTATTTCGCATCACTGATAGGGAGAAAAACAGTCACAGGCTTATATCACAAACCTCTATTATAGCGTTTCCCCAAAATAAATAGATTACATCGTCAAGAAAATGATACACGCCACTCGCGACAACATTTCCGAACTCCGATTTCGTTGCCTACCGAATTGTAGTGCATAGCTAAAAATATTATCGGAGCTTATTGCCAAAGACAAACCATAATAATGTTTCCACCTCATTGTCCACCTATCTTATTGCATGACCTTCAAACTCTCTGATAAGTGAGGACAGACTTGGGCAGGGCATATATACACAGATAATTACTGTCCAAAAATAAGCTTCCCTTAATTGGTGGTGGTGATATTGATAATAACACTGCTGAAATATTATGGAACATGACCAGATGCACATTTAAAACCATGCTAGCCGGGCATCAGTGAGATTGATGTTTCTTTGGTCTGCCTTGAGCGACTGATGAATCATCTCTCTTGGAACCTTCAGGTTTCCGGGCCCACGCAGGTGCTTGGTCTGGCCCATAACGGTAGTCATAAAAGAGTTCCTCACTGGCTTCGATATGCTCCTTGGCAAATATGCCCACTCGATGATCCCCAGCCACCAGCATTACCTGTAAAAGCTAATGCATTAGCCTAAACAATGATAATTGATAGAAAATTACTCAAACACCCGTACCTTGGCATAGCAGTTAGGATTTGACGAGTGGTTTGCAAATTTCAGCTTATCTCCTTTGCGATAAGCATCAAGGACATACTGCACGGAAACAACCGAAAAACAATTTCAGATTTTTGGCTTCATATTACCACTCTTTAAGAGACGATGGTGGTGGCTACGGCATACATAGAGCAGGTGAATTAAACTCTTTGAGATTATTGTTTTGGTGCAGAAATTATTAGCATCACATAATGAATTTTATATTGTTCAGAATTTGTGTCAGCAGGTGCCACTTGCCTGATCATTCAAGTCAAAAAGAAAAGATGAATTTGCACGATCATAAATCTTCCCCCGCTTGTCCGCTTCTCGATGAGAGATCAATTCACCAGTATATTCACCAAGATAATCATTCTTGTTGACAGAATTCTGAAATCCCGTCATTGAGTTCAGTTGACAGCAACAGCAAAATTTTAGGAAACATCAGATGATTTGTTAGCCTACCTTTAAAAAGGCTCCCCATCCAGCAACATCAGACTTTGCCAAGAGGATCTGAAAAGAGGAAGAAAGAAAGTATTATGCAACTGATCCATTAAAAATGTTTCAACTTTACACAGCTTTTGATAACAAATCGCTCTGAATTCCTCACCCTCTGCTGTTGCCTCAGAAGCAGCCTCATGTTACCACATTGACCGTCTCCTCGTTTGGGCGGCTCACCCAATGAACCATCCCCACAACTGCACTATGTATAAAAAATTTCACTGATGCTGATATTCAGACAGAAGCACACCAACTCAACTGTAATATTCACAACTTCCATATAAGCTAAAATTGCCACTTCAGGCCCCGAATAATTTTATTGACCCAGTACTTAACACGACAAAACAAAATCGTAAGAAAATCAGGAAAAACCTTTATTTCTCAATAGAACTCTTGAGATGAGTTAAGCAATGCCTCCCTCAAGAACAAGATCAGGAACTCAAATGTGTAAATCTCCGTCATTTTTTTCATAGTAGGTCAGCAAAAAGCCTAGTGTCAGTACTAAATAATAGTTTCAGCAGTCTGACAAGAAACTCCAATCTGGGTTCTAAAATATAACAGAAGGCTGGGAAATATATTATACACTACCACAAACAACGTATACTGTCACCTCCAGAAACATCTAAATGTGCAGGTTATGAATGATAAAAGTAAAAGGTTCATCTTAAACAGCAATAGATCCTCAAAGTACTTGTAAGCAGAACAAACTCTACTTACCCACGAAACCTTAAAGCTAGATAGGGTTATAAGAATAAGCATATAGAACACATTACCTAACCCAGCAATTCCGGCAAACATCCGGGTCACATTCACGTCCAGCAGCAAAGCATGGGCATTGCCTGCTTCGACATTGACTCTTTGCACAGTGGCATCCCCTGAACCGATTTTTGCAACTCTTCGAGCAACTTAAGAAGTAATAGTTACTTGAGTGAATAAAATTATTAAAATAACAATCTTCTTTGATCCACACTGTAGTTCTATTTGTAATCAAAAGCAACAAGTTATACTATGCGACCAAATAAAACCAGGTCAATGTAACTCAATCAGCTTAATCCAACTAATTGATCAGCTCTAGAACCTCTATTCCACTGGGAGAGATATGACCAACACATTTAAGAATTTACCTGGGACATACTTTGATCATAAGCAGCGTAAAAGATTCTAGCCCTATCTATATGGACAAGGATGCAGAAAGTCAACTAGGGATGCGCAAATACTTCCCTGCATACCTATTAAATAACAATAATTCAACATACCCGCAATATTTTTCACAGCAAGTTCCATTATGCAGACAAGGGCACTGCTTTCCACACATGGACTGGCATCCACACGGTGTATACTGCTTACAAGACTGATTTTTACCATCTGCAATTCTTTTCCAAATCGATGGATGGCCAGCAGACTTCCAAGAATATTTAAGTTTCCGCGTTCTTCCCCTTCTACGAAGTAACCGTGGTCTTGAAGGTATCTCTTGGTCCTTAAACAACAATAAGAAAACAGAAAGAAGGCACTGTTATGCATGTCAACAAAATAACGAGATAAGAATACGTCCTTAATAATTAAAATATTAGCTATACCAAAATAAATTAAAAGCCAAGAGCCAATTATTTGGAACCAAATGAGCTGATTCTCGTTTACCCTATATTAGACTGACAGTAATACTTAGCAATTTGTACTTTTTAAGCTCTACTTTCTAATAATGAAGTTTCTTATTTTGCTCAACAAAGTAAGCCTTATACCTGTAATGAATAATAAAAGAAAACACTCTCATTACTACCAATAATAAATTCTCTCGGTAATAGTACTTCTGACTCCAAGGTTTCATTTGAGGTAATAACTAGTTTTCCTTAAAATGGTGAAGAGAACAGAAAAGAAAAATATATCAGTACATACTGCATAATCTGTGTCCACTTTCCCAGTTTCTTCCGGAAAGGAACTTGGTGTGACAGATTTGTGAGGCATTGAAGAACCACTGTCACGCATGTAACTGGATACTTCCACGCAAGTCTTCAAGCCAGAAAGTAAATTTCTGGCTATAAGGCAACTGCAGATGATTAAACACAAGGTTAATAAAGAAAGACAGCCTTGTTTTGCAGAAACAGAAGAAAAAAACTAAAAGTTGGAACAAACTACATCTAAATGTATCAAGTCCAGCACATTCACTAGAAAAGAAAGTTCGGAAACTGTAGGCTTTGCAACTGAGTTGATGGGAAAATGCCAATGCAAGTATAAAAAATATGAAAAGGAACCCCATATACCTGTTTCTCCCAAATATTTCCACACCCTTCAAATACAGTTCTTTCTCAATAGGTTTCCACTCAGAGCTGCTCGAAACTCCTTCAAGCAGTTCTCCTTTGGAAAATGACTGCTTTGTTTCAGTATCTTTCTTTGCATGTTTGTCTCCATCCGTTACATTGTACTGAATTTTATTACAGGAAGTACCATCAGGGCTAACAAATTTCTCAGATGTAGTTTCACTTGGTGAATTTTTGGCGGTCATTTGAAGGTCACTGTCACTAATTGCACCAGCATGGTGCCTACTTTTGGCATCTGAACTTGGTATACCATCACTGAATGCAGTAATTTTATCTAAAGGCAATAGTTTCTTCTGTTTCTTATTTGAAGAATCCTCAAGATCATCACAAACTTGTACTGAGTCATTTAGCTCTAGATTTATCTGCCCTAAAGCCTTGCGTTTTCCGAAACTTTGCATGGAAGATGTATACGTATTTAGAGCACCAATAGCAACTTCTGGGCTGTGAACAGATTCTGATGTAACAGGTAACACATTTTCAGAATTGCATCTTTCACCAAGAATGAGGTCACTATGAGCATCTGGCTTTTCATGGGTAGTCACCTCTTGTGTGTTTTTCATTCTATTTGAAATATTAGTAGTTGAACCTTCTATGGTATCCTGAAAGGCTCTCAACTGCAAGACATTCATAAGGAAATCAAATTTCAGGACTTTTCCAAGAAATCAGAATAATTATCCTACATTATGATAACAATAAACAGAAAAGAATCCATAGATAACCTTCTAGAAAGTCCTGGAAATGTAAATGACCACGACCCCATCATTACAAATATGTGTTTT
>JAWDEX010000002.1:7805559-7833065 GCA_035221805.1 Trichilia hirta | reverse complement strand
TTATTTGGAACCAAATCAGCTGATTCTCGTTTACCCTATCTTAGACTTATAGTGATACCTAGGAATTAGTACTTTTTTAAGCTCTATTTCTAACAATGAAGTTTCTTATTTTGCTCAACAAAGTAAGTTTTATCCCCGTAACGAATAATAAAGAAAACGCTCATTACTACAGAAAAAAATTTCTCTTGCTAATGGTACTTCTGGCTCCAAGGTTTCACTTGAGGTAATAACTAGTTGTACTTAAAATGGTTAAGAGAATAGAAAAGAAAAACATATCAGTGCATACTGCATAATCTGTGTCCACTTTTGCAGTTTCTTCCAGAAAGGAACCTGGTGTGACAAATTTGCGAGGCATTGAAGAACCACTGTCACGCATGTAACCGGATACTTCCATGCAGCTCTTCAAGCCAGAAAGTAAATTTCTGGCTATAAGGCAACTGTAGATGATTAAACACAAAGTTAACAAAGAGGGACAGTCTTTTTTGCAGAAACAGAAGAAAAAAACTGAAGGTCAGAAACAAACTACATCTAAATGTATGAAGTCCAGCACATTCACTGGAAAAGAAAATGCGGAAACTGTAAGCTTTGCAACTGAGTTGACAGGAAAATGCCAATGCAAATCTTTTTTGCAGAAACAGAAGAAAAAAACTAAAGGTTGGAAACAAACTACATCTAAATGTATAAAGTCCAGCACATTCACTGGAAAAGAAAATACAGAAACTGTAAGCTTTGCAACTGAGTTGACGGGAAAATGCCAATGCAGGTATAAACCATATGAATAGGAACCCACACATACCTGTTTCTCCCAAATATTTCCACACCTTTCAAATACAGTTCTTTCTCAATAGGTTTCCACTCCGAGCAGCTCAAAACTCCTTCAAGCAGTTCTCCTTTGGAGAATGACTGCTTTATTTCCGGCTCTTTCTTTACATCTTTGGCTTCATCCATTATATTGTGCTGAATTTTATCACAGGAAGAACCATCAGGAATAACAAATTTCTCAGATAAAGTTTCATTTGCTGAATCTTTGGTGGTCATTTGAAGGTCAATGTAATTAATTGCACCAACAAGGCGCCTACATTTGGCATCTGGACTTGGTATACCATCACTGGACGCAGCAATTTTATCTAAAGGCAATAGTTTCTTCTGTTTCTTATTTGAAGAATCCTCAAGATCATCACAAACTTGTAAAGAGTCATTTAGCTCTATGTTTATCAGCCCTGAAGCCTTGCGCTTTCTGAAAATTTGCAGGGAAGGTGTAGTCGTATTTAGAGCACCAATAGCAACTTCTGAGCTGTGAACAACTTCTGATGTAACAGGTAACACATTTTCAGAATTGCATCTTTCACCCAGCATGAGGTCACCATGAGCATCTGGCTTTTCAGGGCCAGCCACCTCTTTTGTGTTTTCCATTCTATTTGAAATATTAATAATTGAACCTTCTATGGTATCCTGAACAGCTCTCAACTGCAAGGCATTCATATGGAAATCAAACATCACGACTTTTCCAGGAAAACGGAAACAAAATTCCTATATTATGATAACAATAAACACAAAAAGGATACATAGACAACATTATAGAAAGTCCTGAAAATGTAAATGAGCACAACCCCATCATAAACCAAAATATTACATACATATCTACATGCGTGCGTGCGTACGTACGTACGTACGTACATACAAACATACATACATACAGTGTGTGTGTACAGAGAGAACAGAAGGAATGTAGGAAAGGGAGGGAATACCTGGAGGTAACAATGATCACTGCAAGGTTTCCTATCATCTTCATATTCAGACCAATATGATTGCTTTTCACCCTGTAAAGCTGGACCCGATCAGATAGGCTAATGAAATGTAACAAGACAAAACTGTAGAAAGATGAAATATGTGTCTTCTTACAGGGTCAATCAGAGTTTGGGAGCATCCATGCAAACGGCAGTCAAATAACTGTTGGATGCATGCAGTTAGAAAAGTATAGTTAGTCAAGCAATTCAAACGGTTATATCAATTACTCTCATACCAAGCAGCGGCGACAAAAGAGGTTATCAAAAGAATCCAAAGCAGCACTTAGGCTCTTGTCCAGAGAAATGCCCCTTTCATGTACAGAATTCCCCGCATCCTTCGAGTTTTTTTCGTCATATTTATCCCTTAATGTGCTATATCTCTCCTGCAGAACCAAACAGAATGCATTCCCAGCAACATAAAAATCATAAAAGTAAGGAATACAGATGATGTTTCAAATAAAGTAATAGAAACACCAAACATATTCCAAATCATGATCATGCTCATATCCCAATACAGAATACCTGTATTTCTGAACCAGCTACTCCAATGAACTGGCTGACAATATTAATTACATCCTCACCTAGCTCGTGTTCCTGAAAGACCATCCTGCCAAAATTGATAGAACTAGCCATAATTTAGGTTGACTCACAATGAATAAGTAAGTAGGATGTCACAACGACTAAATCGTAACCATCTTTTATGGTCAAAGTTCTTCTTGGGATCCAAACACCAGGTCAGCACAGTCATATACAAGTTGAGCATGCAATAAATATTAGTACAGCCAGGGGGTCCAAACTTCAGTATGGTTGGAACTGACAGCAGGTTTGCTTGCCCCACAAATGTTTAGTCTGTCATTACTCAGTATGATCTATTCAGCAAATGATTATTGAGTTTTGAACAATAACTACTTCTAGTTACATTCGCTGACATTCAGTTGGCCCCAGATATTATACAAGCAAAGAAAATAATAAGAAAGCAAACTATGTTCACTATTTAACAGCATAATCCAATACTAGGGTTATTTCTCATCAGGATCACCAAAATTTTGTAAAATACTTCTGTCGAAATACTGATAAATTTCTTATTTTAACATACCATATAATACGATCTTCACCATCGGAGAACTCATGTTTCTCCTCCTCAGGTTCTATAATGTCTTCCTCGCTATCACTACAGATTAATGCTTCACTTCCATGTTGATCATAATAAATACGTCTTCTCCCAACCACTGATTGGTCTTCAGCCATTCTCTGATTTCTGTGCTGTGTAAGGCATATTTAAATAAGAAGAGCAATGATAAAATCTTAACATAAATCATGATCAGAGGAAAAGATCGATTCATGTTATCTTATGTATTAGTATACAAGCCTATGTTTCCAACCTAAAATAGTCTGTTCCCAAGAAGAAACTGACATATAATTTCGCTAGATTATCAGATCAAAACAAGAGCAAAGAAGTAATGCAATTTTGATGCACAAGCCTACCAAAAATCATGGCTATTTTATTGTAATTCCCAACCCCCCAAATCCCTAAAAATGAAAAAAAAGAAAAAAATTTATCTTCAAATCACATAACATTCTACCAGCACCATCAAAAGATATTGTTCATCTTGAATCTGTATGCAATTAGTTCAATAATATGCTACCTAACCTTCTAGCTGGCTTCCAGATTTTAATAATGATTTACGTGATCAGTACCAATCAACGTGCATTAACTGAATTTTGAAACAAACATATGGTACTGTCAAAGCTAGTGTAAAGATTAATAATTCTTTCTTTCATCATGGGAAAGCCAAGTAAGAATGATATAAATTAAGTGGAGATGGAGAGAAGATATATGGAAAATCTATCATATACTTGTCCAAGAAGATCCAGGTGGTATACGGCGGTATCTTCTCAACGTATGAAAGCTTGCTACTTGCTGAGAGCACAACTTCATGACTGTTGACATAGTCTTTATCTCCCAATCCTTGAGGAAATCCACTATACTTGCAAAGAGGTGTGTTACCAAATCCATTCTCCTTTGTAAATGTCACATTCTTTCTTGATGTTGTTGACACAAGCTTAGAAACATCAATTTCTATTTTCTTTTGGTTCTTCTCAATCTTTTCCTGTACATGATATATCATAAGTTGCCACAATATTAAATGCCGTCATAAGTTAAGTATGCCTTCCATGTGTGCTAATTCATATGTAGAATCAATGCCAAGCCCATACCTTTTCCTAACTTTAATTTTTTCTTAAGATAAAACAGAGAAAGAGCACATCAAATCCTTAGATTAAGATAACTAAATGTCTTCAATTCACAAGATTTAAAAGATCTTTGCAGAATTATATGTCCAACTGAACCTTAAATCCTTACAAACGAATATCACCTATAATCATTTCAAAAGCATCCCCGCAACTAAAAAAAGAAAATAGATTAAGAAGTAGTAATAATAAACTTCTTGAAATTGAATTGTAGGATAGGGCCGCACTTGGAAATTGCAATATCAACAAAGCAAATCATCTAAGCAAAACGCAAAAAGTTGCACAAGTGTCTTACTTTTATCGAAACAACTCTATCTGCTTGAATTTGCTTTTTGAGCTGATTTAGCTTATATGTCAAGTTTCCAAGACCATCATTAGATTGCTCACCATGATACTTCTGCCAATTCATAAAACAAATCTATCAAGAATATGAACAATTGTACGAATTCCATTATAGGTTTGTAATCAAGCAATTTTACGTCGCCTCTAAATTTTATGTCTTCTAATTTATGGTCTATTTGGTTAGTTAGATATGTGAGAAAATGAAAAAGCTAAGGTGAATTTTCTTTTCACAGTATAATTTTTACAGCACCCAAACGATTCTAGGTTTCTAATATAACTTCTGCAAATAAAAACAATTAACCAAACAAATATATAATTCGGTAGAATCAAGTAACAGTCAATTTCGACTTCATCCTGAATTATAAGAATAAATTGATCATAACTGATAAAGGACCAAACGATATCGCTAAAAAGAATAGCTAATTCAAAGATTAAGATCTGAAAAGAAAATCTAACTCTGGATTTCGAGGAAGAGTCGCTTGCTCTGGACACCATTGTTGTTCTGCTCTCCATTCGATTGAGAAAAAAGAGTGAAAAACGAGTAAAAAGTATTCCTCAACAGGTTGACACGTGTGACAGGTCAGTGACGTAGCTTGCATATTTCAGAAATCGTAGAATGGACGGGCTCAGACACGTCACCCTGTGTACTAGCCCATAAAATCAGGTTAAAATTTTGGGGCGTGGTGAAGTTTTTGACAGCATCAGGGTTAGTTACGTTACCATCCAATACAACGAGTTGTACGTATATTATAATTATTTTTTTTAATATTTTATTGTTTAATCATATTAAGGAGTCTTACATTTTAGTAATAAAATGAATTTTAGTATTTTTTAGCAAATTTTAGTATTTTAGATAAAAATACTTTTAATTTAAATCTAATACAAACACTTATTACACTCAACACAAACATCCAAAGAACCACCGGGACACTCACTCCATTAAAAAAAAAAAAAAAATACTCGTGCGTTACTTTGTTGACACATGCACCACTTTTTGACACCTATCAACTAATTTTTTGACACATATACCGTTTTTGGGCACTTTAACAACTAATTTTATGATAATCTTTGAATTTTTTTTATGTATTTTGAATTAAAATAAATTTTATAAGCTGGAGTTAATTTGGATCTTTTTATTTATTTTTTTTAATTTTTTACAATGAATTAATTAAAAATATGTTATTAAGTTGCTATAGAATAATAATATATTTGAAAAATGAAGAGCAAAAAAATTGCATTACAATTTATAGTTTTTGTTTTTTATTGAAAATATCTGATAAAATGTATTAATAAGGGAATTATGAACAACTAAAAGGGGAATTTGGCGTGCATGATGATGTTTTCCAACAACCCAAAAATGCATACATAGGGACACGGGCTCGTAGGATATTCATTAAATAATCATGTGCCTTCCACCATCCTGCACTAACTGTGCATGAGTTTTGTTTGTTAAAAAAATTATTATATATATTTTACAAAGCCAAGGCGTAATTGTGGCCTTTGGTCAAAGTGCATGGGCATGGGGCGACTGGAGTTTGGAACGTCCTTCGACGCGCAAGCTATCGACAAACAATTATCGCCAGCAACAGGTCCTAACGCCGGTGGCAGCATTCTGTCACGGGAAACAATTGCATGTAGCCAGCCTGCTTGTACCATCCTGTCACAGCAACATACACATATCACTAATGTCATCTCTACTCTTGCATTTTCACACTTTTTTTTTTAAATAATTTTATATTAAATATGTTATTATAGATTTGTGTTTTGTTTATTTACAATTAAAATTTAATTTTCATAGAGACATTTTGACCAATAATTTAAACACACGTTAACAAATCATAAACTCTTATCCAATTTTTTAAAATTTTCTCTTTATTTTTCGTACACATTACAATAATATGACAACTTCATAATATATTCATAATCAAAATAAAATTTATAAAAAAAATACACAAAAATTAAAACAAACTATTTTAAAAGAAATTATAATTTAAAATATGTAAGAATATTCAAAATTTGCCAAAAATATGTGTCATTAACACTGGAGAGATATCGGAATCATGGCTTTACGAATTAGATAGGGGCTAAATGGGCTGTTAGCGAATTAGATAGAGGCTAAATGGGCTGTCAGCGCTTCGATCAATTTTTATGTTCTTAATTTGGTGCAATAAAGTAAAAAATGTGTATTTTTGTCTAAAACAGCTGATTTTGGCTAAAAAACAATAAGATTTGTCTTGCTGCTAAAAAAAAAAATAAACGATCCCTGAATAGCCAAATATTAAATTTTTTTATTATAATTATTATTTAATAGATAATGAATTTCAAAATATATTTGTCTTGTTGCTAGAAAACCCCCAAACATTGCTAAATAGTAAATTTTTTTATTATAATAATTATTTAATAGATAATGAATTTTGATAGATAAATGGAATTTACTGAATGACCATATGAACTCATACTGCCCTATAAGTTTCAAAAATCAATTGCTGTTACCTAAATTTTAGTTTAAATAATAAGTTATATTTCAAGTATTATATTAAATTATAATTTAAAATTATATTAAAATTTTTATTTTTTAAAGCTTTATTTTATTATTTTACCATATTAAATAATGTGTATTCATTAATTAGACAATATAATTTTATCATCTAATTAACAAATATTATATCACTTAAAATAAAAAATTAAATTAGATAATATAGAGTTACTCGTTCATATTATTTTTCATACCTTTAGATTTTATAGATTACAAACTTGTTGGTTTCGGAACCGGATTATTGTAAGTGTGAAAACTATCAAATAATTTTAGTATGTGTTCTTAATGACTATTAGTATGTGTCCGTCTTATATTGAGTTGGAGTATTGCATACGAGGCCAATCAATATTTTATTCCTAATATCTACATTGATGAAAATATTATTGCTTCACAAAAATTGTTGGTTTAAAAAACAATAGTAATATTAAAAATATATTTAAAAAAATAATATAATAATTAATATAACATAATTATATTTTTACTACATATTTTTTATTTTTACAAATATTTTTATTCATCTTTATAAAAAAATATGATATATAACAGTCATATAACTATATCATATCTGTTGAGTTTAAATATCTAACACTATTAAAAAGAAAATATAGTTTATTCATTCAAATAAGATATACTAACAAGAAATGTATGATATATATTTTGTTTTTGTTTCGGACACTTTGAACACTCGACCATTACATAAATTTAGAACCTATGATTTAGAAATGATCTTCCTCTTTCTCTCGAGAACTTCCAAACTGATACTGAATACCTTCGTAAAAAATTGTCTCCATGGTCTCAATACGATTGTCCAAGCATGTGTCGAGTATATCGAAAAATGCGCTGTAGTAGAACAAAGCTTCAATGAAACGGTTTACAAAAAAGGGTGAATTATGCTTTGCTTCGATTTCAATTACCACCATAAGAGATGGATTCAGCTCACTCCCAATAGATTCTCCAGGCAACTAGGGCTTGAGATCATAATCCTCAATATGAATGAACAGTAGTCAATCAATGTTTCGTCGTTTTTAATCTTGAAAAGATGCTCCTTAATCTCTTGAAAACATGATATATGAACAATATTGAATTGAAAAGGTAAATTAAGGGACTCAGCAAAGCTGGCCAAACTCTTACAAGCCTTTTCCACTTTCTCTTTATCTCTAAAGGCAACAGCATTTATCCTAAGAAGATGAATAGGTCGCCGCCAGAGCTCCGCAAGAGCCTGCATAAACGATGTCCATTGAACTCCAGTTCTTATTTCAAAATCGATCAGATGTATCTTGTTTGCATTTCCAACATTTTCAATTATGGCTTGGATTCCTGTTAAGTACATGACCTGATTAAATGGTAGACGTTGGTAGCATGTAATGAACGTGGGATTAGTACCCAACCCATGATTCAAACTCTTTTCCTTTCTCCCCATTTCCTTTGATGTCACACTGCCTGTTTCTCTATTTATTTTTTCTAGAAGAGCAGTTGCAAAATAGAAAACGGTTCTTTGGATAGGATTAGCTCTCTCAGCTGCTATCCATTCACAACGTGAAATTAATCTTCCTGCGCGTTCAAATTGTTCGTAGCCTACCTTCTCTGCTGCGGCTAGAAGAAGGTAAACTAATTCAACATCTCTAGTTTCTTCTTTGGATAGGCCCGAGAGAGCATAACCATAAGGGTGCATGACCGCAGAAAAATCATCATAATGATCAGAAAAGTGTATATACCTTGTTCCAGCCACTCTCATAATTTCTTCCGTCGATAATTTCTTGCTGCTCCTCGCATTGATGTCCTTGCTCTTATGACTGGCAAAGTTTCCCTTCAATTTCTTGGATCCTCTTGCATAATTACTGAAGATTTCAAGATATGACAATGCAAACGGTTGCGACATTTCCTTGACTGTGTTTAGAACTTCTTGGCTGCTTGTTGGGATGCATTTTAACCTCTGCATCTCTTCAAATGATTGTGTTGTTGAGAAAATAAAATCATAATACAAATCGTTTAGAAGCAAATCATGATTTGGTTTACTTTGCTGCAGCATTTGCGGTTGTTCCTCAAGCAAATGGGGTCGTTTCTTGGTTCTATTACCTTCTTGGTAGGCACCAAGTTCAGGACAAAGAGGGTTAACCTCTCCTGACTCGTCTATTGAAAACATTTGATCCTGTTTTCCTTCTTTTTCCTACACAACTTCCTCTTTGTGATAATCTCTAAGAAGAGTACTGTAACGGCCTTGGATTCCATTGAAATCTAATGAAGTGAAAGAGAACTAAGTATTTGCCACGTTAGGTGGGAATAATCGACCAATTTACACACGAAGGAAGCCGATATGGTTATCTAGATCAATATCGACGCAAAGGTTTGGATCCTTTTTAATATTACTACGTTGCAATGATCAAACGGTACCAAGGAATGTTTATGAAATTAAAATAAAGAATACGGCTAAGATGGAGACTGTGAATGTGACATTCGAATTATTTATTTTTGCGGGTTAAAGGGGCACAAATGGATACTACCAAGGTAAATGAAATGCCAAAGGGCTTGCTTTGAATGAGTGTAGGGGTTTACAAAACTTTGCCACGAGTATTGTATAAATTTCATTTTGGTAATATTTCAATTGCAAACAAAGGTAAGGCTCCAGACTGGAAGATGACAGTATTCAATCCAAATTGCTTAAGAAATTCAGTTGAGAAAGACCAAAAAAATGCTTAAGAAATTGACATAGGATGGGTAAATAAATCAATAATGTATGCAATTATCTGCTAGAAGTGGGGGAGTGGATGATGATATGCTTGAAACGACAAATACTAATGCATATAATTAGAAACAACGAACTAGGTGCTAAGGTTGAAGAATGCGTTGACACAACTTTATATGCCGTTATCCCATTACTGCATCGTAATGACTGGACTAATACATTTTTTTTCCTTTGACCATTTTGATTCACATTACTAATTACTATAGCAATAGCTACCACTAAATTTTATTTAAAAGAATAATAATAATAGTTATCAATGGAGTGTTATAATTAGTAATATACATTAATTGGCATCTCTTTGCAATATGGAATATTTATTTTACATTATATATATATATGAACTTGAGTATGCTCAAAATTAGCATCTCTTTCTCAAAAATTAAAAGAAAAAATGGTTTCTCTATTTTTTTTTTTCAACATAACTATTTCCTTCAAATCAAAAAGGCCGATCCAGTCCAGAATGCCTACACTGCATTTGATTTGAAACAATCGCTAGTAATTATCTTATGACACTCAGAACTTGTTTATAAATGTTAAAACCGAATGTCAGAAGTAATAACAATGATTATTTTTATAAAATGGAGAATTATATACTAATAAGAAAATGATTGATGGATCCTCATGGAAATCTCCTTTGCATCATTGAATATAAATGGGTAAATTACAGTTCTTTTGATTTAATATTTTATTATTCTCCTTTTTTTTTTTTAAAATAAATTATGCTGTACTCTATTTTTTTCAATTCTATCCTCATAAATTATGATTTCTGTTAATGTATGGTTCACTAATATATTATATTTCTCAACTTTTAAAATTAAATTTACTACTTGCATATAATTAAAAATAGTACCATCGACGTGGGGCTAATGTTTATGAACTAGGTTATAGATTAGTTTGCATTCTATTTTTTGCCATATACTTTAATTTGAAACTAAGATTATTTTAGTCTAAACGCTTCTGTTATTAGGCAGACCCTGACTCTCTTGGATGTAACTTTTTGTTTGATGTGGTCGATGAAAGTTTTTGCTTGGTATCCAGGTAAATCAACGTACCTCTTTTAAGTTTTTCACGTCATACATTCCAATACCCCATGGGTGAAGATGAGCTTGATTATATGATTTTAAGTATCTTCTTTATGGATTTTTATAATAATCTAAACCTTTTCTTTTCTGTTTTCCCTGACTTTACTCCCTCTCTTCTAAAAAGAAATTCAAAAATCTCATACTTCATTAATTATTGAATTATAGATAAATATATTGAGATATATAGTAAATAATATGATACGAATATAGTACAAGTTTAAAACCATTAATTGATCAAGTAATACAATATTGACAATATATCCAAAGGATTCATATGTGTTTCCGTTAAAAGCTATATATAATGTTTTCCCTCATTTTAATTGGAAATAATTATACTGATAGTTATAATTAAAATTAGAAAGACAGTAAAATCTTTATGAATCGAGTGCCATATTTGGTAATACAATACGACATATCTATCCTTTTGAAGTAATAACATTTGGATTTCTGTGATTTCTTAAATAGAAATAGAGTTAGTCTTTTTGTATCAATAGGATTTTAACTTAACCGAAACGATTGCATTAGAATTTATTGTTTGCCTTTGAAATCTCTAAGCTTTATGGAGAGGGGTTTTCAGAGAGTAGGAGCCCAGTTTAGTTGGGAAGAAGAATCTCACCGCATATGTTTGGCAATTGTATGCACGACAAAAATAGTGTTTCAATTTCTCGTTCGTGCAGCTGTGGCTGAAATGCTTTTCAAGTTTTATACTTCTTTTATGGTTAAAATTCAATAATAAAAGAGTAACTGGTCATTTTAATAGAGATACGGGCCTATTTGATATGAATGAAAACATTGTCTTTGTTTAGAAAAAAGAAAGTGTCATTAACCCTATGCGATGGTACGCATAAAATTTTCCGGTCAAATAAAAAAATAACTGGATAGAAATCCTTCTGTTTTGAAAGGAATCCGATCCATCGATCCTTCTCCAGAGTCAGCTTCAGCGCATTCGATTTTTAACCGTTGATTGTCCATGTTTTCTAACATTTCGTTCCTCTTCTTCATAGTTTTCTTGGCACTGGTTGTGGTTA
This sequence comes from Trichilia hirta, assembly GCA_035221805.1. Lineage (NCBI taxonomy): Eukaryota > Viridiplantae > Streptophyta > Magnoliopsida > Sapindales > Meliaceae > Trichilia > Trichilia hirta. Next base: position 7,821,297 of record JAWDEX010000002.1, on the reverse strand, counting down.
ATTACAAGTCTTAAAAATGCTAAAGAGAAACATGACATGAAGAATGAAGAGAATATTACAGGAGTTGTAGCAGTTGCAAGAGAGTGCTTGCGATCATTTTCATGGCCATACTTCTCATTGTAAATTCGAACTGAAAAAAAACATTCCTCCTCGGCTTGTTTGTCAGAAAGAAAAATACTGCAATTTTAATCAACACTAATTCGCAATGTTCGTGCAGATTTATCATTGTAACCGCAATTCAACTAGACGAAATTGTTGTAGCTATAGGGGCTGTGCACACACACACACACACACTCACACACATTAAAATTCATGTCAACTGCTTTCATAGTAATATACCTAGTTTGACTTTTAAACTTGAATTATTTTTTATTTTTTCTTAATTAAAGATATAACTTATCCAATTGTATCCAACACGTCCCTAACTCTTACTAAAATATTAAAGATGTTTAACTAAAATTAAACTAATGTTTTTGGATAAAATTTTTTAAATCATTACAAAATTAAAAAAATTATAAAACTTTGCTCTTAAAAATAATTGTAACGAAAACATACTCTTATTTTTATTATATTTAGATATTTTATCAAGTATATTTTTTTATTAAAAAAATTTTTAGGATGATGTTAATAAAATTATCTAATAAAAATATATTACACGTTATAGATAAATTAAAAATATGTTATAAAGTGTACGATTAGTTCCATTTAAGCTTATTCCTATTTTGATATATTATTTTGATTTTTGTGATATTAGAAGCCCTCCAAATAAACTAAAAATTTTTATTGCTTTATCATGACTAAAACTCTATACAATTAACAGATATCTGCGATTTTACGTGCTGTATATATAGAGCTAATTGTAAATGATCAATGAATATAATATGTGGTATACAAGTTTGAACCGGTTATGGAAGTAATATAATATTGACAACTTATCATTGACCAGTGTAAAAAAAACAACAATATTTGAAAAGAAAAAGAAAAGAATGTCCGGTGTTCAGACCTTGTCTTGATCATCCTCACCAGAGTCGTCAGAATTGTTTGTTACTCTTCTTCTACAGAGGAAAATCATCCCGAGCCACAGCAAAGCTTTAACAACCCTAACCATGCCAATTGTGACAGTCAAGTAATACAACCACCAACCCACAAAATCATCCAATCCCACGTTCATTAACGTTTCTTTCCTAACCTCTGGAACAACCACTAAAGCCTCCACCTCATCTCTCAACTTCCACCACCACAAGCCACCAAAGGTCAAGGCCATGGACACCTTGTCAATCCAACTCTCATCCTTAGAAACCTCAAAAATTGTGTCGTCGACCACCGGCTTCACCACAATTCTATACCAAAGAAGCATGGTATCATGCAAACCTAAGAAAAATATGACTCTGCTTAACAAACTTCTCTCAATACCAAAACTATTGCCGTCAACTCCAGCAGCTATACTTCCTTCTATCCCAAGCCCAACACAGACCTGTATAGAGCAAAGAAAAATCCATGCCATGTACAAACGGGGTCGATAAATAGTGCCTTGCGACTCGCTTAGAACGTTATGCTTTCCTGTCAAGCCATGGATAAGGGAGGCTATGCTGACAGTTGAAACAAGAATGTATAGAATAGCTGGATTTATGTACAGGAAAACAGGGAAGAAAAAAGAAGAGGAAGGTTGTTGAGGATAAGATATTGTAGTTAATAGATATTGAGCACAGGAAATCCTCGCCAAAAGAAGAAATGAGAGGGGAAGCAACAGGGTGAGGAGATTGATTGTGAGGATGTGGAATGGTTGAATAAAGAGGTTCTTCGCCTTGTGTTGTAAATTCTGCAAACCCATTTTGTCTTTGACGAAAAAAATTGAATCTGATCTTTTGTTCGCATCATAAGGAACATAAGTTATATATAGAAATGGTCTATATATGTGCTTTGAATTAGTAGTTACGGAAAAGGGAATATTAGAGTGGTGGTTGTCACGTCCATTGTTTAAATTAGTTGACTCAAGACATGGTCCAATTCCATGCCTAAGCTTGTCCAATTCCATGCCTAAGCTTAGGCATGGAATTGGACCATATATATATATGTATAACTTGTAAAAACGTATTTATTTATTTATCTATTCCATTCATCGAAATAATTACTATGATTCATTCAATCTACGTGAAAATTAGGAGTATAAACAAGTTAAACTACTTGTCATTTACTTGAACTCGACTCGCTAAATATTCGAATTTGACTTAATAATAATCGAGTTGAGCTTAAGTGATTTTTCGAGTCGAATTCAAGTACAATAATACTAGAATCATTAGGCTTATTAGTCTAATCGAGTATCTACTAAAAGTATAATTAAATCAAGTTAAGTCAAGTAAATTTTATATTTTGTAATAATAAATTGATAAAATAAATATTTAAATTTAATCGAGTCGAGTTCGAGTACATTAAGTATTTCAATGAGTCTAGTTAAATCGGGTATAAAAAATATAGAATTGATCGAATTCAAATTGAGTTCAAATTTCAAGTTTTTAAGCCTAGTTGAGTTAGAGTAGTTTATTATATCGACTTAATTTAGCTCAGTTATACTCATAGTATAAACTATTGTTTTACGCTATTGTATTTGTAGACTTACACAAACTGAAAGTAAAATTAATAAAGAACTCATCCTTTGTGTTTGGATTAGTGAATGATAAAACACCTCGTAATTTTTTAATTATATAGTTAAAAATATGATATGCTAAGAGACTGTTTATTTTTTTTTTTTTTTAATATTTGATTGTTTGAATTTATTTATTTAAGATAATTAAGATTACTTTTGTTATTTAATGAATTTTTAAAGACACCTTTTAATTAATCAAAAAATTAATTTTTTTTTACATTTTTTTTATTCTCGAAAATATAAAAATTTTTACAAAAATATATTTATATAATTAATTTATTTACAGCTTTGCTCATATAAAAATTTAACACCTTTTTTCTAAAACTTCATTAAAAATTACATAGCGTAAAAAATTTAATATGACAAAATAATACAATTATTACTTTTATTATTTTATTTATTTTAATTAGATTTATTATCAAACCATCTTATAAATTAAAAATATATATTTATTTTTATATACTATAAATAACTATAATAAAGTTTAATATTTTATTATTTATTTGACGTATAAAATTATAAGGATATAAATATAAAAGTATTAATTTCATACATCTTTTATTTGAAAAAAATAAACAACATAATGTTTATATTTAAATTTGAAATAAAAAACAAATAAATCATTCAAATTTATTCAAAATTTAGATTTTTTTAAATATTTAGTAAAAAAGTATAAGCTATTAAACACTAAATTAAAATCAAAATGTATTTATATGTTCTTAGAACTTTGTGGATATATATTTGTTAATAACCTTATTTAATATATTTTAGGCTTTTATATTTGTTGTTGCCTAAATTTTTTCGGAACAAAAAATCTAGTATATTACACAAATTATGTTCCTCGCAATTTACTGGAACTAGTATGAGTTTGCCTCAAGTCAAAATTTTGCAGTACGCTAGTTGAACCTGAAATTTAAAGAAAGAAAATTAAGAGTAAAGTCAACTTTCCAACCTATAAATTTCAATACTTAAACCAAGTATAAGATCAAAATAAATGATAAAAAATAATATAGTATGAACAATAAAGATCCGAGTATTTAAGAAATTTGTACCAACGTAAAGTGTCAAGTTGAAAATTTTCTTTGAGAGTGGAGTTTTGAGAGTTAAAGTCCTTAAAGTCTTAAAAATTCAAAAAAAAAGTTCCTTCTTTGAATTTTGAGTGTTGTATTTATAATGATGTTGGCCCGTACAATTATCGAAGAACAAAAATTCAATTTAACAGAATTTTGTATATCTAAACCGACAGGCCATTTCACTGTCATGTCCTACTGAATTAGGATGGCGTAATAAATATATATTGTATAAGCGGTATTGCACGCTAAACTTTTAACATGATAGAACATTTTATCAAGTTTTAAGAAGTGCGTATTGTTTATTTTTCGAATTTTTTATTTTTTATAGTCAAAAATTGATATCAATTCTAAATTTAAGAGCCACGAACTTTATGTGAACTTGCAGTTTTTAAATCGTTCGAATCTGATCTGTTAATAAATTTTTTTTTTTATGCATCAACGTAAAAAAAAAAAGAATAGACTCGTAAAAGTCTTTCAAGAGTACTTTTTTTCAAATCTAATTTATATAAAAACATTTTAGTTCTATCTACCCATTCTACTACATATTATTATTTATTAAATTTCACCTCTTTTAAATAATTAACGCTGATATAATCTGAGCTTAGAGTTTCAAATTTTCGATTGATGCAATGCTGTATCCATTTTAAAGTCAACAATTTATCGCACCTTATTTTAATGGCAAAAAATACCAACTAATCCTATGATTCTTTTTCTTTTCTATATAATATCTAAAATTATTATTTTTATTTTATTTTATTGGCAACATATCATTGTCCAGCATCAGTCGTCTGATTATAACTCGCGATCCATTGACCCGTTCGCTTCGTGAAACTTGCTAACCTGGACCTGTGACCAAACAATACAGATTAATAATCCAAGCGTAGTGGCTTGCATTTTAATTATACGAATTGGATTGGGTTGGTAATTGGGTATCGCTCACAGAATCTACACCATTAACTTTGATGGGATGAACGGTGGATAATTATGCACCGTAATATATGTGAATGCCAAAATATTACATACAATTACATATAATAATGTGAGGAGAATTTCAATCAATACATGTTGTCATTATCCTCTTAAGCTGTCAAGCTTAACATCCTTAAGAAATCAATTGGCGACGAATTGTTCTGAAATTAATTAAAAAATTATTAATTCTCTAAAAGTAAATGTCCCACAGGATTACTAATCCTGATCTCAGTATGATATGATATGTAAAGCGATGTCAATCAAATCTATATGTTGCGTTTTTAAGTTTTAAGAATTAGGTGGTGGTAACGATTAACTAATAGATTGTTGATGAATTTGCTTAAAAGCAAATCAATTGTTGCCCCAGCTACTGACGTTGCAGGTTGATCTGTGGAATAAAAGGTTGTTAAGAAGGTGTTTTGGTTTGGATTATATAGATTTGAGATTTTGGAAGTTTTAAATTAACTGATTTTTTCAATTAAAATATATTTGACATTTAATTATTAATAGTTACATATGTTTACATATACAGTATATAATAGAACTTTTGATAGAATACTGTATAGGGCTATAATATAATTTTTTCTTAAAAAAATAAAAATAACACACAGGGTAGAGCGAGGATTTAGTGTGGTCGGCCATTATTGAACAGAGCCAGTATAATCTATTTTACTTGTTTGGGCTAATGAACTAGAGCAGCCCAGCCCAGCCCTGACTAAATTAATAGTTGACACTCCACTGATTAACACAACTCGTTATAATCTTAAAAAATATAATATTTTATAAATTAACCACATAATTCAACTCATACAAAAAATAAACTTCATTATAAATTAAAATTTGTAATATATTTTTTCATAGTTATTCACTACAATATGACTGCGTATTCTGAACTTTTATTGAATATTTTATTTATTATATACATACCACTATTAACAATTTTTTTTATAAAAAATTACCATAAAATTAAAATATTTTGCTATTATCTATACTTAAAATTTCTTTGAGTGTTTCATTTTTTCCTTCCAAAATTATCTTTATTGTATATGGAAATACTGTATAAATTAAAAGATACTTTAATTCAAAGAATTATTAAAATTTCATTAAAGAGATATGATTTACGTGGTATAAAATAATTTGAAATTTATGTAAGTAACAGTTTAATTATTCTTCTTTCTTTCTTTTAAATTATTTTACTTATGATAAAATTATAATTATCAAACAATTAGGGAAATAATGTGTCCTGGCACAAAAGGTTGGTTGAAAATTTCACTACCCATTTATAACTTTGCAATGGCCGGATGGATGATGTTTACCGCCCACCAAATTATTAAAAGTTTCATATATAGTTAGAACGAGGAAAATGATTAAAAAAATATAACTAAAATATTGAACGTATTTGCATTAAATACCCAAATAAAATAAAATAAAAAACGTACCTTTCACTCATTTAATAAATAATTATCACTTATATTAAAATTTAATAAAATGTATATTAAAAACGTACCTTATCACTTATAATAAAATATTATTATCAAGTTTTTATTTATTTATTAACCTTAACGTAATTTAATTAAAATGAATATTTTATATTTAAATTCTCACTCTTTTTTACTCTTATTTTAATTAATTTTTGCTCAAAAAATAAGTTTTTAAAATTACTAGTATTCATGAAAATATAATTTAAAAATATAAATTAGATTATTGGGAGTAAATGTTTGAAGCCATTATTTCGAACAAGGTTTGGCAAAACGGCAATTATACTCTAACCAGGTACAAAATTGCTATTGTCAGAGTAACAAGCTCCTCTTGATATCGATTAAGTCATTCCATCCTCATGAATGCTAGTCTGGATTGATCAAGGTGATCTTGGCTTAATAAAGACTCCATTTTAAAAATGGAAAGAGAAAATAAGAAGGGATCTTGTATTAGTATCAAGGTCATTGCAAAATTATCGCATAGAATTTAAGATTAAATATTTTACAAAACACTCTTAGACAATTATCACATAGGATTTAAGATTAAATGTTTTACAAAATACTCTTAGATAATTATTATTATTACTATAAAGTGACTTTGGTGGCACTCCAACACACAATCCTTCTAACAAATTGACTTTTTATTTTTTAATTCTCGCACGTATGAAGGCTTGAAAAGATACATTACTAACCATTATAAATACAATGCCCTTTCACCATAAAAGAGTTTAAACACTATAATTTTTAATTCACTATTTTTACATTAGTATTTATAAATTAAGAACTCTTAAACACTACAATCCCCAGCTCACTATTTTTACGTTGATATTTACAAATCAAATACTCTTAAACTGCAATATTCGTCCTTTTCTTTTCTTTCTTTTTTTTTTTTTTTATTGATTCAGATTTAAATATTAAAGTTTAACTACTAGAAAGTCAATTTTATTCTCAATTTTTTTTGTGTGTGTGTTTTCAGACAATAGAAGTACTTCTTCATGGAGGACACGCCGACCTTAAGATAAGAATGACAATTACATCTATTGTTTTCAAAAGATAAAATTGTGTAGTTTTTAAAATTTTCTTCTCTAAAAATATTTTAGGCAGGAACAAACATGATGTATTTGATAATTCTATGTTACTACACACAAAGAAAGAAAAAAGACATTCACATCACCAGCCTTTGCCACCCCGTATGTAATTTTTGGGAAAGAGGGGTTTGTTTCCTCCTACTTGATCACCTACAGACAGAGGTCACAATTTAGGAATCACAAAGCCTAAAACACTAGTATTTGCAGTTGAACATAGGATTTCCTCCCCTTTATGTTCATGAATTATTATAATATTTTAAAAATAATTCAATTTAACTACTCTTTGTTTGCTAGTTTAGTTTTATCCAAGACCCAAGCGGTTGTTTTTGCATTACCTACGACTCCCATTCCATGACGATCTATTCATCTCACCCACTCTAAGTAAAATCAAAATGCACTGAGCCTTTTTCTGTTTTGAAACTTCTCAAAATGGATCTCCACTCACAATCTCCGGGCTCGACAAAGTTTCCCAATTGGCATATTCACTATTACGTGTCAAAAACAAATCAAAATGTCTAATATAATCCTATACAAATATATTACGTAATACAATCCAACTAAAGACACGGTCCACACTCCAGCGAGGCAATGTCCCAAGCCAATCAACTGGCACGAGAAACTTAACACGTTTTATCGTGAAATATCTTCACATTAATAACAACTGCGTGTGTGGATTATTTTAATGCATGGTGGGGGTGGGAACGAAGCGTGGGTGGAGAGAACTGGTGATATGTTTGTTCATAGCTGGTTTGCCTCTATATTTAATGAGGGAAAAGAAAGAGAGAAAGCAACTTGATGGTTTGGTTTTGTCACATCTTTTATTACTTACTTCTCTTATGCTTCTCTCTCTTAATCAATTAGATGGACTCTTGTTGTTGACCATTTCTCTCTCTTTCTTTTTTTCCCTTTGTGGAGTAACATCGGCTAGTTAATCTCCATAACCAACTACTCCTTCATTTGTTGAAGCTTTTCAAGAAAAGTACATACTCAGAACTAACAGATTAGTTATGGATGATTCTCTCTATCGGAAATTCGATACAGAAGTTCCTCAGGCCGACCCAGAAACTCAAGCTTCTAAAAGAAGGTAGGTTGGTTGGTTTATTCTTTTGGATCTTTCCTCTTCAATTTCATGAATTTGAAGTAGCTAATTCATATTGAAAGCTATCTTAATTTGGCATGAATAGTTGGGATGTAATTTCTTTTGGGGACTATTATAGGAAGGTGGTTGAGAAGACTGTTGTGGAAGTGAGAATTGGAGAAAATGCTGGGAAGCTAAAGAATGAAGGGCCGTCTTCAGATTGTTGGTCTTGGAGGAAGTATGGACAAAAACCCATTAAAGGATCTCCCCATCCCAGGTTCACCTTTTTTTTTCTCATGAATTTTCCGCTGCTGATTTCACATGTTACCTCCAAAATCAAGCCTTTTTGAAAGTAATTTCATTTCTTCTTCCACTCATGTTTTCTTTGAGTTACATGAATCTTCTCTGCATACCTTAAAATTTCGCCATTTTGCCAAGAATTTTGAAGTTTTAGCTTTTACGTTTCTTACAGAGGCTACTACAGATGCAGCACATCAAAAGGTTGTTCAGCCAAGAAACAAGTGGAGAGATGCAGAACAGATGCTTCAATGCTCATCATCACCTACACGTCTAACCATAACCATCCACGTCCTGATATTCATAACTACAATTTGACCAAACAATCAAAAGAATCACCCCGAAACCAGGCCACTGAATCTGAGGATCATCCAACTTCTCCTAAACAAGAACAGCCACAAGAAGAAAAAGCACGAGAAGAAGTGAACCAAAATCAATCCAATACAAATACGATCACCACTGATGATGACGCGAGTAAGGATCATTTTCATTACTTACAATCCCCTATAAGCTCTTCCCAATACATTATGATTAACCAAGAAGACCCTTTCACCGGGAATCTAGAAAAAACGAATGAATCTCTTACCCTTCTGTTGGATGAAGAGCCCCTCTCTTATCAAAATCTCATGACATTTGCTACAACAAAATCAGAAGAAAGTGACTTCTTTGATGAGCTTGAAGAACTGCCCATGTCTTCTGTTTTCACTAGCTTCATGAGAAGCAATCTTATCGATGAAAGGATTCCTATTGTTCCCTCTTGATCCATGTGTTTTTAGTGTTTGCAGCCTTAGAAAATGTAACCAAAATATTCATCTATGACATGCCGACTAGTTACTGGTGGTTTTACTCGGTATCTTTCTTCTGGGTTTTTTATTGTTGGATCACAAAATGAAAAAGTTGCATCACTCAGCGATGAGCCAACAGAGTTAGTGGGTTGTGGATAGATGTGATCTTTTTCTTGGGAGATGGAGATTAAATGCTTTCGGAAGAAAAGAAAACACCACCAAGTAACATTGAAACACGCGTACACAGCTTGGTGGTGATTATATATATATGTATATTCCCCCCCCCCCCTAAAGATGGCACGAGGTTCACGAGTGGGTGCTCTAATATCTTTAACCTACATGATTATGATGTAGTGGGTTTTCTTATCATTCCCCGATGAACTTCCTTTCGAATGGTTGATTTAATTGTTTTTTGGGAAACTCATCTTTTCCTTTGGGGTTATGTTAAGTACATTTACTGTATCTACCTTTTATTTTTTTCTTACATCCTGAATTTTTAACGTAATACCCAACTTTTTGAGTAGAATTCATGCAAGTAGCTGACAATTGTAAATTGCAACAGAATAATTGGATAAGTGTAGTGGAAGAACCATAATCTTGCTTCTTTTTTTGTTTTTTTTAAGAAGTGGTGGAAGTTGAGAAGGACGGACGAAGATCTATTCCATGTCCTGATAGTTCTGGGTCGTCGTGTATTTTGGATAAAATGTCAGCTAAAATGATTGCTGTACCATATGCGTTCCCAGGAGAACATTGGCATGGGAATCCGTTAGGACCAAAGTTTACCGCATGAACCATATAACGTAAGCACGAACGTCACGCATTTTAAGTTCTAGAGACAATACTTGTTCCACGAAACGGTACAATTAGGGCCACCATCAAGCAGGAAAAATTAGTATAAAAAATAATCACTCGTTGAACGATACGTACTCACTTTTCCATCCATCTCTGGTCACTGCCCACACGAATAAAAGCAAAATTTGATTTGAGTGAGGGCATTTTCATAACTTTGCTTGACGAATTTTCGGAGACTAAATTGTTTACTTTCATTAAGGAACTTGTAATAGGAAAGACAATTAATCTTAGCCTTATGTTTCATGCAATTCATTGTTTACTGTATACAAAGTCAATTCTCTCTCGCAGGGCTATCCTTATTTTTCTAAAGACATTTGCCCATCAATTTTAAACTTGCAGCCACGTGGCCCGTTAAAATCTACAAAATAGAAAATTCACTTCTTGTCGTCTGTTTTACATTAAAAGTTTTTGAAGAGGCCCTCCAAGTCGTAGATGTTAGAACTTTTATGTCACATAAGCTTTTTCGAGAAATCACATTGTTTTGAGAAGTTGGTAAATTTGTTTGGGCACTAATCAATCTGTAGACGGCCCCTTTAGCCATCGATTTGACAAAAGACCGAAGACAAAACGTTTTACGAACTATATATTTAACATTCCCTTTTGAAACACTATTAGCTACAGTCAAATGTGTTGAAAATTGCAGCCACACGAATATACACGTGCAAAATGCGAGAAAAATAATCTGAGTTCATCATAATCGAAGACCAATTGTATGAGTGCATAAGAAACAAGAAAAAATATCAACAATTTGATCTATTTCTGAAGTTTTGATTCAGACAAAACAGCCAGCAAAACTCACCTTTCTTCGATCCTCTAGTGTACATGTCGTGATTCAGCGTTCAAGTAAACCTCCAAATGCTATAATAATCATTCTCATTTAACTCTACAAAGTACCACTACCATTAATTGTGACAATCACAAGTAAGGTCACACACCAGGCTGGCCATCACCATCTGCTGCAGCTGCCAGCGGCTGGAGAGCTTTAAGAGGATTCATAATAACACCATCAATAAGCCCATAATCTTTGGCTTCTTTTGGACTCATAAAATAATCACGGTCTGTGTCCTGGTTTATCTTCTCAAGACTTTGACCAGTGTGGTAGGCAAGATACCCATTTAGGTTTGCCTTGTGATGCAGCATTTCATTTGCCTGAGAATCATGTAAACTAATTAGTCATGTTAAGGCAAAACGACAAAATTGAAGCCAGTCCTAATCTGTTTCAACTATATGGATAAACAGTTGACCTTTTGGCAAAGCATTAAACATGCCATTGCTGTTCACACATTCCTCAATTTCAATTCATTAACACATGCACTCAGAAACTATATAGATCCAGAATGATACTCAAGCCAAAGGCAATCTCTTCTCCTATACCAATGCCAAATCAGAACTTTATCAAGAATTAAGCAATTATTAGATAAATGCAAAATTTGCAATAGGTAAAAGAACATATCCATCCCTCAGGTTTGAGTTATAGGACATTTTAGTTCTACTGGTTTGAAAACACCACTAAGACCTCAAAATATTAGTTCACACAATTAATTTGAAAGATAACGATGGTATTATGGTAATGGCAACGGTAAATGCATCATTTTCATGCTATCGAATGGGTTCCCAACAGTAAACACAGCAATTTTTCATCAAATATAACATTTTGAACTAAATCTTTAGGGTCTTTGTAGGTATTTTTCAAGCCTGTAAAACTAAATGTACAGTAGGTAAAACGTTAGGGACAAAAATGTATTTTTACCTTTGGGATAATGCATGTAAATCAGCTCATCCATTGTGCTTCTGTTATTATGTTCTTTCTTGACAACAATAAAATATATAACAGTGATACTGGTCACACCAATCCCTCAAAGTGGAACACCTGACTCATAAAAATACTAATAGCATAAAACTAACTGATGTATTAACTAGAAAAGGGGATCATTGTAGTAAAATTTTTTCTCACAAATGAGTAACATAATATGCACATATGCTGCTCAATTTGCAGCAACTGACGTAACTAAAAGTAGCAGCAATCTGATGTAATTAGTAAAAAAAACATGAGGATAATTTGATCAAAAAGCAGAAAGATTGAGGTTGGTGTTCTAAAAGGTAAGGTAAAGGAAAGAAAAAAGGAAAAAAGCATACCTGAATATCTATGTCAGTTTGCCCACCTTGTGCACCACCAAGAGGCTGATGAATCATTATTCTTGAATTTGGCAAACTGTATCTTTTTCCTTCATTAAAGTTTGAATAATGGGGATACATTTAGTAACCTTTGGCAGCTTAAACAGCATGAGAGAGTTCTAAGCAAACATGAGTCAAAAAAGTGTCAAATCAGTTGTTTACCTTTGGTGCCAGCACTAAGCAGGAAAGCTCCCATACTGTTCATAAAAAAAAAGGGAGCAATTTCAGTTACTAAATGCAAGAGGTACAAAATAAGGTTTCTCGTAACACCATCATAAGGAATCATATGTTCATCATTGTGAATATTTGAAAATCAATTATTATCTCTTAAGCTTTAATGTTCCAACTGTAGTACTCTATGTTCTCTAGTAAAATAAGTAAAATACTGAAGAAAAATAAAGCTACCACCTAACTCAAGATTTCCAAATATCTGCAATTGACTACGTAGAAAATATCAGAAAGCCAATCTCAGCATGATTATTTCAGAATGCATTCAGCGATACACACCCAAGGCTAAACTTAAAGAAGCAACATTGTCAAGTAATCTCCACAGAATTGGAATTAGGAACCAAACGGATCTCCACAAGCATACATTACACTGACTTATTTAAATAGGGGCGTTGTTATTGGTCAAACTACCATAATTGGAGAATGGAATCATGCAGCCATCATTCTCTATGCACAATATACCATCAAAATTAATGAATCTATCTTAGGATTTTATTTTATTTTGTTTTATTTACTTTTTTTTTTATTTTTTTTTGCTGACATTTAATAATTAAGCAACTAAGTTATAATGGTACGACCAACTGAAACAGCTGTATCATCAATCTTGTACCTAGCTGCTAGTCCTACACAAACAGTGGAGACATTGGGTCGAATATGCCTCATTGTGTCAAATATGGCCATACCTGAAAATTCAAGATCCATGCAAGTCAGGGAATTAAAGAAAAACTTACAACTTGTGAATAAAAGAACACTATAACATGAATACTAACACAAAATTTTCTCGAAAGAAAGATTACCAGCTGTAACTGATCCTCCAGGAGAGTTGACATACATTACAATATCCTGTTCAGGAGATAAGAACATATACTAACTGGTAAATTACTAGATCAATGTCCTTTAACAAATAAAATTTGTCAGAAGAAGAAAATCGTCTTAATTGATTCATCATCTAAAGTAGCAATGCAACAGAATTTGAGCAAAACACAAAACACAAACATCGTATATTACAAGATCAAGACATAATGCTTGTTTATATAGCTTCACCAATGAGAGACCAAGATACAACTGCTATGCATAGAGAACAGACAGACCTTGTGAGGATCGATAGCATCAAGATAGAGAAGCTGAGCAACAATAATATTTGCCATGTCATCATCAACAGCTCCACCACAGCGAATTATTCTCTACCAATCCAAATAAACATCAACGGCATAAGCAGGTGGCACAAATAAATGTTTTGACAATCATAACAGTTAACCACAGCAAAAACCAAGTCCAGCTCTCACATGTTGAAAAAGTTGACTGATAACACTCTGAAACCGCTCTTGCACCATCGGATTAGGAGGTGGCCCTTGTGCATATACAGGGAAGTAGGGTGAAGCTGGAATTTGCAAATCATCCCTGCATTATATGTTTCAATAAACCTTCTTTAATGAGTTCAGTGACTTCTAAACGAGACAAATTGGAGCAATTCTTAAGAACATTTGCATGAGTAATACCTAATTGACCAAATCCCCTGCCGAGAACTCCTTTCTGGTGCCCACAACTTGCCAGAATAGATGGCCTTTACTAAAGTGTCCCCCAAATTCTTTCGAATACTAACCAATTTCCTTGATTTCCTGCAAAGTTCAGAAAATTACACCTGTTTTTGCCAATAAAAGATGGAGGAAAATAATAAATAACATGCCATTACTATTAGGCTTTACATGATTGGAGATAATATTTCAAAATTTCAGTATAAAGATACGTTTTCAGATGTTCTATAAATTTCAATTAAGAAGGTTTAGAAAAAATCACGACGAATCTTAACTGAACCCTCCGACAATTTGGCTGTATTGGAAGCAACCTTTTGAAGAGCCAAAACAGCATAACAGAGAAGAAAAACTAATCTAACAAGCTATCTCAGGTTTCCTCGAGTGCAATTTCTGTCAAGTTCAAACCAAATTCCCAAATATTCTTTTTCTGAAGTAAAAAAAAGAAAAATCATTTAATGTTCTTCGAAAAATAAAAACAAGCGTTCAAAGCACTCTAGCGCCTCAATCAATAGCTATCAAACACCAAAGTATAACTCTTACTTTATTCGTTTCCTAAGCAAACAAAGATACTAAGCCCCCAAATTCAAAGGAAAAGACTATAATTTTCATTCTTTTCCTACATTTATTCATCAAATAAAATAATTACCATGAACCAAATGGCTGGAATGCGAGAGAGAGTTTATGAGCATTGGAATTCGAGCTAGGGTTTGAAGAGAAGACGAGGGAGTACAATGAAGCAGCAGATGCGGACACGCACGTATGTGCCATTTCTCTTCGATAGTGTCTGAAGTCTGAACGGTAAATAGGATCCTTTTTCCAAATGAAATGCAATCGTTTTCCTCTAAAATTGGAAGCGCCTTATCTGGAAGATGTTTAGCGATAGACGGCTTTCGGAATTGGAGCGATAAGAAGAGTGTTCAGCTCTAGCAAGGAAAGGAATAGGCTTGTAGCAGTGACAAGGGACACCTACCTCAATTCTGAATATCTCGATTCTTGAAGGTGTACTGTTCGACTCATTATGTTAACAGGTCGGGTCCAGGAACCGTATTCTATTAGGGTATTAACATATTTTTCAAGCGACTTAAAAGTTTTTACAATATGATAAATTACAAATGTTTTTACATACGATGACTTACACTTTTTAATATATTAAAATTTATTATTTTTTTTTTTGGATGACGAGAAAACTTTCATACTCAGCCATCACTGCAGCGGTCGATCATATACGAGCCAAGCACTCATCTCTTTGGGGTATGTGTCCGCAGATCACACAGCACTTGTTCTGAATCAATTAAGATCATGTACAGAGACTACACTGCAGTGGTACTAAGTACAGGATAAAACTCTGACTGTACCAGACTTTTACACTTAAATACACTCTAAAAAGTTCGAACCCAGGATCACACAAATATTCTCCAAGGATAGAACCACTCAGCTACATCCAGTGGATGCTATTTATTATTAATTATTATATTAAATATTAAAAATTATTATAAATAATAAATATAAAATTTTAACAGTGTGATACTTTTAATA
>JAWDEX010000002.1:7792589-7805459 GCA_035221805.1 Trichilia hirta | reverse complement strand
CACCAATTTCCTAAGCCGACTTACTTATGACCTCGGTATGATGGCTCTCACTGCTGCTACTGCTCATCTCCTACACGCAGAGAACAGGACGTCAGGTCAAAAATTTCGTGTGGAATCGCCATCCCCAGGAGTTGTAAGAAGGGACTCGCAAGCACTTTTCTCGCTTCGCCCACCTCAGCCGCCCCGAATACACAGTGATTATTAAACGACTTGACCACTATACCAACTTGTAATAACTGAATCCCAACCCCCTCCAACGAATCTACAAACTTACCAAAAAATCACTGCAAGAATAATATTAAAGTGAGAAAAGAAGGCATCTCACCGAATGAATCGAAGACAGGCTGAAGATGACGAGTTGTTGAGGATAAGAAAGCAAGGAGTGCTAAAAATCGAAGTCCAAACGATTGATAAACTGAGAATGAGTGTCTAAAGTGCGAAACAGAAAGAGAAAAGACCAGAAAAAAGGCGAGTATTTATAGGCAATTGCCCAGCACTCAAGCGTCGCGAAACTTCTGAAGAGTCACGTAATGAACGATCAGGGAAGTGCCACGTTTCGTAACGTTGAAAAGGCACCTTTAAACATCGCGCCCTCTCAGTGGTAACCAACAGGATGACTACACGTGACCACATAGCTCTTTATACTGAAACGACGCATTTGAAGTCTGGTCTTTTTGAGATACAGCTAATCGAAACCAAAAACGGCTACATTTAATGAAGACCATTGGTGACCAGTACTGTTATAATTCCCGGGTCAAAATTTTAGATCACCTTGGCCTAAATAATCACTTTAGGTTTCCACTCTCGTCTTGCGACAGTAAAAACTTGCAAGACTCATGTTAATGATATTTGTCGATCCGAGACTGATTCCTTTCTAAAACTTCCTGATTTCAGATTCAACTAATCAAAAACTATGACTCGGCATGATTGCCTCGATTTTTTGACACCCATCTTGATTTTCGAGGCAATTTTTTCTCGATTATCGAGGCGACCCTTGCAACTCTTTCAAAAAATGAGAGTTGACAATAGGACCAACTACTACGCTGTTCAAGTAATTGTTCAGGCATCCCGTCATATTAGGTAACGCCGTGCACGACAAGTTATAGGCACTCATTTCTAGGCCAAACCTAACGTAAAGAAGTGATAAAACGAGTGATCCAACCACCATACCTACTCCTGTCCAATCAAACTCCTGTTTTCCGATGCTCACACGTGCAGGAGTTTTATAAAAGGTGAATGTTATGCATGTAACAGAATTCAAATTTTTCTCCCTCGAACAGTCATTATTCTTCTCCTAACTTAGGAGCTTTGAAAGAGGACTTCATCTGAGCAGTTAAGGGACAACTATTGCACTCACGTATTTTTTTCTGAGTCCAGCCTTTCAGATCGGTAAAACATTCAAACACTCGTAGTTCCTCTCTTTTTATTTGGCCATGTACTATTTTACTGACTTGAACGAAGAAGTTTATTCGTTGATAAGTCGATTTTACTCTTAACTTATTTTCTTGTAATTTCAGATAATTTTAAAAAAAATTTTACGTTGACTGCAATAATAAATTTGTGTAACGTGCTAAATCTTTCGTTACTGAAAAATTTGAACATCAACACTGATATAAGCTTAGAGTTTCACATTTTCCACTTACGCAGAACTGCTTCCATTCAAAAGTCACAGTTTACCGTACCTTATTTTAGTGACAAATAATACCAACTAATCCTATAATTCTTTTCTATGTAATATATAACATTATTATTTTATTTTATCGGCAATATATCATTGTCCTGCATCAGTCGTCGGATAATAACTCGCGATTCATTGACCCGATCACTTCGTGCAACTTGCTTTCTTGGACGTGTGACCAAATAATAGAGATTAATAATCCAATCGTAATTGCTTGCATTTTAATGATATGAATTCGTAGGGTTGGTATCTGGACATTGCGCATAGAATCTACACCATTGACTTGAATTGGATGAACGGTGGATAATTATGCACCGTAATATACATGCATGCCTAAATATTACATACAATTATGTATAATAATAATAAGTTTAGGAGAATTTGAATCAATACATGTTGTCGTTATCCTCTTGAGCTCAACATCCGTACGAAATCAAAAGGTTTTGAATTGTTCCCAAATTAATTTAATAACCACTAGTTAATTAATTATAATTTCTCTCTAAAGTAAATATCCCACAGGATTACTAATCCTGACCTGAGTACGAGATGAAATAAAAAGCGGCCAATCGAATCTAATCTGTTGCGGTTTTTAAGTTTTAAGAATTAGGTGGTAGTAACGATTAAAAAATACACTAATGATGAATTTGCTTAAAAGCAAACCAATTTAGTCACGTGAGTGATAAAAAGTTTGTCAGTAAGTGGTTTTGGTTTGGATTATATACAGTTGAGAAGCTTTAAATTAACTTATCTTTTTAATTAAAACATCATTTGGTATTTAATTATGAATAGTTAGACATTTTATCTCCTGATTGGTAATGAATAATAATACAAACGCTATTAAAATTACGAATAATTGATGTATGGACTGTCATATCATGAATTTACAATGTATATAAAAATACAGTTTATAATAGAATTTTTATATATCAATAATATAAGTTTTCTTAAAAATAACACAGGGTAGAGCTTTATTAATACATCAATGTTAAAATTACGACTAATTGATGTATGGACTGTCACATCATCATTTTAAAATATATATAATAATACAGTATATAATAGAACTTTTGATAGATCAATAATATAGTTTTTCTTAAAAATAACACAAGGTAGAGCTAGGAATTAGGGTGGTCGGCCATTATGTAATAGAGCCAATATAAAGTATTTTAATTGTTTGGGCTAATGAATCAGCCCAGCCCAATCAAATTAATGTTGAACAGCGACACAACACTGATTAACCCAGGAAAAATTTTAAGAAATGACCACTATTTAGTCTTTTTTTTTAATTACACTAATATAAAATTTATTATTCAAATCACTTTAGATCAAAACATTGTTATATTTGTTCTTATTATTTCATCAACTTGATTAATTTCATTTATTTGCAATTGATTTGCTTTATTATGAAAGGAAAAACAGGAAGAAGAGCAAAGAATAAAGAATAATGACCAAAATATATAAATAGAAGAGTGACCATCGCAACTTGTTTTTTAGCATCCACATTATTCTTTAAAAACTAACGAAACATGACGATCTTACATTATATAAATAATTAATCATGTTGCCACTGTCTTTAGTGGCTCGAAAATTTGTTGCGAATTTAAACTAATCATACATCTCAATCTAATGTACTACTCAATTATATGTACTCCTATCATCCTATTTACCCAGAGTAATGAACTCTTGATGATTTAAATTTATGGGACATTTACAATTGTCATCTTATTAACCTGTGTAAGTCTCCAAATTAGGTAAAAAAAAAAAAAACATTTTCATGATTTGCCTAAAAAATACATTATCAATATTTCTTTTATATTCCTGTATTTGTAAACAAATTGAAAGTTATCACTTATAGCTAACAAAAGTAAATAATGTAAAAAAAAAAAAAAAAACATTAAAAAAATAAAATAATTTTAAATAATTGTTAGAATAATAAATTTTATGTTGGTATGGTTAAGAAAAATAAAATTATTCAAAATAATAATCATTTCCTAAAATTTTTCTCAACATAAAATATTATAATCTTAAAAATTATAATAGTTTCTAAATTAATCACATAATACAAGTCATACAAAATATGAACTTTATTATAAATTAAAATTTGTAATATACTTTTTATTGTTATTCAATACACTAGTTCTTAACTAAAAATAAATATTTTGTGATTGTGTATACTAAACTTTAATTAAATATATCATTATATGCGTATTACTATTAATAAATATTTTTTGAACTCTTGATGAGTGATTGGCCATAGTATAAGGCAGCTGGTTTTTTTCGGTGTTTATCCGTGTGTTGGAATCCGAAAGTATCCATAGAGTGGGGTGAGATTTAGGGAGTTTAAAACGTAAGAAAATTTTGTTAAAAATTAGCATAAAATTAAATATTTTGTTATTATCTATACTTAAAATTTATTAATATTTCATTTTTTTTCCTTCCAAAATTATTCTCGTTGTATATTGAAATACTGTATAAATTAAAATACATTTTGATTTAAAGAATTATTAAAATTGCATTAAATAGATGTAATTTACGTGGTATAAAATATTTTGAAATTACAATAAGTAACAGTTTAATAATTCTTCTTTCTTTCTTCTTAATTATTTTACTTGTAATAAAATTAAAACTATAAAAAAGTTACGGAAATAACGTGTTGTGGCACAAAAGGTTGTTTGAAAATATCACTAACCCTACATAACTTTGCAATGGGTTAGTGATATTTACTACCCACCAACTAATTAAAAGTTTTACATATAGGTATAATTAAAAATTAATAAAATGATTGAAATGGATAACTAAAATATTGAATGTATATGCATTAAATACCAAAAAGGTATTAGAAAGAGATCACATTATTTATGCACTTATTTTATAAATTTTTTATCACTTATGTTAAAATTTTTCTTTGAAGTATTATTATTGTCTCTTTATTTATCAATTTATGTGTAATTTAATATTGTATTAAAGTTTAAATCCAAGATTTCACGTTTTATTTTTTATTTGTAAACTCTTATTTTAATTAATTTTCATTTAGAAGATAAATTTTTGGAATAATTAGTATTTATAAAAATATTATAATTTAAAAAACTTAAGTGAGATGTATTTGATAATGCGATGCTACTATACATAAAGAATAAAGATATTAACATCATCACCCTTTGCAATTCCATATGCAATTTTTGGGAAAGAGAGGTTTGTTTCCTTCCTAGTTGATCACTTACAGAAAGAGATCACAATTTACAAATCATAAAGCCTATAAAAACACTTGTATTTGCACTTGAGCACAAGATTTTCTTCCCTTTTTGTGCATGAATTATTATAATATTTAAAGAAGTATTCAATCTAACTAATCTTTGTTTATTAGCTTAGTTTTACCCGATACCCAAGCGGTTGTTTTTGCATTACTAACCTCTACGGCTCCCATTCCATGATGACCAATTCGTTTCACCAACTCTTTAGTAAAATCCAAATGCAGTGTTCCTTTTTTTGTTTTGGAACTTCTAAAAATGCGTCTGCATTCACAATCTTCTGGTTTGACAAAGTTTGCCATTAAAATGCTTACGTGGCAACAACAAATCAAAATGTGGAATCAACCTATAAAAATATATTACATAATACAATCCAACTAAAGACATGGTCCACACTCTACGTTGGCAATGTCCAATGTCCAATGTCGTAAGCCAACCAACTGGCATGAGAAACTTAGCACGTTTTATCGTTAAATATCTGCATATTAATTATAAGCAACTGTGTGGTTGGATTATTTTAATGCATGGTGGGGGTGGGAAGGAAGTGGGGGTGGAGAGAAATGGTGATATGTTGGTTCATAGCTGTTTTGCCTTTATATTTAATGAGCGAAAAGAAAAAGAAAAAGCAACTTGATGGTTTGATTTTGTCATATCTTTTCTAACTCACTTCTCTTATGCTTCTCCCTCTTAATCAATTAGATAAAACGCTTGTTGTTGATCATTACTCCCTTTCTTTCTTTCTTTTTTCCTTTTGTGGAGTAGCATCGGCTAGTTAATCTCTATAACCAACTACTCTCTTAGAGCTAGCAGAGTAGTTATGGATGATTCTCTCTCTTTAAAATTGGATACGGAAGTTGCTGAGGCCAACCCAGAAACTCAGGCTTCTAAAAGAAGGTAGGTTGGTTAGCTTACTCTTTTGTGTGTGTGTGTGTGTGTGTTTTGGGGTTCTTTTCTCTTCAATTTCACGAATTTTAAGTAGCTAATATATATTGAAAGCGATCATAATTTAGCATTAATATTTGGGACGTAATTTCGTTTGTGGACAACTATAGGAAGGTGGCTGAGAAGATTGTTGTGAAAGAGAGAATTGGAGAATATGCTGGGAAGCTAAAGAACGAAGGTCCACCTTCTGATTTTTGGTCTTGGAGGAAGTACGGACAAAAACCCATTAAAGGATCTCCCCATCCCAGGTTCTTTTTATTTTCTTATGAATTTTCCGGTGATAATTTCACATGTTACTTCCGAAATCAATCCTTTTAGAAAGTAATTTTATTTCTTCCTCCACTCATGTTTTCTTTGGATTACATGAATCTTTTCTGCATGCCTTAAAATTTCGCCATTTTTCCAAGGACTTCTGAAGTTCTAGCTTTTGCCCTTCTTACAGGAGCTACTACAGATGCAGCACATCAAAAGGTTGTTCAGCCAAGAAACAAGTGGAAAGATGCAGAACAGATGCTTCAGTGCTCATCATCACCTACACCTCTGGCCATAACCATCCATGTCCTGATATTCACAACACCAATTTGACCAAACAATCAAGAGAATCACCACAAAGCCAGGCCACTGAAACTAAGGATCATCCCACTTCTCCTAAAAGAGGACAGCCAGAAAAAGAAAAAGCACAAGAAGAAGAGAACCAAAATCAATCCATTACAAATATGACCACCACTGATGAAGATGCGAGTAAGGATCATTTTCATTACTTACAATCCCCTATAAGTTGTTCCCAAGACATTATGATTAACCAAGAAGACCCTTTCACTGGGAATCTAGAAAAAACGAATGAAACACTTGACCTTCTCTTGGATGAAGAGCCCTTCTCTTATCAAAATCTCATGGCATTTGCTCCCCCAAAATCAGAAGAAAATGATTTCTTTGATGAGCTCGAAGAACT
The DNA here is from genome assembly GCA_035221805.1 of Trichilia hirta. Lineage (NCBI taxonomy): Eukaryota > Viridiplantae > Streptophyta > Magnoliopsida > Sapindales > Meliaceae > Trichilia > Trichilia hirta. The sequence goes on along the minus strand of JAWDEX010000002.1, from coordinate 7,798,639 downwards.
TCCCATGTCTTCAGCCTTCACTAGCTTCATGAGAAGCAGTCTTTTCGATGAAAGGATTCCTGTTGTTCCCTCTTGATCCATGTGTTTTTTAGTGTCTGCAGCCTTAGAAAATTGTAACTAAAATGTTCATATATGATATGCCGGCTAGTAGCCAGTAGTTTTACACGGTATTTTTCTGTTTTTTCTATCTTTGGGTTCACAAAATGATACAGTTGCGTCACTCAGCTATGGGCCAACAGAGTTAGTGGGTTGTGCATACAAGTGGTATTTTTCCCGGGAGATCGAGATTAAATGCTTTCGGTTGATGAGAAAACCCACCGAGTCACATTGAAACGCGCGCATACACACATTTTGGCGGTGGTTATTTCTTTCTCCGCACGCGCGCGCGACCCACATTACAGATGACACGAGGTTCACTACTGGATACTCTAATATCTTCATCCCACATGATTTGAGGATCTGTGTTTGCCGATCTGGAAGAGGGGGGGATTAACTTTCCTTCGAATGATTTGGCTGATGCGATGATTGCCTTTTAGCAACCTTTCTTTTCTTTCTGGGTTATGCCGAGTGCATTCACTGTATCTAACTTTTTTTTCCTTACATTTTGATTTTTTAATGAAATACCCACCTTTTTGAGTAGAATTCACTGTTCCTAACTTTTTTTTTTCTTACATTTTGATTTTTTAATGAAATACCTCCTTTTTGAGTAGAATTCATGAAATAGCTAAAAATTGTAAATTACAACAGAATAATTGGATAATTGTAGTGAAAGAACTATGAGCTTACCTTTCTTTCTTTTCTGAGAAAAAGAAAAGGAAAGAAAGAAAAAGTCGTCATGGTCGAGAAACACGGGCGAAGATCTCATCCATTTCTCCTAAAAGTTTTGAATCGGTTCGTGTTTTGGGTAGGAGAATATTGCCATATACCAAATAACGTAGACATACACCTCGGGATCATTAGGAATCACCACGAAGTAGGAAAAATTAGTATCAAAATTAATCATCCTTTAAACAGTATGGAATCGTTTTTCTGTAACCAAAGGAATAAAAGGAAAATTAGAATTCAGGAATAGAATTTTCTTAACTTTGAACTGTAGAATGACAAATACTACCTATAATTTATAGAAAAGTTATTTACCATTATGAAAATATTTATAACAAACATTTTTTATGATTTTTAAACATATCATTTATTCCTTATCCATCACATTTTTAATTTAAAATTATTATAACATCCTTATTATAAACTTATTATGCTTTTAAATAATAAGAGTATTATGATAATTTAAAATGAAAACAAGTAATGGATTGAGAGTAAGTAACATTTGTGAAAATTATATAAGATTTTTTTTTACAAATTCTTTTATAAGAAATAATGGCATTTCTATAAACTATAAGTCTAATTTTCATTCTCCCAACTTTGAAGGGGACTAAATTCATTACTTGCATGATAACAGGTGATAAAAAGACATAATTACCCTAATCCTTATGTTTCATGCGTTTCTTTGTCTTGACATATATAGAGTCAGTCTTTCTTGCAAGCCATCCTTATTTTTGTAGACATTTTTCCCATCAATTTTATACTTGCATCAACGTAGCTTGTTAAATTCGACAATAGCAAATCCAAGTGTTGCATCATTTTGGAATTAAACGTATTTGAAGACGCCCTCACGGTCGTAGATGTATCGCATAAGCTTTTCAAGAAATCACATTCGTTGTTTTGACAAGTTGGTAATTTTGTTTGGGCACTGGTCAATCTGTCGACGGCAACTTAGCCATCGATTTGACAAAAGGCCGAAGATAAAACGCCTTTACAAACTACATATTTATCGGTCTCTTTCTGAAACACCATCAGCTACAGCCAAATGTGTTGAAAATTGCAGCCACCCAAATATGCATAAGAGAAAGAGAGAAAAATAATTGAGCTCGCGAAAATGGGACACCAACTTATGCGTGCACAAGAACGAGAAAATATCAACAACTTGATCTATTTCTAAAGTCTGATTCAGCAAAAACAGACAGCAAAACTAGCCTTCCTTCAATCCCGTATCGTACGCGTCGTCATACAGCATTCAAGTAAAACCTCCAAATGCAGTAATAATCATTCTCATTTAACTCTACAAAGTAGCAGCACCATTAATTGCAACAATCACAGGGGAAGGTCACACACCAGGCTGATCATCACCATTTGCTGCAGCTGCCAACGGCTGGAGAGCTTTAAGAGGACTTATGATAACATCAATGATAAGCCCATAATCTTTGGCTTCTTTTGGACTCATCAAATAATCACGATCTGTGTCCTGGTTGATCTTCTCAAGAGTTTGACCGGTGCGGTCAGCCACATACCCATTTAGGTTTGCCTTATGATGCAGCATTTCATTTGCCTGAGAATCATGTAAACTGGTTGGTCATGCTAAGGCAAAACAAAAAGGTTGACGCCAATCGCAAATCTGCATCAATTATATAGCTAAACAGTCAACCTTTCGACAAAGCATTAAATTTGCCATTGCTGTTCACACATCCCTCAATTTCAATTTATTTACATCTGTTCTCAGAAACTATATAAATCCAGAAAAATACCCAAATAATTAAAGACAATCTCTTCTCCTACAAACCACTGTCAAATCAGAACATCCTCTCAAGAATTAAGCAATTACTAGATAAATGCAAAGCCCACACGTGATTTGGAATAGGAAAAAGTATATTTCCCTATTGGACATTTTTGTCCTACTGGTTTGAAAATACCACCCTCAAAACGTTGGTTCATACAATTAATATGGATGATAACAATAGGATTACAGTAATAGCAACAGTAAATGCATCATTTTTTCTACTATTGAACAGGTTCCCAACAGAAAATATAACATTTTCATCAAATTTAATGTTTTGAACAAACTTTTTGGATTCTTTGTGGGTATTTTTCAAACCAGTAGAACAAACATGTACAATAGAAAAATCTTTAGGGATGAAAATGTCCTTTTGCCTTTGGGATACTAAATGTCAATCAGCTCATCCAGTGTGCTTCTGTAATTCTGTTCTTTCTCGACAACAATAAAATATAAAACAGCGATACTGGTCACAACAATACCTCGAAATGGAACCACTGATTCATAAAAATACCACTAGCATAAAACTAACTGATGCAGAAACTAGAAAAGGTGACCATTGTACTGAAATTATTTCTCACAAATGAGTAACATAATACGTGCATATGCACTTCAATTTCCAGCAATCTGACGTAATTAATAAAAGAAACATGAGAATGATTTGATCCAAAAACAGAAAGAACGAGGCTGGGATTCTAAGAGGTAACGGTAAGTAAAAAGGAAAAAACATACCTGCATATCTATGTCAGTTTGCCCACCTTGTGCACCACCAAGAGGCTGATGAATTATTATTCTTGAATTTGGCAAACTGCATCTTTTTTCTCCATTAATTTTTGAAAAAGGGGAAAACATTTAGTAACCTTTGGTAGTGAAAATAGCATGAGAGATTTCCAAGAAAGCATGAGTCAAAAAAGTGTCAAAGCAGCTATTTGCCTTTGGTGCCGGCACTAAGCAGGAAAGCTCCCATACTGTCAAAAAAAAAAAGGGCAATTCCCATTACTGAATGCAAAAGGTACAAAATAAGGTTTCTCGTAGCACCATCATGACAAATCATATATTAATTTTACCATATAATCATCATTTAAAGTTTGAATATTTGAAAATCAATTATTACTCCTAAACTTTAATGTTCCAATTGTACTCTCTGTGTTCTCTTGTAAAATAAGTAAAATACCGAAGAAAAATAAAGCTACAAGCTAAACCAAGATTTGCAAATAACTGGAATTTACAACATAGAAAATATCAGAAAGCTTATGTCGGCATGATTATTATAGAATTCATTCAGCGATACACACCCAAGGCTAAACTTAAAAGAAGCAACGTTGTTAAGTAATTCACAGAATTGGGAATTAGGAACAGGATCTCCACAAGCATACATTACAATGACTTCTTTAAATCCGAGCCTTATTACTTGGCAAACTAACAAAATTGGAGAATGGAATCCCGCAGCAATCATTCTCTATGCACAATATACCCTTAAAATTAATGAATCTATCTTAGGATTTTTTATTTTATATTGTTTTGTTTTGTTTTGTTTTGTTTTATTTATTATTATTATTTCTTTTTTTTTTTTTGCTGAGGGTCTTGGGGGAACAGACATAATATATCGATATCTAGCATTTAATAATCAAGCTACTAAGTATACTGGTATAGCCAACAGAAACAGCTATATCATTAATCTTGTACCTAGCTGCTAGTCCCACACAAACAGTGGAGACATTGGATCGAATATGCCTCATCGAATCAAATATGGCCATATCTGAAAATTCAAGATCCATACAAGTCAGGCAATTAAAGAAAAATTTAAACCTTGTGAATAAAAGAACATAATAACATGAATACTAGTACAAAATTTTCATGAAAGAAATTACCAGCTGTAACTGATCCTCCAGGAGAGTTGACATACATTACAATATCCTGTTCAGAAGATAAGAACATACACTAACTGGTAAATTACTAGATCAACGTCCTTTAATAAATAAAATTTGTCAGAAGAAGATAATCGTCTTAATTGATGCATCATCTAAAGTAACAATGCGTCAGAATTTGAGCAAAATCCAAGACATAAACATCAGATGTTACCAGATCAAGACTGAATGCTTGTTTATATACCTTCCCCAATAATAGACCAAGTTACAACTGCCATACATAGAGAACAGACAGACCTTGTGAGGATTAATAGCATCGAGATAGAGAAGCTGAGCAATAATAATATTTGCCATGTCATCGTCAACAGCTCCACCACAGCAAATTATTCTCTAACAGTCCAAATAAACAAAAAAAGTGTAAGCCGCTAATACAAATAAACATTTTGACAATCACAACAGTTAAACCACAGAAAAAACCAAAGCCAGTCATCACATGTTGGAAAAGTTGACTGATAACACTCTGAAACCGCTCCTGCACCATTGGATTAGGAGGTGGCCCTTGTGCATATATAGGGAAGTAGGGTGAAGCCAGGATTTGCTAATCATCCCTGCATTATAAGTTTCAATAATTTTCTTTAATGAGTTCACTCACTAAACTAGATAAATTGGAGCAATTCTGAAGAACATTTGAATGAGCAATACCTAATGGACCAAATCCCCTGCCGAGAACTCCTTTCTGGTGCCCAAAACTTGCCAGAATAGACGGCTTTTACTGAATTGTCCCGCAAATTCTTTAGAATACTAACCCGTTTCCTTGATTTACTGCAAAGTCTAGAAAATTCCACTTGTTTTTTGCCGATAAAAGATGGAGGAAAATAATAAATAACATGCGATTAGTATTAGGCTTTACATGGTAGGAGTAATATTTCAAAATTTGCTACTAAGATAGGGTTTCAGATGTTTTGTAAACTTCAATTAAAAAAATTAAGAAAAAATCATCAGGAATCTTAACTGAACCCCCCATGACAATTTGGCTGGGTTGAAAACAACTTTTAAAAGAGCCAAAACAACATAAGAGAGCAGATAAAACTAATCCAACAAGCTATCTCAGGTTTCCTGGAGCGAAATTTTTGACAAGTCCAAACCAAATTCCGAAATAATCTTTTTCAAAGTAAGAAAAAAGAAATCATTTCGTGTTCTTTGAAAAATGAAAACAAGCGTTCAAAGTACTCTAGCGCCTCGATGAAGAGCTATCAAACACAAAAGATAGATAGATAGATATAACTGCTATTTTATTCCTTTTCTCAGCGAACAAAGATACTAAAGCACCAAACACAAAGCAAAAAAATTATAATTTCCTTCTTTTCCTACATTTATTCATTAAATAAAATAATAACCATGAACCAAATGGCTGGAATGCCAGATAAAGTTTATGGGCAACGGAATTTGAGCTAGGGTTTTGAGAGAAGACGAGGGAGTAAGAAAAAAGAAATCATTTCATGTTCTTTGAAAAATGAAAACAAGCGTTCAAAGTACTCTAGCGCCTCGATGAAGAGCTATCAAACACAAAAGATAGA
>JAWDEX010000002.1:7744215-7792489 GCA_035221805.1 Trichilia hirta | reverse complement strand
CTTCTTTTCCTACATTTATTCATTAAATAAAATAATAACCATGAACCAAATGGTTGGAATGCCAGATAAAGTTTATGGCAACGGAATTTGAGTTAGGGTTTGGCGAGAAGACGAGGGAGTAAGAAAAAAGAAATAATTTCATGTTCTTTGAAAAATGAAAACAAGCGTTCAAAGCACTCTAGCGCCTCGATGAAGAGCTATCAACACAAAAGATAGATAGATGGATAGATAGATAGATAGATAGATGTAACTCCTATTTTATTCGTTTTCTCAGCCAACAAAGATACTAAGGCACCAAAAACAAGGCAAAAAAATTATAATTTCCTTCTTTTCCTACATTTATTCATTAAATAAAATAATAACCATGAACCAAATGGTTGGAATGCCAGATAAAGTTTATGACCAACGGAATTTGAGTTAGGGTTTGGAGAGAAGACGAGGGAGTAAAATGATGCCAAAGATGTGGACGCGCAAGTATGTGCCATTTCTCGTCGATAGTGTCTGAAGTCTGAACACTAAGGAGGGTCCGTTTTGCAAGTGAAATGGAATCTTTTTTACTCTAAAATTGAAAGCGCCTTATCTTGAAGATGTCTAGGAACAGACGGCGTTCGGATTTGGATCGATAAGAGGAGTGTTCTGTTCTAGCAAGGAAAGCAATAGACTTGTAACAGTGAGCACCTCAATACTGAATATCTCAATTCTCGAAGGCGTATTGTTCGACCCATTATATTAACGGGTCGGATGTAGAAACTGGATTCTATTAGGGGCTTTTTAATTTGGAAATATTGTTTATTAGTCCTTTTAGAATTAAATAAAAATTATAAAAAAATTTACCCTTAAAAGTTATTTATATGGCTTTCCAATTAGAATAGAGAGTAGAATGGAATGAAAATATAATTATAAAAAAAAAAAATTAATAATAAAAATAAATAATAAATTACTGTACCAAATTTGTACTTTGTACTTTTAAAATTAAATAAATAAAAATTTATTTGAGTTAAAAACTTTTAAAGTTACTAGATTTTTTTCCTCACTATTTCCAAAAGCAATTTTATGACTCCATTTGAATGATTTCATACCATTGGAATTTCATTCCCAGAAAATATCGACGAGAGATTGAGAGGTTATAAAAGTTTCAATTAATTTCAACTATATCAATATTTTATAGATGATTAATAGAAAAACTTGTAAAATAAAATTAAAATATTTACTTATTTGAGAATTATGAATAATAATCATCTTACCTTCTTTATTAAAATGAGAATTGTAGAGCAAATTAATATACACCTAATTTATTTTTATACTAAAATGAGAATTGTATAATAAAATAATATTCTTTTTATTAAGTGAAGAATATTTTTAAAAATTGTATAATTTCTCAGATAAAACAATAATGTTATGTGACGTGAATTATATATTGATCAAAAGCTGATATTAATATGTTATTATAATTCCTACTTATTTTTTTCAAATGCATTATAAAACTGCTGAGAAAAACTTTGTGAAAAATCCGAAAGACTCATGAGTCAAATATGTTGTAGCCATTTCACCAGATTTAAGACAATCACTCAACTCCTCAAAAAATTAAGTATTTGTTTAATGCTTTCTGTGTTTTAATTTCTTTTTATATATTATATGAATGTATATTAACATATTAAATTAAGAAAAATTTCTCCTGAAAAAAATTTTAAGCAAAAAACATATTAAAATTTGTTCATTGCTCACACACAATATTAAAAGGTTCCTTGGCAGTATGGTTTTTGTTATGTGAGAAAAACATTATGTAAAAGAATGAGAATGAATTAAACAAATAGCACCTGCAACCACAAGAGCAAAATTCAAGATATAACTAAAGCATTCTCTTGTTCAACTGGTTAACAAATAGAAAAATTATATCTCTAACAACTGCAAAGTGATGTCAAAGCTGGCCTAGAAACGTGAATTCATCAAAAAACTTGAGAAAAAGGTTGTCAGATGTAATCAACAAAGGCTGTAAGATTTAGTAAGTCATTTCAAATATAAGAAGCCTGGTGGAACAGTCTACTTCAGTGTTTCAAAAAAAAAAATTAATCTATATCATATAAATTATTTATATGCCACAAGACAATTTCAGCATTTGAAGTCTACAAGCTGTTTTCACCTACGTTTATTCGAGCTCTATGATCCAGAAACTGCAAATCTTGTTCAATTTCTCTCTATACACACGAAATTTAAAAGGAAAAATGCCTTCAATAAAAACCGGCAGCAAAAGCTAGATTATTAACAACATTAGCAGGTAGTTTCTGCCTGTAGTTTTTCTTGAACTGCCTTGTAGCACTGGAGACTGCAAAGAGGAAGCTTCAACTTGGAATCTCGATACTTGTATGGGTTAGTACAAGATGGACCTGCACAATTCTCACGCGGGGGAGGGTATCTGCATATTTAACCCAAATAATATCAGACATCAAGAACCACACGTAAACATTAATATCTATCATTTAGAATAGTAGTTAGCTTATATGGTCCAAAAGTGTTTTTGCAGGGACGTGTTAGCTTGAATTTCTGGCTGCTAGTACCTGCAGGGTTGGGAGTCAAATATACTAGGGAAACCCATATCATTGGGAAATGTCACAACAGTTCCAGTTGGCCCACTGATCCATCTGATGGTATTTGATGCAAGCGTCAGTGCATTAGCTGCCTTCTCCTGTTAAATTGATAAAAAAGAGAAAACCAAATGATTAGCTTAAAACCAAGCCTTCCAACCAACACTTTATCCAAAGATTTCGGTACCTGGGCCAACTCTTCTTGGCGCTTTTTCATTTGCTCTTTCCGTTTCTCCCTCTTAGAATCTTGACCAAGTATTTTTCTAATAGCTTGAGCCTACGAAAATTTAATCAACACATGTTGGGCAGTTAGCATATCTATATGTAAAACCATAGCAGCAATAAGGGAAAAAAAAACGAAAAACTAACCTCAGATTCCCTATTAGCCTTCTCAACTTGCATTCTTCGTCTCTGAGCAGCCTCTGCTTTCTTTAATTGCTGCTCCACTTCTGAAAGCTTCTCCTTTTGCTCTGTAATAAAGAAAACAATTAAAATGTCACCGTATATAAGTCAGAATACAAATAACAATCCAACTGTAGAAGCTATATGAAAGTAATGGAGGCTCACTTCTAGATGGGGCTGGTGGTAACCCATTTGGGAACTCAATTAAACTTGAGCCAGGAGTAGACAAGGCATCTTTGCTTGACTGAAGGGCCCGTTGACGAGTAGTGAGTGTAATTTCCCGCTTATTATCCATCAATGAGTCAACAGACTCCTTTTTCTGCATTTTACCTCCTACCTTGCCATCAGAAACTGGCTCTTCTTCCCCATAATCAGCGTCCACATATAATCTATCTGGTCTCGATTTTTTCTTCCCATCTTTGCCTGATCTTGATGTACCAACATTTTCCAAATTAGACACCCTCGAAAACTTTTGTTGTTTCTTACCTGACTCTTCATCTTCTTCTTTATATCCTGAGCTAACCTTTGAGGTTTTAAGTTTCTCCAGATAACGTATCTCATCATCATCCTCATCTTCAAATTCTCCATCGAGTATGCGCTTTTTCGGTACCCGCTTGCTCTTCCGAACGGATCCAGATTGCTCTTGTTTTGCAGAGGGATTCTTTCTCAAGCTCTTCCCCATCAGAGAATCCTCCTTCCCAAAACCAAAACCACCTCTAGAGAAATCCTTCCAGGGTATCCCTTGCAAAACACCCCTGTTAGGGGAATCAGAATTTCCCTGCAATAAAAACACTCAAGTGAGAAGATTACGCGGATTCTGATCAGCACTCATAATAAGAATAATCATTAATATTTGATGAAACACATTGACACAAAAGATATCCTTCCATACAAGTAAAGCAATATCTAATACTTGTCTAACATAAATTCGCTTGTACAAGTCAGAAATCAGTGTCACCATATGGTTCCCAAGGATCAATTTATATAATCAATAGTGGGGCAATTCACAATGCAAGACTTTAAAACCGGAAAATTCTTTAAGAACCTTGAAAAATCTTAAATAGCTTCTAGGTATGTAAGTATCAATTAAGCAAATGGGGAAAAATTGTTCAAGTGCAAGAAACAACATAGTCAAAGTAAATTATCACAGCACCACATTTCAGTGACTAAAGCCAACAAGACACAAGTATTACATACCTGCAGATTCTGATTCTGCCGCAGTCTGTAGTCATCTGGGGATTGGGAATCCTTGGAAGATGATCCCCCTGATGCACCATTGGCTGTGGAGTTGGCATGAATGGTATGTGTCACACCGCCAACCTTGAGCTTAACCTTTTTCACCTTACTCTCATTTCCCAAAGCATCAAAATCCACTCCCAACTGCTCTGAACTTTGGCTTTCACCATTTCTTCTCCAATTAGCAGGAGTAAGGACACCTTCACTAGAACGTTTGTTGCTATCAACACCACGCCCAGGTTCATTATTGTAGAAAGTGTTAAATCCCCTATCCTCCTTCCTACTTCTATTCTGTGGTTTTTCGCCTTCGGTTTTGGCAGCGCAAGAAAAGACAGACACACATTGATTAAGGTTGAACTCTTTTTGTTTAGAACTATTATCATAATCAGCATTCTCATCACTGGAGACCTTGCTCGCATCATCTGAAGGTGGTGTTGAATCACGAGTTTCAATAAAAGATTGTGAATCAGGTCTTGGCCGGCGATAAGTTTGACTCCTTTTCTTCCTCGCAGCATTGTTGATACTGTTAAAATGACAGCTCTTAAACTCTTCCATCAAAATAAATTGTTATAATCCAGCTATTGTGTTGCCACTTCTTATCAGATCATGAGCATCGAAAGTGCATTTAAGCAAATTCACCGATGCTGAAGTAAAAAGAAAACGAGGAACCATGAGTTCTTGTATTAGATAGATCTTAAACATGTTGATAACGAACAAGAGAAAAAAAAAAACACAAGGAATTAAAAAATACGTTGATAAATCAACATGACTTATTACCAATGATAGAAAGTTCACCCAATTAACAATGCAGATAACGCAGAACCACAGAACAATAACTCACTAGGTTATAAACTAAATTAACAAAAAATGAAGAATTCCAAATGCAATAGAATGACAATAACACCATAACCAAGTATGCCCCAAGTATGTCAGAAAATCCCCTACAGAATTTGTTAAAAGCCAAACCAGAATCGACAAAACAAAACAAAATCCTTAATTGAAGAACAAATTGGGCAACACGACATCGACCCATCATTCAATGAAACAATATTGCAATCCTTAAAAACAAATCTAAGCCCGCCAAGCTTTAACCAAAAATCCGAGAAATTAAAAATTCAATACAACACGACACATTCGCCAAACATCAAAAACAGAGGAACACACAAATAAAAACGACCAAGATCACCACACGCACATAAAAAAGAAACTATATCAATATGAAAAACACATAAAAAAGACAGAATCTTTACCTGCTCTCTCGAACAAAAAACAAGAAAAGAACTCGACAACGGAGACAAAACCCTGGTTGAATAAATGGCCAAAAAGCCAAGAAACATACGGCAGAGAGGAAGAGAGAATAATTGACTCGTGTAGATTTGGTAGATAGGAGAAAAAACGACTGCGTTTTCGTTTCGATGTGGTGCTGATAGAACAGAGGGGGCGTTATAGATAAGAGTTAGGGTTAGAGAAGAATAGGTAACAATGATGAGAATGAGAGAGGTAAAGGATACATCACTAATTATCTTCTTGTTCTCCATTTTTTTCTAGTGCCACGCCCACGCCCTTTGCCCAAACCCACACACACTCCGCTGTGTTTTAATTTTTGATTTTGTTATGGTTTGAATTTTAAGTTTTTGTTGATTCGGTCACTTTAACTCGAGGATATGACTCAGGAACCCGACTCAATTCAAACTCCCTCTCTAGAGCTGTCCCTCTATCTGTCTTTTATTTTGCCTTGTTTGCCTTTTATTTCCTTCCCCTTCTACACGGTTTTCCTGCAAGTGTGTGCGCAGGTTTATGCCTTGCGCACCTGTGCGCACACGATAGTGGCTTCGTCTCTTATTCCTTAATCTTTACCCGTGTGGCATGTCACGTGTCGAACGGCCATCATTATTTAATAATTACGCGCGAATAATGGATTATCACATACGTCCTTAAAGTTTTTATTTACAATAGATAATTGGAATTAGAAAATAATGATTTACCTCCCTTGAACCATTAATTAGTCTAACAGAATTTTATAAATAATATTTTTATATTTTTAATCTTTATGCAATTATTTTTTGCTATTAAAATAAATTAATTGTTGATTAATCCTAACGATCTCAACTAAACTTCTTATTTTAATTTGTTGGATTGATACAAAGGAGACAGCAAAAAATAATTATATTTTAAAGCTAATATTTTTAAATTTATAATTTATAAAAAAATTATTTAAAATTTAAATATTAAAAAATATGTGTATGACACTTATTTATTTATATCTATATTTTTAAAAATGTTAAAATAAAAAAGGTGATCGATTTAATTTTTCTAAATAAATAATTATAATAAATTTTTTCATTTAAACCTTATATAGTAAGCAAATTTATACATAAAAAATACATGAAACTGTCTCCACCTAGTAGTTAGCAAAATGGGTTGCAATTCATGTATACAAATCATATTACTATTGTATTTTAAGTGGATATAACAAAATTTCAATAAATAATATATGATTTATTTATTAATTTTGTTAAAATTATAAATAGTGACATCAAATTATAAAAAAAAAACATAATTTATTTTATTTTTAAATAAAAATATAATTTATTCGTTTAGTTAATTATAATAATAAAATTCTACTAGATAAGTAAAATTTTTTAAAAATATATTTGATGAAATCTATTCAAAAAATTAATCATGTGATATTAATTAATATATAATGTCAAAATTTTTTAATTGTTGATATAAAAATACAAGTCTCCGTAAAATTTTAAAACAGTGCTATTGTTAGTGATAATATTATTTTTTTTCTAAAAAAATTAAGATTTCATGCAAAATTATTTCAAAACATTGACTATATCGTGGCTTTGTACATGAGAGCATTTTTAAAAAAATTATAAAAGTAAATTTTTTTGTTGGTTTTTACGTTTTTCAAAGATGTTTTTCTAAAATTAATTGAAACAATTACTTTATTCATTTTTAAAAATAATACCATAAATATTATCCTTCTTTTTTATTTCAAAAATTATTTTTAATAATCACAAATAATATTTTTTATTTTAAGAAATAAATTTATAAAATATATAATGTAATTAATTTTTTTACTGTTTTTATGTTAGAAATAAATATTAATTTTAAAAATTGACGAAACACCATGAAAATTATTTTTCAAACATTAGTTTTAGTCGAACTTTTTACGTAGGGTTGCCAACGGGACGGACCGAGTTCTTGAATGAGAAACTACGGGTACCCGGCTTCATGTTCAATTTAACTAAGCCGAGGATAGGAAGAATCGTTAAAAATTCTTCATCCCATTTTCTCTAAATTAAGAAATTAAACTGGTAGCAAAATTATCTATTTTTTAATTTGAATTAAAAAATTATATAATTATTTATCTTTATATAAATATTCTTTTTAAAAATAAATTACAAACCCAATAGTTAATAAACACGCTAAAACTATACTAGAAAAAATAAACAAATAAAATCTTTGAAGCCATATATTTTTTTATTAATTTTTACAAAATATTTTATTTGGTTGAAAAGAGAAGAAAAAAACTATTTTTTTAGTTAATTCTATTTTTTTAAAAATTTATTTTTATTCGAACAAATATTTAATTTGAAATTGTCCCTTTTCTTAACCGACTGTCTCGTATCTAATATCCATCTCAAACGATTAAATTATCAATTGTATAAAAATTACATTAAAAAATAATATTACTATTTTAATTACTACGGTCAACCTAGACGTCTCTCTCTCTCTCTCTCAAAAAAAAAAAAAAATAAATAAAAAAATGAGATCTTGTTGGAATTGATGATATAATGAACATACTGAACAGGCAATTTGACACATGATATTTTGTAATAATCTCAGATCCTTTCGGAATTGAAATATATATTTTTAAATATTATAAAAAAAAATTCAAATTCTTTTTATAATTTGTAGTGAAGAGTTGTAGACCTCAAATTTTTTTATATTACTTAAAAAAATTTAACCAAGTAAATCAATTAGTACTCACAATTATAATTTGACACTAATACTTTTTTATTTTACTTTAAAATTAATATTATAAAATATAAAATAATTTTATGTACAGAGTGTATATCATAACCAATAGTGTTAATTACCATTTTTCCCTTCTTTTTTATCAATATCCCATTAACTGCCTTTTTAAAAAAATAAAATTACTACATACCCCTCGAGTCATTAATTCTTTTCCATTTTACCATCGAGTAATTAAAAATAAATTGAATCAAACAGCTAATTTAAATCGGGTTATCTAAAAGTGCAAAATAATCAAGTAATTATGAAATTTATATATAATTTCGTGCAATTATATGTTATTTTAATTTGTTGGTGAATAATATATTTTCAATAATAATACAGTATTCAAAATAATTCATTGTGACTATTATTGTTGTTGACATTAATAATAATAATAAATTTACTTTCGACTAATAATTTATTTTTTTATGAATATATTGATAATAGGGTATTGGTCTCAAATTTTTGATAGTAATTATTGGTAACAGTGTATTTGTCTAAAAACAGTGCGAAACAAATTTAACCCTAACTGACTTGACAAATAACCCTATGTTTATTCATATGCGGCCCAAAATCACATGTTGATAACATAATTACAGTAATTTTACATATACAATTTGGAGAATCATATGTAGATCTACAAGGAAACGATAAAGTAAATAATGGATATCGCAATCTAATTGGTACAAGATGTGGATCTGAATTTGATGCTGTAGCAATGCAAATGAAAATTGGAGTTTTAAGTCTCCCTCGTACCAATCTCTGAATTGAAGAGAAGTAACAATTGTCTATGCACGTGTTTTAAATATTTTTTTTTAGGTTAATTGAGGAAAATCAAAGATATACACGAAACTGATATTTAAGAAACAATAATACACCGAATATAAATACGAAAAATCAACAGAGAAATGAAAAAGAAATTATTTTTTTGTGATAAACTGAATTAGGAACGAGAAGCCGTAAAATAGCTTGAAAACAAAAATGCATGTTTTTTAATGTCTCGATGAATCAATTGTTGTGTTGCATGGAATTAGAACAAATCCGAGCAACACTCAACAACGGATCAAACACCTGTTCTGTTCTCATGGTCTTTCGGGATTATTGAGATTATTCCCAATGCCCAAGTTGTTTTTAGCAACCATCGTTAGGACCATATTAGCGTCATCAATTAGTGTGTTAGACCGCCCAAATTCTGATCCTGCCATTAAATTTTCACAATTACGAATGGAACCGATCTGACTGTCAAGTTCGGATTCCAAACTGGCGAAATCCTTTACAGGAACTGCCGCCTCGGCTCTCTTCACGCTGTTCATCACGATGTTATAATAAGCCAAACATACGGCAAGTTCTTTGGCCTTTTCTTTCTGCTTGCTTTCATTTTGAATCTTTTCAACATCCTCTATGGCTTTTTTAGTCAGTTGACCCAGAGCTTTTAACCCTGCTTCCAGGATTGAATAGGCGTTAACATGACCGGAAATATGTGGACGGGTTTGGGAGATGCAGATCTGGGGGAATTCAGTATTCTTACAAAAATCTTCTAGGGTAGGGGATGATTTAGGAGCTTCTGCAACTGCAACAGAAGATTCAACGTTTAATGAAAAGAGATAAGACAAAGCAAGGACCAACAGGATGGAATTGTTAAACGCCATTGTTATTGTTTCTTATTCTTCTTGGCTCTGAGGGGAAAGAGGAGTGATAGTACAGGACGAAAGAGAGCTAACCTGGGGTGGGTTTATATGCCCCCAAGGCATGCAACGAAATAGGAGAGACCATGCAAGTTTTACCGCAAATAAATAAATATTCAATATGCTCTTCACAGAAACTTGACCCGGTAATATGTGAGTAGACCGCCAGTAAGAACCACAGGAATTCCTCATCTGGGATTATGTTTACACGTGGAGAGCCTAGCATTCGTTACACAAACCAGACAATAACTTCCACGTAAGCACCATGAACACATTCCAAATTATTCTGTGTCATATGATAGAAATAAACAAATAGTTTTTATGTAGTTGATCGTTAAACGTCTAAGGCACACATCTCGAATTATTCTGTGTCCTATGATAAAAATAGACGTGGCACGGCCATGGCTCGAGAAGAAGGCAATAAAAACACAAGCTGAAAAATATGTTGCAATTAATCCCGTACTAGGGTGGGAAAAAATAAAAAATTATTTTGTTGAGCTCTTTCCTAGATAAAAGTCACAGAGTTGAAAATCAAGAAGTAAAATATTTTAAAATACTCATTTTTATTTAATATCCAATATTTAGCACCCCACTAGTAAAATTATTTTATAGCAGATATGAATTAGAAATCACCAACACCTCTGTCTCAAATATGTTCTAAAAGTAGAAGTGAATTCCAATTATTCCATTTTAAACCTTGCCCGCACGAATTTTATTAAAGGAGACTGTGGAATAGACCCAAAAAAAAAAAAAATCAATAAAAACATGGAAAGCCAATCCGATAAAGCAGGCTACAAGAGCTATATACAAAATTTCATTCACCGTGCTGAGAACCACTGTCTAGGGGAAACCTGAACAGTGGTTCCTGAATAGTTATTAACAAAGGAGAGTCAATTATCACCATTCCAACCGTCACAACTACAGAATCTGTGAAATTTCTGAAAAAAATCCTATGCATCCTTCTATTCGGGGAGATTCCTCGCACCACGGTTTTAAGCACTTAACTTATCGAGTGTTTATCGTCCTTCATGAAGATCTTCAGAGAAAATAGCTGTCCGAGAAATGTTATCGTTATCAAAGGTACTTAAACCAGAGTAAGGACCAGAAGAGAACATCGAAGATGTCCCATCAGAATCGAAAGTAGTTGATGACTGTCTCAGGTTGGTTCGATTATTGGAAGAGGTTAATGTGGGATCCTGATATTCTGTGACACGCTGTACCATTTTAAGTGACTGTACCACTTCACCCATAGTGGGCCTTTGGCTCGCCTCAGGAGCAACACACGCAGCTGCAATTGTGCAAACCCTTACGAAATCTTCCTTGTGATATTTTCCACCAAGCCTTGGATCAGCTAGCTCTTCCAGCCGATCTTTGTCCCTAAGAATTGGCCTGGCCTGAAATATATAACCCACTAGGTTTACCTCTTGTCCAGATGATTAACTATGTGGAAAACAGATGATTTACATTTTGGAAAGGGGCTTTATTGCAAAATACCAAAATTTGAATGGACAAATAGAGATGATATATATGAGAAACTAAAAATTGAACTAGGTGCTGCTACTAACCCAAGTGACAAGGTTCTCTTGTCCAGAAGGTTGTGACATATCTACCGGCTTTCTTCCAGTCAGTAACTCCAGAAGGACAACTCCATAGCTGTAAACATCACTTTTCACCAGTAGATGTCCAGTCATAGCATACTCAGGGGCTACATACCTATCAACAAATTCCATTTTGTCTTAGGGTGCAGATTAGTTAAAAAAATAAAAATTTCCAAGAATTCTAGAGAAAGAAACCAACCCAAATGTGCCCATCACTCGAGTAGATAGGTAATTTGTCCTGCCTTCAGGAGCTTGCTTGGCAAGACCAAAATCAGCAACTTTGGCATGAAAGTTATTCTCAAGCAATATATTAGATGCTTTGAAATCCCTGTGAATAACACACGGCTGCGAGTCCTCGTGCAGGTATGCTAGTCCTCGTGCAGCGTCAAGTGCAATCTTCATTCTGGTGTCCCAGTCTAGGGGGCAATTCACTCCCAACGGACCTGAGGTAAAACAGGATATTGTGGAACCGTATGTCAGCTAAAAGATGTTAAAAGCATTTAATATCTTATGTTTCACTAACAGAAGCAAAATATTCTAAAAGGATAACTCAAGTGAAAAGCATAACATAAAAGGTGCAAGAACATAAAAGAAGCAAGAAGATATACAGTTACAAAAAGCCATTTACCATGGAGCCAAGCCTCTAAGCTCCCATTGGGAACAAGCTCATAGCAAAGCAGGTGTTGTGAAGAGTCACGACTGCTATAGTAACCAACAAGTTTCACAAGATTGCGGTGATGCAACCTGCTAAGCATCTCCACTTCCACTAAGAACTCTTTATCCCCCTGTTGACCTCCACTAGTAAGCCTCTTGATTGCCACAGCAGTACCATCACTCAAGACACCCTTGAAAACTCTACCAAACCCGCCCTCTCCTAATATGCTTGCAGGTTCAAAATTGTTTGTCGCTTCTTTAAGTTCTTCATAGGCCAGAAATCGTGTACTGCTAGGATGGGGCAGAGATCCTGCTATAGGAACTGGATCCACACTTGGTGGTTTTGCTGGAAAACAAGATATGGGAGATTAAAATGAGCAAAAATGACCATTAAAAATGATTTATCCAAACCATAAAGAATCATTTTTTGTCATTTGGCTCATGTCAGTAAGGTTTAACTAAGTATTAAACTGGTCATTAATCATAACCAACCAGCAATCTAAAAGAGAAAATATTAATCACAAGACGGCCTTATGCACTGTCAACCATTTCTTCTATTCAGGTATGGAAATGGTATTTTCTCTAGTTTGGAATTAAATACATGCAGTTAATGATCACAATAAAGTTCTCTCCTCAAATTATGTGTTTGTAAGCCCACAAACCAATATTCTACAGATAAAGTAATAGCACAATTTAAATTTCAGTATCCAATCATAAATTTGCGAAAAGCAACATTAGGTGACAGAAAAAGCATTAATTATTTGTTTGAGTAGGTGAAACATTTTGCTGCAAACTGCAATTCAATACACACCCTGTTACATTTCTTAATAATATTGTTTCCAGCATTCTCTAAAATGTTGTATGTGCGAAAATAATCAAATAATTACCAATGAAGGATATTCTTTTTTTTAGGCTGCAGTATATTATACACAGTTTTGCCAAGGAATATAACAAAAGAAAGTTCAAACAACCAGTTTTATAAAGCTGTAAAGTGGAAGTTCCAATAGATTTATATTTGCTACTGATCTTAACAATGTCTATTGTGAATAACTCTCCCCTTCATCCTTAATTTATCACCACAAACTATAAAGAACGTGCTAGTAAATTTAGTCCATACTTTTATCTGTTGTGTGGTAATAACTGTCAACAAATTAAACCAGACATAAAGCACAAAACTGTAATGACCTAATTTTTAGGTTACATACCAATTTGTTTAGGAGTGGCTTTACTCGTCCCACGATGTAAAGCACATGAACAAATAATGACCACAGATATGATGGCAATGATCAGTAGGCCAGCACCGATACCAAGTATTAGAATCAAATTCGAATGTTTCCCTTTATTTGAGGAACTGAATGATGAAGAAGGTGAGGCTTGATATATCGGTGCTTTCACTGGTGATGAACTAACGTGAGGAGCTGCATACCAGATGAAAAGTTTACTATGCTTTGTCAATATGAATGCAACAGGATTAACATCAAAATAAAGGAGTCATCAGATACAAGTGTCTCGCAAAGGTCGTAGAAGCACACACATGTATGCACATAAACACAATTATCGTGCACTACCTCAAATCGATTTCAACTCTTCCTTTCTTTTTCCTGATAGACACGTTGGATTCAACTTGAAATTTTAAAGCTGCAAACTGTATTGGCACTTTTTTCATTGGGTTGAAAATGTTAAAACTATTCAACATCAATTATGCGCTTGCACTGTGTACCAGTCAGCATCCTGATACTACTTTGATACAATCATCAAAAGCCCAGGGCTAAACCACATTATGACCGTGTAAGTGACTCAATTTGAAAATTCACAGACACTCTTGGCCATATTCAAGATCTTTAGGTTTGCATCTAATCATAAACCCAAGCAAACGCAGGTCATCAGCTTACGTCTTTTTAGAGGATAAAATTGCAGCCTGACAGCTCAAAATTGCTCTCTTTCAGCATGTTTTGATCAAAAAACATTAACTACATGCATACTCATCATTTGGCTTCCCTTATAAGAACAGTTCCTCCAGGTATGTATTTGTCTTGTAATTAAAATAACTAATTCCAAACCAATTCAGTCCAGAGGCTCTTATACATAACTGAATAAAGCAAAGAAGAAGGTAAAAGTTACCCTTCCAACCACAGCATTGCAAAAGCTAATTATAACTCCTATACATGATAAATTGAAACCTATCCATCTATATACACGCACACACACACAGAAAAAAATTTAGAAACCACAAAACTACAAAATCTATATGTAGTTGTGTTACCAACAAAAGATAACATGTAAAGCATGGAAAACATGCATGATTAGAGCAAATCTTACCTGGAGAAGGTGCGGGAGGCTCAAACCAGGTAAAATTAAGGAGTTTGTAATCACCCACTAAATCAGAGTCAAAATGAACCTTGTGTGTGGCAAGTGAAGAATTTATTGCATGTGCATCGCTGGCAGAAAAACTGATTCCTGTATGTGGAGTAATATCCATTGATATGTTCAATTTTGATAGGCTGAGTACATAAAAGTTGATCAGCTCAATTTGAGAAATTCGCAAACTCAGCTGAGAAGCCAATTCTTCTAGAAAATGGCCCCAGTTAGGGTTCTGCGAGACGTTTAAGAGCAGAAGGTCAAGCTTTATAGGATACACACAGTGACAACCATGACTTGCTTGTTTCAACACTGTGTCAGGTTTGCAGCAATCTAGCAGAATAAGATGTAAAAACCAACATGAACAAATAAGTCCCAGTGAAAATATGACTTTGGTTAGTAAGTATGAGTTTAGATACTGAAACAGGAGGTTCAGAGGGTCACTGTGCTCATCACTCATAGTTTATATATGTTGATGCAGAACTCGTAGACCACACACTACAACCATGGGCTATGAGGGAATAGAACCAGTAACAACACCCAGACCCATGAGTCACGGAAGGATTTATTATGCTGAGGAGGATTTTATTCCTTATCTGACTTTTCGGTCCATGATGTGTCGTCTCCCACAAGCGCATCAGAACTAAGGATTTAATTCCCGTATGTGAGGAGGCTCGAACCCAGGTACTTATTTATTGGTGAGGCAACCTAGGTATTAACTCAAGTGGTAATCATGTTGCCTCACCAGTAAACAAGTACTTGGGTTCAAGCCTCCTCTCACCCATAGAAGTTAAATACTTGGTTCTAACGCACATAGAAAAAGCGACCCATTATGGGCCAAAAAGCCAGACAGGAAATACGATCCTCCTTAGTATAAAAAATCCTTCCGCGGCTCACAGCCCAAGTTTGGTGCCACTTCTATTCAACTTGTAACCATGAGCGAGGTGTGCGGTTGACAAATTGTGCAACATTAAAAAAAGCCTTTTAATTTTGTTGCACAATTCGTCGACTACACACAACTCTCATGGGCTACAAGAGGAATGGAACTGGCACCAACACCCACGCTCATGGGCCTCGAAAGAATTTTTTATTCTAAGGAGGATCTTATTCCTTACTTGGAAAGTGATACTTATGTTGCCTCACCAATGCATAAGTACCTGTGTTTGAGCCTTCTCACCTACGGAAATTAAATCCTTGGTTCTGACGTATATAGAGGTGGCGACCCATCATAGGCTAAAAAGCCAAGTAAGGAATAAAATCTTCCTCGACATAAAAAATCCTTCCGCGTCCCATGGGTTTAGGTGTTGGTGGTGATTTTGTTCACCCCATGGCCCATGAGTGTGGTGTGCAATTAATGAATTGTGCAACAACATCAAAAGGCTCTTTTTATAAATAAAAGTGGCATATTAGATGACAATTGCAATTTTTCTTTGATGGTTGAGTTGAAAAACTGATAGAAACACCCAAACAAAAAAAGAAAAGGAAAAAGAAAAAGAAAAAGAAAAAGGGAAATTGACAAATGATTGCTTGGAATATATCTTACTGGAGATGTCAGGAGATAAAGGAGGTTGAGCTAAACCAGAAGGAATTGAACCAGTAGCAAACTGTGCCGGGGAAATATCAGCCAAACCAGCACTGGAAGGCACTAAATCTCTCCTATTCATTGATGGTTTTGACAACCTTGAACTTGTAGGGGAGTGACCAGAAGTCACCAGGGGGCCAAAGAAAGGAGAATGAGCTGGTGCTACAGCAACAGTGGGTGCAACATGAGGCAACAAATGTTTTCTTTGTGATCTATGAAACAGTGGCACATTGGCTGGCTGAGGCAGATTTGTACTAGCTGGTGTGGCCAAAGGTGCATGTGATGGAGATACTGATGTTTCTTTGAGTAGATTGTCAGCTAAACTGGCATCGCTAATGAAAGCCACACTACATAAAACAACCAAAATTTCTGGCAACAAAGATAGGACCTTTTTAAATACTCCTGCAATATGTATTTGTAACAGATTCAGTCAACCAACACCATGAAAATATAGCTAGTACAAAGCAACATTAATCCTACTTTCTGGACTATGGAAGAGCCTAACAATAACATAACAAATACAATGCAAGTACATTGTTAAGTGGCTAGCAATTAAATCCTAGCCCTCGCCATGCGCATGATTGTATGTGAGCACAATTCAAATCCAAGTATGTGTGCAGATTTTTGCACGTCTCAATGCATTGCTTTCCAAGACCTAAATTAACATCCATGATTCGTTTTAACACAACAAAAATAAATTAGTAAACCAAGACATCTATTATTTTGTCTCACAAAATTAGCACAAGAATAATAGAAAACTTATATTGGACCTTAGATTTCACAATAAAGTGACTGGAAAAAAAAAAAAAAAAAACACAAGTGATATGGGTTTGCTCAACTAAGTGAAGTGAAACTATGTTGCTTTCCAAGACAATAAAAGATGAAACATTCTATTTAAAGTGTTAATTTCTTTTATTCTATTCAAGTTTCTCCAGAGATTAACCAATAAAAAAACTACCTAAAATAAAATGTAATCAATAACAGGCACAACAGATCGACAGACAAAAACTATAAATAGAAATGAAAATCAGGAAATCAACGTCAAAGCAATTTAAATTTCTGCAAGAAGACATTCTGACATATCAGGTAAACTTTCCACAGTTTAGACAAGAAAGCCAAAGCCCTATTTGCTAGAAATTATTGAGAAGGAAATATAAATCATGTTCCTAATTCTGAAATCTAAAAGATTTGAGAATTCGGAAAGCAAAAAATATAGTAAAAAACCCTAAACAAAAACTAACATAATTTAGCCAATTCTTGTTTGTAATTCCATTTGTTTTAGCAAATGATTCTAAGCAGTTACTATTTCCTGCATTTTCTCAGCTAGCAAAAGGACATTATAAGATACTCAAATAACTCAATTCAAAAGAAAATGAAATGGAAAACATGTGAAGATTTAAAATTACCAGTAGCATTCAAAACTTTAAGCACCGACATCGCCAACGCCGTCGATTAACTGGAATGCTTTAGATCTGCGAGATTTCGAATATATCAACGACGAGATCAGATCGCTCCTGAATGATCATAACAGCCCAACGCAAACGCAACACTATAAGCACGATGTAACAGCCACTGAAAGAGGATCCAACGGTGGAGATATCGGCATTAAAATCGCAACTTCAAAAAAATGACTCAAAGTCAAAACCGCCATAGCTCAGTTGAATCCTAGTTTAATTTCGAAAAAGTCGAGCTACAAGCGAGAGAAATAGAGAAAAGAGAGGCTTGTGACTGTTGGTGACTTGTGGAGACGCGGCGCTGGTTTTAACCGGCTTTCTGTACTAAAGTCGTTTTTGGTACAGTAGTAGGCTTGTAGATATTGGTTTTGTTTGGGGGAATTTTTTTTTTTTTCCCCTTTTTCTTTTTTTTATTAGTCTACTTTTCCGTGATGGTTGTGAGAAAAGAAGAGACCACCAAAGAGGAGCGCACAGGCTCCTTAATTATGATTTATGGCAGACATGCGCCGTTAACGGGAAAGAACAAATTAACGGTGAAAAAAGGTCGTCGCTGTTTCGCTAGTTCAGGATCAGTTGTCTTAAGTTTGATGAGTAGATACGCTGAAGTGGCAGTATGTGATTATTCCGTGGACAGCCAGGGTCTCTGCCGTCCGATGAGGGCGTCAATCCTTCCTCGCAAACTAATCAGACGATGGAAAGTAATCGCGTTATAAAGACCATATCACCTTTTCTGTACCTCAGATTGAGCTCACGTAAAAATACGAAATTTGGCTATATTTGATTGGCTGGATTAATTAGATAAGCTTTTAAGTCAGGATAAACGTAAAATCAATAAAAGGGAACCACGGGAATATTCCAATTCAAGTCAAATCATGATTGTACGCCTCTGATCAATCGCGCGTAATATTACTTACATAATACAACAAAAAGGTAAATAAATAGATAAAATTCACTAATTTAATCTATTTATACAAAATATTTTGCTCCGCCTATATTATGCATGATATTCACGTGGCATGCGTTGCAGCCATGAATCTTGGGAAACTTCAAACCTACCTGCCACCAAAGCGAGACTCTTAATTCATTGAAAACAAATCGTTGGAGGGTAGATGAGGCATGTTGGCAAAATATGGAATCAAGTTTCCAAATAAGCTTTCATTTTCTAATGCATACGTTAAACATGCATGGACATTGCATGCGGAGAATGGTAAACATTAGTTAACTACAAGACGTATGACATTACCACCTAAGTAACCACCAACTCTTGGGTTGTGTAGATTTGACCTCTGCGCTTTTGTCAATTTCTTAGAAACGTTCATCTTGTAAGAAATTTAAATTTTACGATTTGGTGAACTTGTTTATACTTTACTGATTCGGCTAAAATTTGGATAAGGATAATAGGAGAAAGGAACACTTCGCGTAATCGATCGATCATCTAGGACATTTTTTTGATATTTTTTATACATAAATAACTATATTATTATTAACGTATAAATATTTCGAGAAAAAACCTATAATATCATATAAATTTTACTTTTTAATAATTAGTTAGAATATCATATTTTTATCTCGAGTTGAGTTTCTCATCTAGCGTCTTATTACCAAGAAATAAATAAAAAGAATTTAAGAGTAAAATTGATTTTTTAATTATTAAATTCCGATTCTTAAGTTAGACACAAAATTCAAAAAATAAAAAAGCTATAAAACGTACGTAAGAATGTGTGTATATTTTAGTTATAAATACCAATGTGAATAAATGAGCTGAAAAATTAATTAGTCTTTCTTTTTTTTAAGGTTGAAAATATTGTATTTATAGTAATTACGTGTGATCATTGAAAAACATAAATCTAATTTGATAGTGGGTGGTATATCCTTATTGAAAAAAAAAATCATTTTATAATCGTAGTTTAATAGTGCCGGGTGACGCAATAATTGTTTGTTATATACTTGTACAACGCATTATGCCTTAATGTGATGAGATATTTTACAAACTTTAAAATTCGAATATCGTTTGCCTCATCAGCTCTCTTTTTTTTTCTAACAATGATGCAGGGTGCATGCAGGTTTGTAGGACTGGATTGACAAAAGGAGAGCAGTCAAGTCATTTGTCTCAAATTGCCTGAATTTAGTATTAAAACGATATGATATTGTCGACGAGGGTCGTCATAACAAGAACACTATTCGGCCTCTCCATCTACTGAGGCCAAGAGGCGGCTTTACAAAATTCTTTAACATGAACCTCTCAAATTTTTATTGTTATGAAAAAACAGTAAAAATTTATCTGTTTTCTTACTTTAGCCCTTTTATTTACAGTCAGAGTTTTTGCGTCCTGTAATAGGTTAAAATTTTTTTAAAAGATTCAGATGCTGGTGGATGCATTTACTCTAGTTGTAGTATTTTAGAACCTATTATTTTGCAAAGAAGTAATTGTCTATTGGCACCTTTTCGATTTTTGTAACGTTGTTACACGTCATGATAGGGGTGGCTTCATTTATACTTAGACATTATTTTTAAGCGTCTCATCATTTCTTGCTGACATGACGCAACTTAATCTATTGAATTGTGATTTTAGGAATATGCCATGCCATTTCACTTTTCTTAAAATGATTATAAATACCCATTTACTTTCTTTACTTGCATTTTATTTTTGCCTCAGTTTTAATAATGATATTTACTTTAAAAAATCTTTACCCCACAATTCTTTTGTGCAGACTTTCAAAAAACTCATTTTTCATCCTACCTAGCATTATATTTGGTGAATCTATTTTCTTTTTCTTATTTTTTTAGTTTATTTGCTGCTTTTGGTGGCTGTAATAAGTAAATATCGAGGATACATTTTCTGCTTAGGTAGGGTTAGCTTATTTAAAATAAATTAACCTCAGTGAAAACTCATAACAAGGAACCAGCTTATACTGCAGTGAATAAGAGTTGATTAGGGATAGGTCGTAGAGTTTTAAGATTGCTCACAGCATTTCTAAAAGCACAACATTGTCTGCCTCTGAGGTTCAATTGTCCATTGTAATCTCTTATATTAACAAACTGATTCAATGCTAAATGTTTATAGAAAATGAGCTTCAGTAGTCATAGTGAGAGCATAAATATTGTATTTATGGGGCCACCCACCTTGAGACATTATTTCTGTTGATATACAAACCTAATCTCACTCCTTTAAGCTTAGTGATAATGGGTTTATAACAAATTTTACACCCCCCAAGACTTAGAATAGAATATGAGCTGACATTTTTTCCTTAAGTACTGACACCAAAGTTATAATGGTCTATTGAGACTCCTTCAAAATCAATAGGTTAGTGTCTATAAGGGCCCCTTTAGATAAGGAGATTCAGAGTCATCCTATTCTAAAAAAGACCGTTTTTAATGAGAAATTTTTTTTGATTGGGGTAAAATTACCACTTTAGCTTTTTTTTGCAGCCTTACTTATGTATGTTTAGATCTTATCATACCAACTTGTTCTCAATAGTCTGTGAGATTTAAGCCAATCTTTACGTGCTGTGACAAAAATATTTTAAAGAGTCACCCAATATTTTTGAGATGGCATATATATAGACCAAGAAAGAATTTAAGATCGAGTTTTAAATAGTATTATACATATATACTCAAAAGCAGAATTCAAGATTAAGTTTCAGATGGTATTATCTATAAATCAGGGTTGGAAACCTAGTCCAATGAAAGATAATTTTTACAGTAACAAAAACTAGAAGGATAAGTAATTTTTAGTCAGCAAAGAGTGGGACTTAATTGCCAAAAGAGATATTCTTAATGCATTCAAGTTGGCTTAGACTTGAATGCATCGCTCTATATTCAGTGGGGAGTTACTTAAGAGAATGACAATATTAAAAGACATAACTTATGACTAAAAGGATATTTTTTTTAAGTCTTTATTAGTTAAATTGGGTTTAGTGTCATCCCACATTTTTTACGTCATTCTAAGTAGGATAAAAGTGGGGTGTAAAAGGTAGCATATGTGTCCATATTCTTCTTTTTTTCACTATACAATATTAACCCATCTTATTTTTAACTATAAGAATAGCTGACAGATAGCAACACATATATATTTTAAAAAGGATAGCCATCGTGTGAAGAGGGAAAAGAGGCCATGGGCTTAATCCTTCACCTCTTTGCCTCTTCTGCACATGATAGGAACCATTGGGTCCTTCTTAAAAGATAAGGAGAAAAAGCTAGTCTAACCTTAAAGTCACTTAGTAAATGATAGCAATAGCTTACTTGAGGTCCCGTTGAAGAAGAGACCTCGAATCAGGGGTAATAGCCTGACTTGATTATTGAATATTATTATCATTAATAGGAGAAAAATAAGATTTGAATTGAAATATCAAGCCTTAACTAGATTGTTATTTAGAGCTCTCTCACGGCTTACTTTAAGACACTTCATCCTCTTCCGTACTTTTATTCTGGACATAGGGCTCCCTAACATTAGGAAGGACAAGTAACAACAAATGGCCTTCATTTTGTTATTAATGACAGGGTCACTAATAGGGAGGTGGTCCAGCTGACCCCTGAGGTAACTATAAACTATGTTCACAACTATTTTATTTTGTTAAGTATCACTCTTTCATGCACTTTTATTGCTAATCATCCAATCTAAATTTTTAATATTGTCAAATTTAAAGCTTTTTGGCACTGTAGAAGGAGTAAATGAAGGCCTATATTTAGGGTGCTACTGCTCAAGTTCAAAAGGCAAAAAGATTAAAAAAAAATATTTATCTTTGAATAGGAAAGGAGAAAAAAATTTGCAAGGCTAGAACAAGATTAAGTTCAAGTGGAAGAAGTGAGTTATAGTCCCTAAGTCAATCACTTCGATCTTAAAACAAAAAAGTTTTACAACTTAGAGATGACTTGACAGTGCAAAAAAAGATAAACAAAACCCTTACGGATCTCCTGACTAGTAGAGATAGTACTATTTGAAGGCTTTGTAAGAAGATGAAGAAGTTAAAGGCTGAAGCATCAACACATGGCAAAAATTATCATAGTTTAAGGCCAAAATCTATATACTAAAGAAAGATTTTCGTGCAACTAATGACCAAGTCCAAGATCAATACAAAGAGGGTGATTCTTTGTACTCAAAAATGTCAGTACCTCAGTAAAGAAATGTCTTTCGAAGGTAGGATTTTATTGACTTTTTATTGAGTTAAGAGTGAAAAAGGTTAATTAATGAGGCGATTTCTTAAGTAAAAGGTGATGCTTTAAATGCTAAAACTCTTACTATAAGGATAGAAGCTTTGGCAACCTCAGTTTGATAGCTAGGTAGCTTTGGGGATCTCCCTGTCTTAGCATTTACTTTCATTCTTTTCTTGACTATACTGAGGCTTGAGTCGAAATAGATCCCTTTCCATGATCTTTCCTTACCTCTCACAACTCTTGAGGAGGTTACAGTGGCTAGGCTACTGAATCATAGAGAAACAAGAGTATTAAAGAGCGCTAAATTAGTGACTAGAATAGACAATAGCCTCAAATAATTGATTTACCTTTTTATCTTTTGTACTTTTTCTTCTTCATATTTATAGATCGTTATATCTATAAATTTAGCTAAATGAAATAAGGAAACTTTTTCACATCTACAAATTTTTTTTTTCTGGCTTCTGCATATACTTAATTGATATTAGTGATTAGTTCAAGTGTCAAAAATTAATTTAGCAAAACTAAGATAATAACAAAATGATACAAATTGAAAATAATAAGAAAAGATAATTACTTCATTACAATAATAGAATTGAAATGATAAATCGAATAAATGCCACAAAAATCTCATGAACTAGAGTTTGATTAATATACAAGTTGTTTGCCCTTTTAAATCATTTAATACACGCATTCTTGAAGTGGGCAAGTAATAATCTAGCTATTCAAGTAATTAAACAATTAACTTATAAAAGTTGTTTTTGATCACAATAGAAAAATAGCTTGGTCTCTCTAAATTACCATCGCAAATAGCAAGATTCTAATGATTTTTTACATCAATTTACTCTAGCAGCTTTTTTGAGGTAGACTTAGATAAGTACAAGTTAAACCAATATGCATGCTTCCCGAGCTTAAGATTAGGAGTTTATTTTTAATAACAAGACCTAAGCATGATCTACACGCTCTTTTTTATAAAGAGTCCTAAATTATGTGGTTTACGTAGGGATAATAGTAACTAGCCTTATTACTGTTCTTAAGATTTTGAGGGACCAAAAAAATCAAATTGTTATCTTATGTAGCCGTAGTTATAAATGTCTGCCTTGAACTTTTTTTTGAGAATAATATTGGATAGCTCGTGGCAAAAAGTATCGAAGGTTAATATTTGGCCTGAAGGGATGACATAAAATATTATCATGTCGAGATCTTGCAATGATTGCTTAATAAATATAAGCATGTTAATTGGAGTTTAATTTTGTGAAATGGCCATATAATGTCTTCTTAAATAACTTTTAATATTGAAAAAGCCAAACTTAAACTTCTTTTTATTAACATTGTTATAATCAATACATATAGATTTTTACAAGAACAGGTTTCATGGATAGTAAAGTTTAAGCATTTTAGCATTTCATGGCCTCTTTACTTTTCTCCTATCTTGGTGTTATAGCTTATAAATGCAAAGCCTCTGAACCCTGATGATCTTGTATGGCCCTTCTTAGCTCACCCCTAGTGATCTTTTATCGAACACTCTTGTATTAGAGTTAATTTATTTGAATATCAAGCCTTTAACTTGAAATTTTTAAGGACATACTTTATTATCATAGTAATGAGCTATCTTTTACTAGTAGGTGGCAATTATAATGAAGGCCGATTCTTTTTTCTTTTAGTAAATTTAGCATTATACACATAAACTACTTATTAATTTCTTTATCAAAGTGTTTTACTTGGTGCATAGGAGTGTCGATCTCAACTAGTGTCACAACCTTAACCTTATAGGCCAAGTTAAAAGGTATTTTATTGGTGACTATTTTTGTTGCCGTCCTAAATGTTCATAAAACTTGAGGCAATTTATCTACATAGGCCCTTTTGCAGTCTTAAAACTTTTTCTTTAGAAGCTTTTCTATTATCTTTTGTCATTTACACCTATCCATTTGCCTTAGGATGGATATGTAAAATAAATTTGAGGTCAATATCTAGCTCAATGCAAAAACTATTAAAGTTGACATTATCAAACTACTTGCCATTGTTAATAATAGTAATCTTAAGAATACCAAAACAATATACCAAGTTATTCTTAATAAAAGCAATGACTTTTTTTTTCTATTATTATTACTAAAGGGCTCTACTTTCACCTACTTCGTAAAATAAATGACCGTCATTATGGCGTATTTTATTTGAGCATGGTTAGTGGGTAGAGGGCCTATGAGGTCTAACCCCTACCGTGTAAATAACCACAAGTTGGTTAATAAGGTTAACTTCTCAAGTAATTGATTGATTATTTCATCATAAAGTTGACAATTTTAACATTGCTTAATCTTCTGGATGGCATCCTGTAAAATAGTGGGCTAGTAGTATCCTAACCTCAAAATTTTATAAGCTAAAGCTTGCTTGCCGTTATGGTTACTATAGGCACCTTATGTATTTAATTTAATGCCAGATTGATTTCTTTTTTCGCGAGGCACCTCAAGGAAGGTTGGCTAAATTCATGAAGACAAAGCACTCTACCTGTTACTAAGTACATGACAGACTAGTTTTTTATTCTCCGAGCCTCATTCTTATCATTTGATAATTTTTTTCTTGGATGTATTACAATCTATTAAAGTATACTAGGTTTATATGCTTAATACTAAGGTTGAATAGAGATTTTTAATGCTATTTTTAGTCATAACTATGATGGACACAAATTTCAAAGCTTTTTCATGGAAGGTAAAAGCTAGTTTTGATAAAGAGTCTGTCCTAAAATTTTTGACTCTCAAAAGTTATTCTGCCTTCACTTGACAAAATTTTATCATAAGGTTTTAGACCAAAGTCAGATAGTTCTACGTGTTGGCCTCGTTGGTTTAAAATTAGTTGTTAATTTGATTCATCACCAGCTCTAAATTGTGCTTTATTTTAATATTCTCTGCGCTCACTAAGATGACCATTCTTAACCCTATTAATAGGGCCTCATATTCTGTCTTATTATTAATTGTCAAAAATTCAAATTTGAGTGCACCCATTACTTTTTCTTTTTTAGGACTTATAAGAATAATGTCGGCCCCATATTTTTGGGCATTAAAAGCCCTATCAATGAAAACTTTTCACACCCTCTGTTTATTTGATGGCCTATCCTTTCCTATTTTGTTAGCACAAACCCATTGCACCATTAATGTCTCTAAGATAGAATATTCGACTATGAAGTCAACTAATGCTTGTCCTTTGATGGCCTTCTGTAACTTAAAGTTAATATTAAACTTGTTAAGTTTGATGCACCATCTGACTAGTCTTTGAAAAAGGTTTAGCTTGTGTAATATTTGTCTGAGAAGCTGATCGGTCAAGACAGTATTAAGGTAAGCTTAAAAGTATGGGTGTAATTTTTTGACCGCTGTGCTTAAGGCCAACACCAATTTTTCTAGAGATAAATACTCGGTTTTTCATCTAAAAAAATTTACTAACATAATAAATAGGCTTTTGTACCTTATTTGGGTCTTTTTTCACAACTATTGTACTGACAATATGCTCACTCATGGCCACATAAAGATTCTCCTCTGCATTGGCTTGCTAAAGTCAAAATTCTCATAAGATACCACTTTAATTCTTTGAAGGTGGCTTTGCACTTAAGTGTCTACTCTACGACTTTTTCTCTTATTATCACCTTGAAAAATTTGAGACACTTGTCAATGGACTTAAAAATGAATCTATAGAGGGTAGCAACTCTTTTTGCCAAGCTTTACAATTTCTTTAAGGATGATGGCAACTTTAGATCCAATATCGCATTCATCTTTTGCAGGTTTGCCTTAATTTCACCCTTATTAATTATGAATCTCAAAAAAAATTTTGAGCTGATCTTAAATGCAGACTTTTTCAGATTTAACTTCATTAAAAACTACTTTAAGAGAGAAAAGGCTTCTTCTAAATGTTTGACTTAGTCACTTCTTTTTATTGACTAGGGATTATTTCATCTACGTACACTTTTATAAAATTTTTTATCAAAGGTTTAAATAAGCAGTTCACCAATCATTGGAAAGTAACTCCAATAGTTTTCAAACTAAAAGGCAGTACTTGATAGTAATATAACCCTTGATCTATGATAAAGGTAGTCTTTTTTATCTAGCAGGTGCATCGCTATCTAATTATTGCTAAAAAAAGCATCCATAAAACTCAGTAACTGATATCTTGATGTCCTACTGTCAAATCCCTCAACATTTTATTTGTGATAACGGAAAGTTGTCTTTAGGTCAAACCTTATTTAGGTTGATAAAGTCGACCATAGCCTTTATTTTCTATTTAATTTCTTTACCACAACCATATTAGTTATCTAGTAGTAGGGATATTACACCTCTCTAATGAAGAAATTTTCAATAACTTGTCTACCTAACTCACATAGCCTCTTTTTTTTCTTTGATTGAATAAGCGTCTATTCTACGTCACAGGTCTCAATATTGAATTAATTATCAATCGATATGAAATAACTCGTGGGTGTATTTTAGGTATGTCTTTATAAGTCTAGTTAAAAATATTCTTGTTACGATAAAAATAATCCCTGAGCTATTGCGACTTCACTTTATCTAGCTACGTCCTGATTTACACAGTTCTTTGCAAAATTATTATGACATATAATAATGGTCTCCAATTTCTTTACAGCAGACCCTATCTATAAACAGGTTCCTTTATCCATGTTTTTCACTATCTCGATCTGTTTTGAATCCTCTTCTGCTTGAAAAAATTTTTGTTGACTTCAAGGGTATTTATAAAGGCAATAAATAGGTCTAAAAAAGGTAACAAAATAAAAATGAGCCTCTTTTTTTTGTATTATGCTAATCTCATCATGCATTTAAAATTTTAATTTTAAATAATATATACTTTTTACATCCTTCATAGTTTAAAAAAAGAGTCGACCCAAGATCATAAAGTGTGACATTTATAAATTTATCACTTAAAGCTCGATTATGGTGATTTTTTGATGCAACTTATCTCCCATGATAATGGATAAGAAAATTGTTCTTAAACGTAGGATGCATCAATCTTCGAAGTTGTACAAGGCTAATTTTAGACTTTTTAGTTTCAAGTCTTTAATAACTAGGGAATTCAATGTATCTTTAAAGATGATATTTATAAAACTGCCATTATTAATTAATACTCTATTTACCAACTTGTTATCGACCCTCAAAGTCATGATAAGAGTGTAATTATAAGGTTAATGTACCCTTATCTCATATGCATCGATAAACATAATTAGAACTGAGGTGGTCTTCAACCTCTTCTTTTTCTTAATATTTATTATGTCAAAGTCATTTGTAAAATTGGAGAAAAAGTATCTTAAGTAAATTTTTTTGAACGAGTTGGAATTTTTTGCCAAAGTTAGTCTACTTGATATTACTATTATTAAGAAGTTGTCCTTCTTCTAAGTCAGCTACCAAATAATTTAGGTAGTGATTTTTTACTAAGAGTTTAGCTTATTTTTTTAGGTAGATGCAGTTATTGGTATTGTGCTCATAAGTGCTATGATATTTATGAAACCTATTGCTGAATTGCTTCACTTTTTCAACTTTATAAGAGTAGGTTCTACTAGGTAAATGCTGCTGCTCTTTACATAATAGAGCACCTAGAAAAGGAAAAGGTTTAAGGGGGTGAAATTTCTATCTTGTAGGTGTGCCACTCTTCTCTGCTTCTCTTTTGTATTAGGCTTTCTAGCCATCTTATCTTACTGGTCATATTGAGATAACTTATCATCTCTTCTTCCTTTTTTCCTCTCAAGATTTTTACACTCCCTATTCTTTGATTTTGGCCTTTAAATAAAGGATTCATCCCTTTAAAGCGGCCTAATCATCCTTTTTTCTTATTTCTACATCATTGCCTAGTCTTTGATCACCATTTTATCAAATAATTCTTTATAAGGAGCTTTATAAGTGGTGATGAATTACTTGTTTATTATATACCATTCTTTCTCTATATAGAATCCTCTTTGTAGTCCTTTCAACGCTAAAAAGTAGTGAAAAGGCTCTGAGTTTAATCACTTCATCATGAAACCTTTTAACAAAACTTTTGAGACTCTCATTAGGCCTTTAAAGAAGTAAAAAGATGTAGCTCACACAGTTAGTGGTCTAAATGGTGCCTTAAAATACTTGACTCAGCTACCTGAAGTTGCCAATAGTTTTCGTGGCTATATTTTTGAACTATCTCTATATTTGCCCTTATAGAGTCAAAAGAAAAAAAGATGGCATATTTGGCAATCCATCAGTCCTTAGATTAACATCATTTTTTCAAAAATATAGAAATGCAGTATAAGGTGCAATTTAAAATATTTCAAATCTCCAAAGAAGTGTCAGATTTAATATGCTTTTAGCAAATAGGGAGTAAGTGTACTTACTGACCCCAAAATATTTTTTCAAATATAAAATGGGATTGACCTTTATACCAATCCAGACTTTCTCAAGTATCTTTTGGATGTTAGCTTTTAGAGCCTATTAGTTTATTACTTGAGTTACGATAGGGCGAGCGCTTCGATCTCGAGATCTAATTTCATTAAATTGTAATCTTATGTCTAAAGTAGTCTATTTTAATCCTCTATCTCCTTGGACTTTTATTATAGGATTGCAAGGAATGTTAGACATATCTGGCTTTAGAATGTCGAATATATAAAATAAAGCATTCAGATTCCTTATTTTGATACTTCTTTAAGATTTGATAAATTATTTTTTCCTTCTATGCAATAGAAAATTAGATTGTACTGGCTACGAGGGCCGCCACTAGGGCTCTAGCCTTTGCCTTCCCTTTGGATTAATTATGCCTTTCTCCTTCCTAAGAAATTTCTAACAACTTTCTCAACTTCAGGGTTTCTCTTTTTGGCTATTTATTTCTTTGTTCTAGCGCTCGCCTTTTTTTTCTTTTGCCTATCAATTTTTGTACTTGTTTAACTCTATTATTAGTTATAAGGATTCACGCTCTCTGATCCTTATGGTTGTCTTACTTATAAGTGGTGCGACTATTAGTATTGTATGTCTTAAAACCATTCGTGTTGTCAATTTTAGACATACTGTATTGGATTGCTATAAGAATATGTATTGTATACATATTTTATTAATAAAAAATTATTTTAATTCATATGTGTATAATGCTTTTCTATCTAATCATACTAATGATAGAATATACGTGTAAATCGTCTAAGATAATTGAATTATCTAAATTATTTCTTACAGACGTAATATTGATTGGGCATTAATATTATATAGTAGGCACACTGAATGTCTTCAGTAAATATCATAAGATGATATTAGTATGAGTGATATGATAATCATATCATTAGGACATTAGTGTAAAATAATAGTTAGAGAATTATTATTTGAATTATTAAAGTATAATGAATTACACAAAAATATATTGTCAATGATTTATCATTGAATTATATGAGTGTATTAACTACTCTTCAGACCTTAGATGTCATAGTTGTCAATTGGTATAGATACGCATGATTCATATAGTATCTAAATACGAGACTAATTATGTCCTGTACACAAAAATTGATTTAGTCATGTGTTATTTATATTAAAAAGTAAATGACAATCAAAAGAAATTCGTTGTCTTAATATAAAGAATTTTGAGATACCATTGACTCGATCTAAATTTGAGTTTTTATTCAGATATTAGTAAATGAGTAAAAGCAAAGTCTTTGGTTAAAGTACAAATGTTATACAAAAAGTTTGTAGTTACAAGTTTATCTCTTATTGATTAATTATCCAAATAAAACTAAATAAAGAGTTTGACATTTGTGAGCTCTAATTTAGTTGATATTAGATGAACGAAAAGAGACTATTCACACAAAACCTATAATTAAGAATAAAGATTCGATAAAGATTTTCTTTATTATGATTTACTTACTAGATGTCAACCATAGTCGTTAAGCATTCGAATGGTTCGAAATGGGATCAATGAGATTGATTTCAGCTCATGACTAATATCATAATGAACCTAAGAGATCACAACATAAATTTAAGATTATTAACTATTAAAGAAAGTAAATAATATTCGCAAGAGAGCTAGTACTCTTAGAGATATTATTTAATCAAAAATTGTAAATAATTTACACGTTAAATGGTTTAACGAAAATAGAGCTTGAAAAATTGATCTTATTATAATTTAAAGTAAATTACAGTATTCCATAAATATTTAGATATTTAAATAAAATTCGAGATTAATTTATAATTTTTAAAAATTAAAGGGTTAAATAATATTTTTCAGTTGGAAACCTGAATGATATTTTTTAATTAAAGGGCCTCAATAATATTTTGCATTAAAATTAAAATAAAAAGAAAGCAAAAAATATTTTTTGCTTCATTTTCTTTAGCTTCTCTTCTTCTTCTTTTATTCTTTCTCTCTCTCACAGTGGCCGATAACAAAAATATTAAAGGCATTTAATTTCTCAGAGATGTCACAAAATTGGTGTTACTTTTCATCAATTAATTACTAAAAGTTAGTGATTATCAAATTAAATTTGTTTAATTTGCTAAAAATAGATATGTATGTTGTTAATGCCCTACTATGCTTGTTATTTTTGTTGCATTTAGTAATTTACATACAATCACACACTCACAAAAGTGGTATTAAAGTATGATTGAGTGTTACTTATATGCAAAAATTAGATTAAAATTGTATTTGGGTCAAAAAATTAAAAAATTGGGATTTAATCTGATTTAGCATATATTATACATGTTTTAATATTTTGAAATAGTAAGAATGCATTAAGATGTGTTTCTATTGTGAAAACATTGAAAAATTGTGATTTGGGTGAATATTTGGTCAAAAACTTAAAAAATTGGGATTTAATCTAATTTAACATATATTGTATATATTTTAATATTTTGAAATAATAAGAATGCATTAGGATGTGTGAAAACATTGAAAAAATATTGAAAAATTGAGATTTGGTGAATTTTGGTTGAAAAATGGAGAACCAAAGACGTTCTGTCCGGTGTGCGTCAGGCATGTGTACAACACATATGCCCAGAGGACACTAACTGTCAGGCACGTTACGCCCAGCTCGCATGCACATACCTTGCATGCAAAGGTTGCACATACTGGGTGTGCAACGTACGTGCAGTGGCTCATTTTTATGTAAGCCCTGCGTAGCTTGCTAAGTGCACCACCCTATTATTAAGTACAGTCCTAATTTTTACTATTTTTATCCCAAATTTTTTTTTGTACTTCTCAATTTAACTTTTGTGTATTTTTAGTCTTAATTTATAAAATTTTAATTTTAGAAAAATATTTTTTAAAAAAAAAATACACCAATGATTGGTAACTCTGACAAAGGCATTTTCATAATTTTACTTAATTGGACCATAATACTCTTTTTAATGCTAATGGCTAATTTGATTGATCTGTTTCATATTCTTTATATTATATAATAAATATGATTATTAAATTATTTAATATTTTTTTTAATAATCAAAAAACTTATACTGTTAAACAATTAAATAAATTGGTTTAATAGATTGTCGAAATTATTTTTGATAATTCAAATTTTAATCATCAAAGTGATTATTCATCTGTCGAATAATCTAAATCATAAAATAGTAAAATTATTTGTTTGACAAATAAATTTTACCGAGATATAAATAGTATTACTATTTGTATAAATAGTAATACTATTTATATAAATAGTAACTTAGTTTGATTTTATAAATTATTTATTTATGTAATAAGTGAGTAAAATTAATCAAGTGTGAGATTCTTGGACTACAAGAAGGAGTATAAAAACTTGGCTACAAATATACTATTTTATAAAAATAGCTGTAATAACAGAGAAAGAACTATCATATGCGATGTAGATAATTTAAAGTGGGATATGACTCATTAAAATTATAATATATTTGCCTCCCATTATAAGATAACTAATGATTCTTTTATATAAATTTTATACTTTAAGATTTTTATTATATGAGAGGTATGGGATTTGTGTGACTGAATATGGTTATTTGATTCTCAGTGATATTCGAATCTCGACCAAAATTTTATTATGTGAGGTTAGAATAAAAATATTATTTGAGAAGGTACAATAATTTGAATATGACTAGTGTAGAACACCAAAATTTTTATTATATAATATGTCTGAAATTAGGGTAAAGTAAAATATCGAGTCTTATATATGATACAGAAAAAGAGTATATTTTATTTATTTAAGTTAATTGACTAAGATTTCTATTATAAGATTGATTAATTTTAAATGAGAATTCGATACACACTAACTTTTATTAAAATTCAATAAAATCTTTTAAATCCTATTTTAAGGAGTAAAATTTAAATTAAATAGTGGGAGTTAATTTGATTAGCATAATGTATAATTATATTCAATTATTGAATATATACTTTATTTGTAATTTAATACACTAACAAACTATCTTTCTTGTATATTTTCTATTTTTCTCTTAGTGATTAAAAATATCGTCAGTTAATGTTTTTAACAAAAATTAGACAATAATATGCTTATCAGACCAAATTTAAAGGACTAGTTAAAGAATTTGAGAATAGTTCTTGAATTAAAAGATTTAGGGTATATTTTAAAGGTGGAGATGCCCATGTTATTGGAGGTAGATACCCCTTAAGAAGAGTAGGATGCATTCAGTAAGTGGCATATTGATAATCGTAAAGTATGACTTTACATGTTAGCTTCAATGAATCGAAAGTTGTAGACACGAAATAACAACATCCAGTCTACATATGAGATGCTCAAATACCTACAAGAGTTGTATGAAAAAAATTCTTGCGTAATGGAGTAGAAGATGTGTGCCATCTTGTTTAGTATAAAACTTAGGAAGGGAATGTTGTCTGATAACCATTTTATCAAGATGATTAATATTCTTAGGCAGTTAAACGGATGGGACATTCAGATGCCCCATAGTCTAAAAGTGAATTTGATTCTATAGTCACACTTGCCTAGTTTTAAACATTTTATTACTAATTTTAACTTGAATAGGATAAAGCGCATTCTTTTAGAGTTGCTCAATGAACTTTAAGAGTATTACAAATAGAATACGAAGAGTAAGAGATATGAGAATATTCATATGGCCACTATTGGTAGAAATAGTAAAAGGCCACAACACTCATCTCAAGGTTCAAAAGTTAGATCTAGGAAAATGAAAGCTAAGAAGACTTTGTCTTCTAAAAAGACTAAACTAAAATAGCCTAAAAGAAAGTATTTTGACTGCAAGAAGGATGAATATTAAAAGAGAAACTGTCATTTATATCTCGATAGTCTTAGGAAGGCTAAAACAGGTATGTATAGTAGTTATATGATTGAATATGAATTAAGTATTAATTCAGATATTCATTCATAAGTTCTTAACTTAGCTATTACTTCTTATTTTTGTGTGTTATTACAGGTACTATAAAATAGTTTTGTATTATCAGGCGATAGGATCATTTTGAGGGTGGCGAATGGAGTAACGGTTGTTGTCACTCATGTAGGCCCATATAGACTACAAATACCATCCTGGCATATTATAAAATTAGAGAATATTATATATTTTTCTTTTGCTGTACGAAACATTATTTCTGTATCTGTACTTTGTAATAATGATTATTTTGTATAGTTTAATAGAAATGAATGTATATTATATTTTAAAAATATATGTATTGGCAAAATAATTAATACAAATAGTTTATATATCTTTTAATTGATTAACAATTATTTATTATCTTTCATTACTAATAAAAAATTCAAAATAAAATTAATCCTAAATTTTTATTGCATCACAGATTAGGCCATATAGAAGATAAACAACTTACTCAACTTAAAATTAGTGGAATATTAATTTTATTGGGTTCTAAACTCATTCTGATATGTGAGTTCTGTCTTCGAGAAAAAATAAACAAATCGTCATTTAAGAATAAATGTAAGAGGTCAAAAGAACTGTTAGATCTTATACATATAGATGTATGTGAACCATTCAGTATTATAGGTAGAGAAGGTTTTAATTATTTTATCACTTTTACTAATGATATGTCCGGGTATAGGTATGAATATTTAATAAAATACAAATTTGAAAGCTTTAAAAAGTTCAAAGAATTCAAAAATAAAATAAAAAATTAAATAGAAAAAATATAGAAGTTCTGCGATCTAATAGTGAAGGTGAATACTTGAGTACTGAATTTCAAGAATTCTTGAAAAAAAATGGAATTGTCTCGTTGATGACACAGTTATATATACCTCAGTATAACGGTATAGCAAAAAGAAGAAATCGTACTTTATTAAATATAGTATGATCAATGTTAGTTTTACAGACTTACTATTATATTTGTGGGGATATACTTTGTAGACTACTTTACATATCCTTAACA
Source organism: Trichilia hirta (assembly GCA_035221805.1). Classification (NCBI taxonomy): domain Eukaryota; kingdom Viridiplantae; phylum Streptophyta; class Magnoliopsida; order Sapindales; family Meliaceae; genus Trichilia; species Trichilia hirta. The sequence continues at coordinate 7,757,446 of JAWDEX010000002.1, read as the reverse complement.
AAGTTCCTACTTTTTATTAATAAACTTAATTTTAAATTAGAGATGGGTCAATTTATTAATAAAAACCCAGTCTTTAAATATCCTAAAGACAGTTTAGGATATCAATTCTACTTTTTATTTGATCAAAAATTATTGATCAGTAAGAATGCATACTTCTTCGAAAAAGAGCTTCTATAAAAAAGAGGTGAAGATAGAGAGATTGAATTAAAAAAAAAGTCTTTTAAATATCAATCTGACTAAACTGAAATTGAAACATCTAGTCAGCAGACTTTAATTTCTGTTAAATTTATTTAACTCAAAAATTTTTTAGGATTTCTATGGTCCCAGAGAGATATAAATTTCTCAATCAACAAGATTTTGAATCTTACTCAGTGGGAGTTACAGATCATAGAGATGATCCTAAAAAATATAAAAAGGCAATAAAATTTAAAATAGAGTCCATACATGTGAATTAAGTTTGGACACTTATTGATTCTCTAAAAAGAATAGTTCCTATTGATAATAAATAGATCTTTAAGTAAAAGATTGATAAGGATGAATAGATAAAGACCTATAAAGCATGATTAGTTATGAAGAGTTATACTAAAAAACTAAGATTAGATTATGAGAAGACCTTCTTGCCCGTTGTTATGATTAAATTCATTCTAATTATGCTAACTATAGTTGCATATTATAATTATAAAATTTGGCATACAGATGTTAAGATAGCATTTTTTAATGGATATATTGAAAAAAAACTGTTTATGAAACAACCAGTTGATTTTGTGTCCACTACTGAACCATATAAAGTATGCAAGTTATATTGATTTATTTATAAATTGAAGTAAGCTTCTAAAAGTTAAAACATCCGATTTGATGAAACAGTAAAAGCGCTTGGTTTTATCAAAAATCTAGATGATTCTTATGTTTATAAATAGATTAAAGATCATGTGATCATGTTCTTGATATTATATATAAATAAAATATTATTGATGGGTAATGACGTATGCATGATGCCAGAAGTCAAAATCTGGCTATCCAAAACTTTTTTCATAAGAAATTTAGGAAATACAACTTCTATTCTTGGGATTCGTATCTATAGAGATAGATCAAAGATGATAATTAGATTGTCTCAAAAGTTGTACATTGAAAAGATGTTAAAAAGATTCAACATGAAAAACTCTAAGAGAGGTCTCTTGTCCTTCAATTAAGGTTTTTATCTTTTAAGAGATATGAGTTCAAAGACTGATAAAGAGCAGTAACAGATGCATAGTATCCCATATGCATCAGTTATAGGTAGTTTAATGTATGCTATGCTATATACTTGATCTGATATAACTTATACAGTAAGTATTACTAGTAAATATCAGGCAAATTCTGAGGAGAATTATTGGTCTGCAGTGAAAACTATCCTTAAGTACTTAAGAAAGATTAAAGATTTGATTTTGAGTTATGAATCTTAAGAGCTGAGTATTCATGGGTACTCAAATTCTAATTTTAATCAAATATAGAAGATAAAAAATTTACATCTAATTTTATATTTTTGTATAATAAAGGGGCTAAAGTTAGAAGAGTTTCAAATACACGATAACAGACGACTCTACTACAGAAGTTGAATATGTAATAGCTAAAGAAGCAATTTAAATGTAAAAGTTTGTATCTAAACTAGGTGTAATTTCTAGTATAACTTATTCGATAAGCGTATTATGTGATAATATAGGTGCTATTACGAGCACACCAGAAATCTAAATATATTCAATAAAAGTATCATATTTTGAGAGAATTTGTTGGTACTAAAGAAATTTTGATTAGAATGTATCTTCAACAGATAATATTGATGTCTCTCTCACTAAAGTAATAATACTGAAGTAGTTAGACTAGTATCTTGAAAAGATGGGTATGAGATACAACAGCAAATAATTTTAGTATAAGTGAGAGTTTCTTAGTGTTATATACCCTAAAATTGATTGTGTTATTAGTTTTGGGCACACTATATTAGATTACTGTAAGCATATGTATTATATACATATTTTATTAATAAAGAAATTATTTTAATTTATATATATATGCTTCTTCTTCTATCCAATCATACTAATGATAAAATATACGTGTGAATCGTCTAAGATAATTAGATTATCTAAATTATTCTTTACAAATATAATATCAACTAAGCATTGATATTGTATAGTAGGCACACTAAATGTCTTTGATGAATATCATGAGATAAAATTAGTGCGAGTGATATGATAATCATATCATTAGAATATTAGTGTAGAATAATAATTAGAGAACTATTATTTAAATATGACTAAAGTATGATGAATCACACAAAAGTATGTTGTCAATGATTCATTAATAAATTATATAAGCGTGTTAATTATTTCTCAGATCTTGGACATCATTATTGTCAATCGGTATAGATGCATATGGTTCATATAGTGTATAAATATGAGACTAATTATATCTTATACACAGAAGTCAATTTAGTCATGTATTATTTATATCGAAAAGCAAATGACTGTCAGAAAGAGTCCATTTACTCAACATAAAAGATTTTGAAGTACAGTTGACTCGATCTAAATTTGAGTTTTTAGTCGAATATTAATAAACGAGTGAAAGCAAAGTCTTTGGCTAAAGCATAAATATCATACGAAGAGTTTGTAGTGATAAGTTTAACTCGTATTAACTGATTATCCGAATAAAATTGAATAAAGGATTTTGACATTCGTGAGTACTAATTTGGTTGAAATTAGATAAACAGAAGGATATTATTTATACAAAACCTATAATTGAGAATAAATGTTCGATAAAGATTTTTTTATTATAATTTAGGAGCAATAGCATATTGTTAGATGTTAACTATAGTTGTTGAGCATTTGAATGGTTCGAAATGAGATCAATGAGATTAATTTTAGCTTACGGCTAGTATGACAGTGAACTTAAAAGGTCACAATATAAATTTGAGATTATTTTTACTATTAAAAAGAGTAAATAATATCTACAAGAGAGTTAGCACTCTTAAAGATATTAATTGATCAAAAATCATAAATGGTTTACGCATTAAATGATTTAACGAAAAAAAGGCTTAAAAAATTGACCTTATTTGATTTAAAGTAAATTATAGTATTTCATAAATATTTAGATATTTAAATATAATTCGAGGTTAATTTATAATTTTTAAAAGTTGAGGATCTAAATAATATTTTTTAATTTAGAGGACCTAAATAATATTTTTTAATTAAAAGGCCTTAATAATATTTTGCATTAAAATTAAAATAAAAAAAGCAAAAAATATTTTTTACTTCTTCTTCTTCAGCTTCTGTTCTTCTTCTTCTGCTCTCTTTCTCTCTCTCACAATGGCCAATAGTAAAAAAATCAAAGGTGTTTGATTTCTCAAAAATATCATAAGATTGGTGTTGCTCTTCATCAATTAATCATTAAAAGTTAGTGCTTGTCAAATTAAATTTGTTTAAGTTGCTAAAAATAGATATATAAGTTGTTAATACCCTGCTGTGCTTGCCATTTTCGCTATATTTTGTGGTTTGTATATGATCACACATTTACAGCGACAATATGGTCTTGCAACTCATTCTCATTAGAGAATTCCATTTAATGTCATTGATTGGTAGAAGACATAGGGTTTCCATCCCTTTCTATTGACAATTTTTAGGAGTAATGACTGAGGTTATTTTCAACAATTTTTACCGTAATCTTTATCATTTTTTTTGCAAACTAATTAAAGACTTTTAATGCATTTTTCATAGATGTATCAATCATTTATGTCTAAATTTTTTCAAGAATAAAAACTTATAACACCGTACAGACTTTATTCTTTGATAATTTACTAAAATATCCTATTCTTACCTCAGGTCAAGATTTTTATCGCGACTGAGTGTCCTATTACTTGAAAATAAATAAAAAGGATTTAGTAATAAAGTCGTCTTTTTGGTGATTAAATTCTGATGCTTAAGTTAGCGCAGGATCCAAAAAATAAAGAAAAACAACAAAGCGTGCATAAGAGTGTGTATATATTTTAGTTATAAATACTAGCGCGATTGGGTGAGTTGGAAATTAGTCAATCTCTCTCATCTTTAAGATTAAAAATACCTTATTTGTAGTAATCTTGGCACATGTGATCATCAAAGAATAGAATTCTGATTTGACAGTGAGTAGTATGTTTCGATAGAAAATACGTCATTTTATAATCATAGTCTAATAATGTAGGATGGCGCAATAATTGCCTGTTATATAACTTGTTTAGTGCACTATACTTTAATATGATGGGATATTTTATAGGGTTTAGAATGCATGTATTATTTACCTTATCAGCTCTTCCATTTTTATTTGACAATAATCTAGGACTAACTTGAGGTTTGCAAGATTGGGCCAATAAAAGGAGAGTAATTAGGTTATTCTACTCAAATCGCCCAAATTTGATATCAAAACGATGTAATATTGTTTATGGGAGTCGTCATAATAAGATGCCCTTCCGTCTCTCTATATAGTGAGATCAAGAAATGACCTTATAAAAACTCCTCAATAATTATTATATTATATTATTTTTTAATCTTATAAATAAAATCCAAAAATAAAATTAGTTGATAGCCTTAGCAGTATAGAAATAAATTTAGTGATCAACTAGTAAAGAGGTAAAAAGAGATATTCTTTATTTTTATCTTCTTCTTCTTCAATGAATTGAAAGAAAGAGTTTTTTTTGAAAAATTCAACGAGTAATAAGATAATTTATAGTGCTCCTATTTCCCGATTAAATTTTTAGACACTGCCACGATTTTTAGTGGCAGTTTATTGGTTGCTCATTGCACAGTATCCTATTGTTTGTCCCGCAATGCTGGTATTAATTTCATAGACTGGATCATGTCACCTAATGCATAACTCTATCAAACCCAATGCTATCTCCTCCGACAATTCCACTTTAAGTAAAGTTACAATAATTGATTTTCTAGTATTCTCATATTTTAGTACTATTATCAAAAAACTTAATTAACTCGCCAAAATGGTTTCATAACAGTATTAAAGTTCGCTTTAAATAGATGTATTGGCAACGAAAAGTTGTCATAAAAAAATTCAATGACTCAACAACTAAACGGCACGAACACAATTAAGAAAATGAAATAAAACACGAACCCTTAACCGATCATTTTGGGTATTAAAATATACTCCTCAATACTTGCATATATTTTACATTTTTCAGTTAAGTAGTTAGCTAACTGTCATTCTAATTGGTATCGTCCAATCTTAATAAAATTTGAAATTATTGTCATCTTTGAATAAAATATTTCTAATACTAACGTCATAATTTATTTTTTTAAAGCTTCACATTATCTTATTAAAAGAGTTATATGCCATAAAAGGTAATCACGATGTGATCAGTGATTGTAAATTCGGTAGAAACTCTTGTAAATCTTATGATTTAATAAAATGAGTATTTTCTATTATATATATTATCTTTTATCATTCCATATATATGTTTGATTTACATATAATGATAAAGCCTATGGAATGTATGCAACATATATTATTATGATGAGTTTATATTTATGAGACTATATGTTAGTAGTATTATTCTTAAATGTTCTTAGTCGTGGGACTATAAAGTAGAGTCTTTATAGTATCAAAAAGACTAGTATATACTATCCTTACTCTATGCAATAAAGGATAATCGATCTCATAGATTACTTGTATAGACACACTAAAAAAAGTGTATAGATACTTATTAGTTGAGTATGAGTTCACTGAACAGACTCGTACGAATTGTCCAAATGCTAATTACACTTAATCATTAATTAGACATTCATTATATCGATTGTGTAAATAATCCTTAAACTTTATAATATCATAATTATCTTGTAAATGAATTATCATACTTTGATACTGTTCAAGGCAAGTCTGTCTTAGGCTTGTGATAGGTAGTCATTGAGTGTGGTAAGACATTTATAGAAGTATGTAAATATTCGAGAAAGGATCCGTCAGCCTTAGTGTTTGAGGTAAAATGCTCTATGTGAATAATTTAGATTTGACTCGTGAAATTCTCGGCCGAAGTTATATATTATGTATGATTGAAAAGTGCATTCTCAATGATAATACATAATAGAGTTGTTATCTGTTATTTATTATATATAGCACTGAACCTAAAAGAGTTTGACGATTATAACATACCCTTGATTTGTTTAGAGAATTATGTGATGAAAGAATTGAATTATACGGTAATTGATGATAGAAATATTCATTTTTTTGAAGCTGTCGACTTCACTATAATCTAGGGGCCGTATTATATTACTAGGTGTTAATATTAATTTGTAGACATATTTAATTAATCTTATTAAAGATTGATTAAATAAAATAAATTTAGAAGGTTAATTTGGTAATTATGTCTACTACCGACTTTATGGTGAACTTATTGAGTATTGCCATAAATTATCTTTAATTTTTTCTATTTAGATTATATAATACTTTGATTCATAAAGTTAAAGCAATATGATTGGTTAACCTAAGCTTATATATGGTATGAGTGAAAGTATGTCAAAGATTTCATCCTAACAAATAAAATTTTGACAAATGACATAATCTTGTCCTTACACCTTTGTAACACATGGATGGTAGATATATATGAGATGTGTATCAACTTGAATCATACATTTGACATCATATTTTTCATATATTTATTTTAATTAATTGTTAATTAATATGAAAAATATAAATTAAAAAATATTGATTATTTTTCATTGAAGAAAAGAAAAAGAAAACAACATTTCAAGTTTTCTTCTACCATGAACGAATTTCTTCTCCTTGCCAAAGTGTAATTAATTTTTGATCATTTTGAATGATTCAAATTTGATTTTAAGGCTTCTAGATATGATCTACAATCTTATATAGTCAATTTCAAGTGTTAAAATTGAATTTTATTCATTTGTGAAGCCTAGGGTTTGCTAGGTAAATCAAAAGTGTTTTGATTAGATTTTTGTAAAGCCAAAAGAAGAATTTTGAAGAGTAAGGACATCACTCACTAGAGGAGAGTCTAATTTGATTCTCTAAAGCTTCATTTAACTGGTTAAAAATTTGAAAAATTGAGCATAAAAGTTAAATTCTAAACTTATTCTTAAATTGTATCCATTTAATGCTCAATGTCTAAATCCTTAGTGTACAAACTTAATAACATGAATTAGAAAACTTTCCATGCTAGAGCTTATACTCATTAAATTAGAGGTGGCAAAGGGGCTAGGCCGGGCCAACAGGGCACAAGCCTGGCATATGAACAATGCTAATCGGGCTTGGCCCAGCCTGTGAATAATATAAGCCCGACATGGGTCAGCACGATTTGATGGGCAGCGGCTAAGCCTGGCCCATAGGCTTTACTATAATGAGCAGGGCTGGCTCGTTTGATATATATATAATTTAAATATTTCAATAATTATAAATAAATATGTAATATAATTTATAAATAAATAAAGTGATAATATTTTTGCAAAATATAAGTTGTAAATGAATCATAACTTAAATAATATTTTAAATATTTTAACAATTATAAATTGATCATAATTTAAATAATATACTTTTATTACTTTAAATATACATTTAGTTATAAATATACAAATAAATGACATATAATTAATTAAACAATGATAAATTTGCATCACTACAGTTACAGAACATCCCAACTAGGTTGGCACTTATTGAACCATTTATCATTTGCACTTCACCCATTTAATTATTTTAAATAAATTAATTTTCATCAAAATTTAACAAATTATTTTCAATATATATTTCATCAATTTCATTTATATTTTTAATTTTGTCTTTTGCATTCTTCCAATCTTTTAAGTACATTAAGCAATCCCAAATTTTTAGTAATAGTTTTGATTTCTTTTTATTTAATACCCTATTTTTTGCACTAAAAGCAGATTTTGATGCTACTGTAGACACCGGAGGAGTTAGTAGATTATGAGCCATAATAGACAACACAAGAAAAATTCTTTTATTTGCCTTCCACCATTGCAAAATAACAAAATTTCCTTTTTCTTTTAGAGTCAATAAATTATTATAATTAGTAAAAATATATTTTCCTAATTTATAAAGGGCAGAATTACCTATTTGGGTTCTAATAACACTACTCAAAATTTTTTAAGAAGAAATATCAACTACCGGTTCATTATTACTGTCATAAGATTGTGTATTGATTCCTATCATATTCTGATATTTAATATAAATATCATTTAAAGAATTTTTCCAATACGAGTAATTTACATCAAGTATAACATTCAAGTTATTTGCTGTTTTATTAACTAATGCAATAATAACTAAAAGATTTATTCTAAGATTTATCACTGCTATATATACAAATAATTTAAGAATATCCTTTCAATATTTTTTAAATTTCTCTTTTATACGAAGATAAATTATTCTAAACTCATCAATATTCTATAGTAAGCAAAAGTATAGCTAATATCATCAGCTATATCTTCAATTTCTATTTTCTGGTGAAAATATCTTCAATTTAGTGTAATGCCAATTGCAGGGGTAAATTTTGTGAAGCGAATCAGAGCCTATAGGGTGTTCTGGACGGAAATTGTGATTTATGGAGAAGTTGTGTGAATCATAGATTACTCGTCTGCATTATGTGAACTCAAATTTAAATTTGAACTATGATAATGTTATATGGAGTATATAGAGTAAATGATACAGATTTAAGTGCTAAAGGTTTAGGATTGCTGTCGTAAAACCTTGACATGTTGCTGTGATGTTTTTGTCACATTACTGTTTTCATACTCTTTTTAGATAACCCTGCATCTAAATTCCATTATGTTCCTCTCAGGGGATGAGCGAGCAAGATGTTCTGGAATACAGAAAGAGACTGGCTATTTGAGCATCTGGTTTTGATATCCCAAGGCTAATTAAGACATTTGAAGACTGATTTTTTGACACAATTAACGCATGCTATATCTAAGCAAGGTATGAGAAGCCCACAACAATACAATGCCAAGCTTTACCAATCATCCTATCTGGCACAGACATAATTGGCATAGCGAAAACTGGTTCCGGTAAGACTGTGGGCTTTTGTGCTTCCCATGATTGTTCATATTATGGATCAGCCTGAGCTTCAAAAGGAGGGTCCAATCGGAGTGATCTGTGCACCTACCAGGGAGTTAGCACACCAAATCTACTTGGAGGCTAAGAAATTCTCAAAATCACATGGGGTACATATGTCTGCAATCTATGTTGAATGTCCAAACTTGATCAGTTCAAAGAATTGAAGGCAGGATGTGAGATAGTTGTTGCTACTCCTGGGAGACTGATAGATATGCTAAAGATGAAGTCACTTATCCGGTGCTTGATGAGGCTGATCATATGTTTGACCTGGATTTGAGCCACAAATAAGGTCTGTAGTTGGTCAAATCAGGCCAGACAGCCAGACATTGCTCTTTTCAGCAACGATGCCTAGCAAGGTTGAAAAGTTAGCTAGTGAAATTCTCACTGATCCTATAAGAGTTACTGTTGGGGAGGTAGGAACGGCAAATGAGGATATAACTCAGGTGGTTGATGTAATTCCTTCCGATGCAGAGAAGCTGCCTTGGCTTCTTGAGAAGCTACCTGGAATGATTTATGAGGATGATGTTTTAGTTTTTGCTTCGAAAAAAGCCACTGTGGATGAGATTGAATCTCAGTTGGCTCAAAAGTGGTTTAAAGTAGCAGCTCTTCATGGTGATAAAGATCAGGCTTCTAGGATGGAAATTTTGCAAAAATTCAAATCTGGGATCTTTCTTGTGCTTATTGCAACTGATGTTGCTGCCCGTGGTCTTGACATCAAGTTAATTAAGTTGGTGGTGAATTTTGACATTGCAAAAGATATGGACGTTCATGTTCATCGCATTGGTAGGACAGGTCGTGCTGGTGATAAAGATTTGCGGGTGAATCTTACACTCTTATTTGATGGACATACAAGTTCATCGCATTGGTGATAACGATGGGTCTGCTTACACTCTTACAACTCAGAAAGAGGCACGATTTGCGGGTGAATTGGTTAATAGTTTGCTCGTTGCTGGTCAGAACGTGTCCATGGAACTGATGGATCTTGCTATGAAGGTAATTTTGAATGATACAGCTGTATTTCACTTGCAAAGCTTTTCTGTGGCATTAATGCTTGTGTTTCGTCTGTTTAAATCTTATACAGTCTAATTTAGGTGCTAAGCATTATACCAAAATGAACTAAGCTGTAAGCCAATTTGTATGAGGTTAGCCAAAAAAAAAAAAGAAAGAAAGAAACCTGAAGTTAGGTAAATCCATAAAATTTTTATATCTGATTTGGATGTATATTTTTGGTGTTTTAATGTGTAATATTTATGAGGAGAAAATGGATAGAAACTTGAAAATTTGAAGACAATTGCATGCGGTCTGTTATACGTTTGACCAGTGGTATACCTGTAATAATTGTGTTTTGAAGGATTATAATTACAAATAGATCTTTTCTTATTATTAAATGTGTGTGGGGCCAACTTCTCTAGACCTCTTCAGGGTGGCTCCACCAAAGTGTGCAACCATGGCATTGTTTTTGTTATCCCTCCTAACTTATTACTTCAATTCAGTGATCTTGTAATTTTGGGAATGTTTAGATATGAAAGTTCAGTTAATCTGGAAAGCTTCCTTATATATTCCTAGTTAAGAGGATTAGTCTCAAAAGATGAATTTCAGTTACAATTTTGGGGGAGGGTAAGCCTTTTGGCTTTTACTATCACACATTTATTTCTTCTTCTTCAAAGCGAGATGGTCATCTTTATAAGTTCTGTGCTTTAATCATTTCGTTATTTATATGCTTGTCTTTAACTCTTGTATCCTATGATGTATTGTGAGTCAATGGATTATATAAACATAATTAATGTCACAATTCCATGTTGTTCATCAAATATATGCTCTTTTTTCCAATATATTTTGTTTTTGATGTCTCCAAATGTTAGGACGGGATGGTATTTTTGATGGATATGCACCATAGTATATTTATGAAGCGACATTTTGCTTGTAAATCATTAGGATGGGAGGTTCAGGTCCAAGCGTGATGCAAGAAAAGGAAGTATGGTTATACTTAATTTGCTAGGCTTTCTGCAATTGAGAATCAGCCAAACCTTCAACAATTCCTTGCTTAAATTCTTTCAGGGGAGTTTTTTTCCCCAAAAAAGTAGAAACTGAATTTGTGCTTCAAGCTCTTGTTGAGGAATAAAAAGGTAAAGCACATCACACAGTATATCTGCCAATGCTAAGTTCTTTTTGGCTGGATCATTAAGATGCCTCTTCAAGTGTTTTCATGACGTGTAATATCTTGTGCAGGTGGGAAGAATGGTAAAGGGAAGGGTGGTCCTGGTCGAGGTGTTCGTGGAGTTGATTTTGGTCTCGGTATCGGTTATAATCCGGAGTCCAATAATGCTCCAGCTCAGAGTGTCCCAAGTCGATCTGCTGCAGTTAATTCTCTGAGGTCAGGGATGATGGCACAGTTCAAGAGTAACTTTGTTGCTGCTTCATCAAACACTCAAAGTCAGGGCCCAAATAACAGTTCAAGTGCATATACCAACAAGAGACCAGCGTTAGCTGGATTTGTGTCTAGTGGTTCAATCGGTGGAGATATTAATGGAACTCAGACAAGAGGCTTGACTGGATTTGTATCTGGTGGTTCAATTGGTGGAGATATAAATAGAACTCAGACAACCAGCTGGTTCAATCCTCGTGTTTCAGGAGTAAATTCCTCTAGTCAGAATTATGGAGAAAATGCCAATCAGAAGAACATAGAGAGGTTACTTTTGTGGACTTAATGACCGGACATTTGATAATTTGGTATCTATTTCCGATAAATTAGCTTTGGTACTAGTTGGATAATTTGTTGATTTTCTTTGCAGTTCCAGAGATAGACCTAGAGAAAGGTGAAGGCCTTCTGGCTGGGACAGGTAGTGCGTGCATCAACTGAAGCCACTGTTACATAAACAAGAAATTAATATATACTTGGTCAAATCTTGAAATGATTCCATGCTCTGTAAGTTCTGCTTTTGCTTTTTGTTTAGTTTCCAGTTCTGTATTCTTCCATAACTCAATCCTTTGAAATTACTGTTGTCGCATACATTATGATGTCTTAATATTTTGAATTGGTACTCTTTCCATGTTGGTTCCAGGATAGTTTGGTCTGTAGATAATTCTGTAGTTGAAGAATTTTATAGGCAAGATATAGAGAAAAAAATTAATTTGCTAAAGCTCTTTAGCTTGACGACTTGAATTTTACTTTTGATAGAATGAATTCGCTATTCATGTTATTTAACCTCTGCTTTTAGTTTTACTAAACTATATTGCGTAATAAAGGTACAATGACCAATATATGCCTTCGCAGTTATTTCAAATTGTGTTGAATATATCTCTTCATCTTACTGCATTGCTCTTGAAGGGTATGACCTATTTCTTCCCTTCCCTGCCTAGGATTCAATGTTACTGCCAGATCTGGTTGAACTTTTATTCTGGCTTTTTATTTACACCATTGCTTTCCTTCCAAGTGGGGCATGGAGACCTCGTGTACATCATGATGTGCTGTTGTAGAATGCTAAACCTCGTCAACTTAATCAAAGGCTTGGAAAGGCTGCAATGCCTATGGTTGGCTATGATAAGAAATTTAAGCAACAGTCGTTCAGGTCATTTCACACTCTGGTTGGGCAATGGTTCGGCTCAAGGTTCCAAGAGTGCCTTCCGGAGTTTTCAGTCAGTGAATATGCATTTTCTTTAACCGTGCACAACGTTTCACCCTCGTAAGATGGTAATCATAGCAAGGGCGACATTCTTGTACGTATTTTCTGGAACTCACAAAAAGATAAATTTGTTGGGGTGGCAAACGTCTACACCGTTACGTTTACGAAAGAGTCCTTTGTTCAGAGTTCGAAGTCAAATCTGATTGATATTAGTTATTACCATCAATACATCAAGGCTTCTTAACCACAAATTTTCCACCCATCAATTTCCCTCTCCCCCTCCTCCCCCGTCCTTCTGTCTGTCTCTCTCTTATAATTGTTGTGTATATCCGTTTGAAGAAATCAGCTAAAATCTGGATGCACCGTATTCACAAAAAAAGAAAAAGGTAGAAGTTATGATACAACAGACTCACTCATTTGCTGTAAATGATAATTCTACTTGTTGACACTATTCATGAGCGTTTGCTTTTGGACATTTCTCAATATTCAATTTCGTGGCTTCTTCCGTGCGGTGGTTTGAAGTT
>JAWDEX010000002.1:7716858-7738397 GCA_035221805.1 Trichilia hirta | reverse complement strand
TTGCTTGTGAATTGGTTAATAGTTTGGTCGCTGCTGGTCAGAATGTGTCCATGGAAGTGATGGATCTTGCTATGAAGGTAATTTTGAATGATAAAGCTGAATTTCATTTGCAAAACTTTTCTGTGGTATTAATAGTTGTGATTCGTCTGTTTAAATCTTATAAAGTCTAATTTTAGTTGCTAAGCTTTATATTAAAATGAACTTAGCTGTTAACCAATTTGTCCTAAAAAACTGAAAAGAAAGAAACTTTAAGTTAGGTAAATCCATAAAATTTTGTATCTAATATTTGTGGTGTTTTAATGTGTAATTTTTATAAGAGGAGAAAATAGTAAACTTGAAAATTTGAAAACGATTGCATGCAGTCTGTTATACCTTTGACCAGTGGTGTGCTTGTAATAATTGTAATTTGAAGGATTATCATTACAAATAGATCATTTCTTATTATTTATTAAATATTTTTGGGGCCAACTTCTCTAGACCTCCGGGGTGGATCCACCAAAGTGTGCAACCACGGCATTGTTTTTGTTATCCCCCTTAACTTATTATTTCATTTCAGTAATTGGAAATGTTTAGATATGAAAGTTCAGTTCAGGTTAATCTGGAAAGCTTCTTTGCATATTCCTAGTTATTTTGAGGATTGTACAACAGGATTAATCTCAAAAGACGAATGTAAGTTACAATTTGGCTGAGATTAAGCCTCTTGGCTTTTACTATCACACATTTATTTCTTCTTCGTCAAAGCGAGAGGGCCATCTTTATAAATTCTGTGCTTTAACCTTTTGTTATTTATGTGCCTGTCTTTTACTCTTTAACCCAGTGGTTTTTGGTGAGCCAATGGAATTATATAAACGTAATTAATGTCACGAGTCCATGTTGTGCATCAAATATATGCTCTTTTTTCCAATATATTTTGTTTTTGATGGATGCAAATGTTAGCATGAATGGTATTTTTGATGGATATGCACCATAGCATATTTATTAAGTGACATTTTCCTTGTAAATCATTAGGATGGGAGGTTCAGGTCCAAGCATGATGCAAGAAAAGGAGGTATGGTTATGCTCATTCTGTTAGGCTTTCTGTATTTGAAAATCAGCCTCACCTTCAACAATTCCTTGCTTTAAATTCTTTCAGGGGAGTTTTTTTTCCCCAAAAAAGTAGAAACTGAATTTTGCTTCAAGCTCTTGTTGAGGAATAAAAAAGTAAAGCACATTACACAGTATATCTGCCAGTGCTAAATTCTTTTTGCCTGGATCATTAAGATACCTCTTCAATTGTTTACATGATGTGCAATATCTTGTGCAGGTGGGAAAAAGGGTAAAGGGAAGGGTGGTGTTGGTCGAGGCGTGCGTGGAGTCGATTTTGGTCTGGGTATTGGTTATAATCCAGTGTCCAATAATGCTTCAGCTCAAAGTGTTCCAAGTCGATCTGCTGCAGTTAATTCCCTGAGGACAGGGATGATGGCACAATTCAAGAGTAACTTTGTTGCTGCTTCATCAAACACTCAAAGTCAGGGCTCAAATAACAGTTCAAGTGCGTATGCCAACAAGAGACCAGCATTACCTGGATTTGTGTCTGGGGGTTCAATTGGTGGAGATATTAATAGAACTCAGACAAGAGGCTTGCCTGGATTTGTATCTGGTGGTGCAATTGGTGGAGATATAAATAGAACTCAGACAACCAACTCATTCAATTCTCATGTTTCAGGAGTAAATCCCTCTAGTCAGAATTATGTAGAAAATGCCAACCAGAAAAACTTAGAGAGGTTACCTTTATATGCCTAACGACCAGACTTTATTTGATAATTTGGTATTTATTTCTGATAAAATTAACTTTGGTATTAATTAGATAGTTTGTTGATTGTCTTTGCAGTTCCCGAGATAGACCTAGGGAAAGGCGAAGGCCTACTGGCTGGGACAGGTAGTGCATGCAGCTATTGAAGCCACTGTTACATGAAGAAGAACCTAATATCTACATGGTCAAATCTTGAAATGATCCTGTCCGTAAAATTTGTTCATGCTCTGTAAGTTCTGCCTTTCCTTTTTGTTTAGTTTCTAGTTCTGTATTCTCCCACAATTAAGTACTTTGAAATTACTGTTGTTCACACATTATGATGTTTTAATATTTTGAATAGCTACTTTTTGCGTATTGGTTCCAGGATAATTTGGTCTATAGAATAATTCTATAGTTGAATTGTATAGTTAGTATATGGAGAGAAAAAAAAAATTGTTAAAAGCTCTTTAGCTTGATTTCTTGAATTCTACTTCTGATAGAATGAATTCACCAATCATGTTATTTGTCCTCTGCTTTTATTTTTAGTAAGCTATATTGCATAATACAGTTACAATGACCAATACATGCCTTTACCGTAATTTCAAATTGTGTTGAATATATCTCCTGTAATGACCGTGGACCTTTTCTGTCGTTCATTTTACTGCATTGCTCTTGAAGGATCTGACCTGTATCCCCCACTTCCCTGCCTAGGATTGGATGTTTACTGCCAGATCTGATCGAACATTTTATGGCTTTTTATTTACACTGTTGCTTTCCTTCCAAGTGTGGCATAGAGACCTCGTATGCCTCATGATGTGCTGCAGTAGAATGCTAACCTTCATGAACTTAATCTAAGTCTTGGAAAAGCTGCAATGTTTATGGTCGGTTACGAACAAGAATTTTAAGTAACAAATTTTCAGGTCACCTCTCACTGTGGTTGGGTAATGTTTTTTACTCGAGTTTCCGAGAGGGTCCCTTGGAGTTTTCAATCAATGAATATGCATTTTTTCTTTAACCGGCGCAACTTTTCACCCTTGTAAGATGATAATCATAGCAAAGGCGACATTCTTGTACGTGTATTCTAGAGCTCACAGAAAAATTTGTTCGTCTGACTGGCAAACAAATTAAATAGTCGTTTGTTTAGTGTTCCAGACTCGAATCTGATTGATATTGGTTATTACTATCAATACATTCGGGCCTGTTAACCACAAATTTTCTTTTCTATCAATTTCCCCCTTCGCCCCTGTTTCTCACATTTATAATTGTTGTGTATTCTTTTGAACAAATCAGCTAACATCTAGATGCACCATATTGATTGTAATTTGCAAATACCAAAAAGAGAGAGAGAGAGAGAGAAATGACAAAAAGATTCCTTTGCGGTAAATGACAATTCTTGCTGTTGACACTAAGAGATTTTGCTAATCGTCAGATTATGCTTTTGGACATTTCTCAATGTTGTAGTTCGTGGCTGCTTCCTTCCGTCGGTTTGAAGTTGGGCATATCTCCAAGCATGGCTCTTTGAGGGTGGTATCGTCTTGGGGCAGTGGTGGAAGGACCCCAAATTTAAACTGCCACATAAGATTCAAATGAAAATGTATGGTTAAATTTTCTCTTCAGCCTATCATCCCAAATGTAAACTTTCATATAAGATTCAAATCAAAATACATGATTAATTTCTTTTCTTCAGCCTTGAAATTAATAAAAGGACTATGAACAAAATTTGTACACAGTAGAGATCAAAGGATTTTCCATGGGCACTGTAAAGGAAGTAGCAGAAATTTAGCGCAAACTTCCAACGGGGTATACGAATCATGTAATCTTATTATTTTTTTTTTTTTTGGCAATGGTAGGGAAACGTGAATAAACTAACGTGGAAGCAGCGATAGACAGTGAAATGGTGATGTCAGCATTACATCTAGGGTTGGTGTCATTACATGGAAGGTAGTATTTTGGTAGTCTTGGCCGCGCTGTTGATGATAAATAGAGGTAATAAAAAGAATTGCTTACTTTCAATTCGTCAAAAGTACAGGCATGTCAAGGATTTTTTAACAGCAAATGAAAGGCAAATCCTAGATCTTATGCTCATTAAGCAAAAGAGTGGACTTCAGAAGAGGAAATTGTTCACATCCCAAGTTGATATTTTCTTATTAAGCAAAATGGAAACGAGAGCGATTACCTGACAGCTATAATCTCTGAAGTTTGGCTCCATCAACAAGGGAACTCCCATGTAATCTTTGAAGAATCTCTACAAAACAAAACTCGCATCAACGAGAATCATAAGTCACCAAATGCGTTCTATGCAAGCTATTATACATGTAAGAATATTAAACAAAATATTCACCAACCTACAAATGCGTTCTATGCAAGCTGTTTTACATGTAAGAATATTAAACAAGATATTCACTAACCTGAGTGGGAAGCTTACAAGTATTAATACAAACACCTGCGCATTTACTTTCCTCTAAATACTTACATCGTTCAACAAAAACCTACAATCAGAAACAGAAAGATTAGTACTTAATTCCCGTGCAAAATTAGTATTTAAAAGGTGGCACATAATTACTCCACTTTGGGATGAAGTTCCATCGGGAAGATTGACGGAATTCACGGTGCAAGGTCCCATTAGCCATTGACAAGTGAGTGCAGTTACCCTAGCTTCAAGATCAAGAAAAGTCTAGGTCATTCATGATTTAGAGTTTTTTTAAAAGAAAATTAACATAAGACTCACCAACCATCATGGCTGCTATTTTTCCTCCAGCTATAGGTGATACGAGAATTTTATAAAGCTTCAACACTAGCTGAGGAAACAGAGATACCAGTATCCGGACCTGCCACAAGACATAAGCTATACAACACTGGAAATTTATATGAGAGTTAAAATGTCAATGATAGAGTTAAAAAAAGGCCAGGTACCGCTGCATCGCTAATGTCAGAATTGGTTTTGCCTTTCATCATTAGACGATTTACCAGTTCAATCAGTCCATCATATCCAGGCTTCTCTGAATCCAATCCCACCTCCTGTTATATGCTCTTGAAAAATCGCAACTGTAATCACAACACATCACTATAAGCAAAGGCAAATTCATGCCCTAAAATTGCAGTTACCTGGACAAATTTGTTACGAAACGAATAGAGGAAAAAATCATCCAACATTCCAGGTTTGTATTCGGTTCTCGAAGTTGCACTTTCGCTCTTTAACTGGTGATAAATTACAATCGACTTATAAAGATATATAAAGAGTTATTCAAAGAAAAATTAATGTACTCAGATTGTTGAATAATCGCACCGGTTCTGATTGAACAGAGAAGCATACAACGCGAAATCTAGGATTTGGGAGAGATTTAGGTATGGAGTGAGTGTGGGAAGGAGATGAATGGATTTTTAGAGGAAGAAGAGCCAGAGACTTCATTTTCAGATTCCAGCGTAAGACCTCTCATTAGCCATTCGCTGGCTGTTCAAATTTATATATTTGACAACGAGAAATAAACGTTTTTCCTTTACGGCGCGTGTTAACGGTAGAAGATTAGATGGGAGTTAAAACGACAGTGTTTTGCCGAGGGGAAGTGAGTTTTGCTATCGTCAGACGTTATTTTAAACCGCAAACAAAAACCCAAAGTTACTGATATCGACTACCGATTTTGAAACGGGGGATGACGAATCACAATCAAAGCCGTCTGCTCGGGTCGGGATCATTTTTAGTGCGGCAGCTATGCAGCGCTTCAGCGGGAGCAGCGTCGGAGATTGCAGCGGCCAAATCGATGGGAAATAGGTACAAGAGGGTATCAGCTCTTGAAGCTTTTCCCGGACGTTAAATGACTATGTTATGGAGGGAAAGCTATTGAGAGAAAAGATGGACTCGTGCGTTGTATCATGCAGCTCGCTCATATCACCGCTACGATGATGCACCTGCTCTTCTTGATAATATAAATATCTATGCTTTAGGATTAAATAATAAATATTATGATCTGATGAAGCAAGGTTGGCTGGATTTTATTTATCACATTAAATATTTTAATAATTTATTATTCAACTTAAATTTAGTTAAATTATAATTAATGCATAATATTTTAATTTTTGTTCTAGTATTTTTATTTGTCTCATTTTAAAACTCTCATTTACTTTATTTTGTATCATATATGAAAATGTCAGTTTATTTATTTGTTTATTTTTTGAAAGATAAGCAAACATAAGTAGATGCACGTCGATTTCCATATTCTTTAATAATTCATGTACTCTGCCGAACAATTAGGAAGAAATTTAAGGGCACAACAAACACCTTCACAAAGGATAATACACAGAACTTTAAGTATTAGCTATTTCAACTTACATTCCATCACTGCAGTTCTCATTTGACATTTTTCTTTTTCCTTTGTTATGTTTTCTGTTGTGTAGTATGTACTGTAAAGTAATCTTGCATCTCAAAGAACGCGTTCTACTGTTTTGTTTTTGTTTTGTTTTTTTTAACAGTAATGCAGATTATGAAGTGGATGGAGACGCGGCAAATGAATTTCAGTAATACTGACTATGCAATTTGCATAGATCTTATAGCAAAAAACAAAGGAATAGCTGCTGCTGAAAATTACTTCAGTAAGCTCTCGCCATCTGCGCAAAATCAATCAACTTATGGAGCTCTTCTGAATTGCTATTGTAAGGAAATTATGACAGAAAACGCATGGACTCTGTTTGAGAAGATGGATCAATTGGAACTTTGTCTCATATTCTTTGCCTTCTAACTACCTCATACCTATGTTTTAGAGACTGGCCAAACCGGAAAAGGTGCCTTTCCTAGTGGACCAAGTGAAGCAGAGAAACGTATCTCCATGGAACTATACTTATACTGTCTGGATGCAGAGCATTGCTTATTTAAATGACATTGATGGGGTGGAGAGAGTTTTTTATGAAATGAAAAGTACAGTAATGAGAAATGTAGTTGGGCAACGTATAGTAACTTAGCAGCAATTGATGTCAAGGCTAAACATTTTGATAACGCTAAGTTGGCTCTTAAGAAATTGGAGGAGACGGAGACTCGTAATCGGGAAGGTTATCATTTTATTATTCATTTGTATTCTAATACGCCTAATCTTGATGCAGTCAATCTGTTGTGGAACATCCTGAGGTCAGCTTTTCGAAAGACAAATTTGAGCTATCTTGTCATGCTTTGGGCTCTTGCTAAACTAGATGCTATCGACTTACTGAAAAATGCTTTGATGAGTGGGACGGCAGTTGCTCCAGTTATGATATGAGGTTAGCAAATGTTGCTGTACGTGCATATTTAAATAAGGACATGTACGAGGAAGCTACGTCACTCTTCAATAGTGCTATGAAGAGGTCTAAAGCTCACTATTCAAGGACTCGGGAGAGTTTCATGATTTATAACCTCAGAACTTAGTCCGCTGGATTTGACTTTGAAGGAAGTGGAAACAGCTGATTCTAAGGCCAGGGAATATGGCTGGTACCCAAACAAGAAACAGAGTGTGTGTTTTTTAATTTCTTTTAGTAGCAGAAAGATGTTGATGGCGCAGAGTAGTTCTTCAAGGTCTTAAAGTCCCTTAATTGTCTTGATTCCAATGCCTACAAATTGTTGATAAGAACTTACGTAGCTGCTGGAAATTTGGCTTCAGAAACGCGGTGCACGTTAGAGGAGGATATTGAAATAACGCATGAAATTGAGGACTTGCTTCTAAAGGTTTGCTCTGCATAGATTTTAGGTGAGCCCAATCCCTCTACTCGATTTAATTTTATTTTCATGTAATATACTTTCGGCAGTTTCCCTCATTTGATCACTAGTTTATGTTTTAGTAACTGTTTAATCAAAAGTTCTTTGATATATCAAGGCAATTATTAAATGGGAAACAATCCATTTGATGATTCGGCCGAGTGATTTGTAATACTTAAACAGTATAAACGAATTACTTTATTTAATATTGACCCGTGTTTGAATCCGAAAGTATGTTTGAGTGTGTTATACGCCTTTAAAAAATGGAGAATAATGGGAAAATGTACAGTTGTACAAAACAATTCAGGTAGAGGAGAAGTTCAACCCAGATGTCATACTAACAATAATAGTATATCGGGTAATGGCGGTTAATTATCTGGACTACTTTTGTTGTGGAAATGTCCACTTCGAAAATTTTCACCATTTTTAAACAGAAAAAATGTCAACCAGATGCTTGGATGCTGCAAGTTTATGTATCAACACCGACATCAAATTGAAAATGGACGGGCAAGACTGATAAATCCTCACTAGGAGCACAATTTGGAAACAAAGGAACATATGTCCCCAGCTCCACGGATACAAGCAATTGATGATCCATTTCAGGGTTCAAGGCTTTCAGAGTTCTGGCCGGAAGAAGGAACATGTCTGCATGGGTGTAATCTATCAAAGACTACATCTGTTTGCTACGCATAAAAACAAAATTGCAGATTCCTTCTCTAACTTTAATACTTCACTTGAAAATTACACCTATTCAGTTACACAACATAAAATCACTGTAACATTTGCAGTGTATCAATGAACAAAAGCAAAAACAAGGATGAGATAATAAGCTATTCATTACCGCTAAGTATAAATAATAAAGTGGTGTAAACATTAACTCCGTATGAGCTTGAACCGTTTGGTAAATCACTGCTCCAAAGTGGGAAGTTAAAAACTGCATTCTATTCCCCATTACAAGTTGTTTGATGATGCAGGAATGGTCATGTCCAGTGAAAGAATCGAGATATGTAGAAAATCTATTGATCTGACTGGATATCCTCTAGATTTTCTGCTTCAGAGACACATTGTCGATCCCTATGCCAGATTTAGGTTGATAGTGTTCATCTGTATCAACTTCTTCAATTTCCTAAGCAAAACAATTTATAACACAATCAACATCAACTACAAATGCAACTTCTGAATTGAAGATACAACCTCAAAATGAACTTGTAACAATGGAGAGCATCATTTGAAAACATTTACTTTTAACAAGGTTCCTGAAGGCACTTGGTTGATCCAATATGCAGAAGATTTTTCATTGTTTATCTATTTTTTAACATTATATAAGAGTAGATGATGTGTGTTTCGTTACGCATCCATGTCCATTCAGTAAGCACAAAATCTGTGTGGTCCATCACTAAAATTTAGTAACTTAACAAAATTTGAACAGAAACGACTAAAGTTCTTTATTACCTGAACAACATTCTCTCCCTTGATGACCCGCCCAAAAATAATAAGCTTCTCATTTGGATCTGGCATTGGTGCAGTTGTAATGAAAAGTTCAAATCCTTGGTTGTCATGTTTTGCTTTAGAAGTTCCAAGCATGAATGCCTCATGCTTCAAACTGGTTGAACATCAGAAAATGATAAATGAGTAATCATACAATATTAATGAAGCATGTATCACAACTGACAGAATAGTAAACCAATTTAGAAGCAGGGAGAGAAAAGAAGCAAGTAAGAACCTAGAAATCAATTCAAATGGGCACCTTGCATCAAGTTGACTGTAATGTTTTCCTCTAGTGGTCCAATCTTCAATACACCAAAGCTGATCAATATCCCCAGCTTGAAGCACATAGTGCTTTATTATATGACGAAAAAGCATACCCTTGAAGCGCCCCTTTTGACTGCAATCAATTCATAACCTATTAAGGATAAATGGGGGAGAATGTGTAATGTCTGGGCACACATTAACAAAGAGTAATGCTATACATCCGAAATTTAATATCCCAAATGATGTGGCATTCATCAATTGGGTGATATATTTTCACATGTTTCAAAATAATTTATTATACTATTTCATCATCCAATTGATGAATATCACATCATTTCAGAGAAGCAGAATTTGAGATATAGATTTGAGATGAGTAGCATTGTATGATTAAAAATGATGGCATAGAGTGCACAGAATGCAGCAAGCTTGAGCAAACAGATTTGCAATTAGTTGGTTACCTATTTGCGCATATATAGATGTAAAGTTTGTTGTTTAATAACTAACAAGATTAAGTATCTAACTGAGAGTGTCAAATTTTACTCGCAGGCATCACTACTCTATTGAAACAAGCAAGATCACATGCAACATCAGAAATTCCACATTCGGTGAATCTTAGTCATTTAACAAACAGATTCTATTTTAAATTTCAAACTTTGAGCTGATAACATCAACCTATACGATAAATTACAATAAACATCTAAAATTCCTACTCCTGTAAACAATTCTAGTGCATCAATAAGTAATACTTGCTTGACTTACACCAAACACACAAACAGCATCCCAAATACTCATCCATCTTGTTTAGACTTGAATACACGATGTCATTGGTAATGTTCATTTAACGGATCGACCTAGTAAGAGCTTGCAAGTTTATTGGTAGTGTGCTAAATAATCAAATAGCAGAACATCAATAATGGATCAGAATATGACAAAGATATACCATAAAATTAGATCAACCAACAGGATAAAATAAATGTTTCAACACTCACCATAGGTCAATGAATTCATCAACTATTTCAGGTGCGCTATCCTTGAAAAGTTCCACTGTTATAGAGCCCTTATGGGTATCTATTATCTAATTATAAAAAGGATCAATAAAATAATAATATAAGAAATCTAGATTGAGAAGCATCAATCATAAATAATGTTTCCATAATGCAGCACACGTGCCTGAGCTAGACAGCCATCCACAAGTCCCAATAGTTGAAACAAATTTCAGTTTTAGTGAATTCTTTTACGTAGCAGTACTTGTTGCTAACTTGACAGAAAATTTAAATTAATTTTGTTTCACAGCCACTAGTCATATTATATGCAGACCAACAATTGGAAAAACATTTCTATAAGCAGATGAGAAGAAATAAGATATTGCAAGTTTGGCATAAAGAAAAATGTACCACATATTCAGGAAGATCAGATATCTTCGAATCCACCAAAGAATTCTCATCCTACAAGCACAAAAAACACCAAGAAGAGAAATTAAACGTAAACTGTTGGTTTAAATTAGTTGTAAAGGAGAAAAAGAAATCTTCAAAGCACCGAAGAGCTATAATGAATATGGAAAACACATATATTAATGTGATGATAATCTTGAGAACTATAACGTTCTATAAAACAGTACCTCAACAACATATTTCTTATTTTCCGCTTGAAAGTTTGACCTAGACACAGTTAAAACAACTATTAATCACTTACACAATAAGCTTAAAACAATGTCGTTTTTGGTGGACGAAAAGATTTCATTTTACAAAAATTCACAAACCTTCGGGACCAAGTTCTGTATGTAGAGAAGAGAAAAAACAAAGCCAAGACAACAGTCAAAGTGAACAAACCAATACTAGCAATACTTATTCGACTGGGTCCTTTCTTGTTTTTACTTTGTTGTAACAGAGCCTGAGGATTAATCCTCGCCATCAAATGCGAGCTTAACTGTACCTAAACAAAAGTTGAAGGTTATTATTATTATAATAATAAAATAACTATGCATAAACAACTACAAAGCAGCAAATAAATCTCTCTTTCTCTAATTTTATTTTTTAAATATCAGGAATTTGTGCGAACTGTAAATTCAAAACATTCTCGTATAGAAAGAACAAGAAGACAAAAACAACGATTTTATTGAACCCTAGAAATGAAATTCAAAATATAGCGGGAAAACTTTGAAGAATTAGCGAGTTTCGAAAGTTGTTAAAAAATTACCCACTTGCTGCTTCCTTCGTCGACGTGAATCTCTGCTTGAGACAACAAATTTATTTTCCCACTTTACTGGTCCTTGATAGTTGGATTCAATCCTCTTTGCTTCGTGCAGAAAGTTCAATGCAATGTTTTACAATTCTCTCATTTTAAAAATTGGGCTAGTCTTATCCTTTTAAAAAAGAATTGGGCTTGGTTTAGCCTAACTGATGGGCACCTGTACCTTTTTCACTTGAAAAAAGTGAACGCACAAATTAAATACAACAATATTATTTATCTTAAATTTTTTATCTCAAAATATAATCTAAATAATATAAGTTAGGCATATTTTTATAATTTTTAAAATATTTTTATAATTTTTAAAATTATTTATTATATATTTTTACTATCTAACAAATACACACCAACTCATTTAAAATATATATATTTTAAATAAAAATTTTAAAATGAATAACATTATTTAATTAAATATAAAAATTTTGTTTTTAATCAATAGAAATTTTCTATACAATACTATATTGTGAAATGTGATCGTGTAAACACGTCACATGCTCTTACGAAGCTAGAAGCAAGAAATAGAAAACTAAAGAACTATTAAAGTTAGTTAAAAGAATGCCCGCTTGCCGGAGTTAGTTAGATGCTATTCAAAGGGTAATGCTAGGATATAATGAAGGTTGCATAGCACTAAATGACAGGCTTTAAAACCATAAAAGAAGGCATTGTTTCAAAACTCGGGGGAAAGAAGATTGTTATTTTGTCTTGTAAACTTCTCTGTTGCAGTAATAAAAAACTGGTTGAATCTTTTTGAGAAAAACTTAGTACATTTTTCTTCTTCTAATTTTTCTGTTTGGTTGACTAAGCAATCTATGATAAATTAAAATTATTGTCTTACTCTTTATAATTAGTATGGCTTAGATTGATTCTTGGTTCAGGGACTTGTTGAGAGCTTAATTACACTATGAGTTTGTGATACTAAGCTATTTGTAGCTTGCTCATTGGTTTTTTGAAATTCTTTCACTTTCTTAAGGTTGTTTGTTTTCTTGAAAATATTCAAAAGTGGTATTAGAGCTACAAAAAGAAATTGAAGGAGTCAAGGATGGTTTCTACCAAGTATTCAATTGAGAAATTCATAAGAAAAAGTGATTTTAACCTGTGGAAGATGAAAATGAAGGCCTTACAAGAAGGCTTGAAGGCAGCTATTGAACCAGAGAGAGTCAAGAGTAAAGGCAAAGAGCTTACTAAGCTCAATATCAATAATATACAAAAGAAAATAACTAGTGCTTTAATACTCTCTTTGTCAAAAAAGGTTTTGAGAAAGATTACAAAGAAAACAAATGCAAAAAAATTGGGACAACCTTAATGACAAATATTAAAAAAAAAAAAAGGCTAAAAATTATATTCGAAAAAGAAAATGTATGCATTTCACATGGAAGAGGGGACCTCTATTAAAGAATACGTAGACAATTTTAATAAACTCATGCTAGAATTAAAGACAATAGAGATAAAAGTTGATGATGAAAATTAGGCTATGAAATTGTTAACCTCTCTTCCTGCATCTTATAAACATTTCGTTAATACTCTCCTATATGGAATAACATCAGTCTCAATGGATGATGTTAAAGATGAATTGAATTCAAAAAAATTGAACAAGAGGATAGGTTAAAGAAGCAAGACAAAAGAAGGATCGATGGCCAAAGGAAGACCAAAAAAAAGGACTCACCTTGGAAGAACAAAATCAGATTAGCTTTAAAAGAAAAGAAGCTCAAATGTTTTTTTTTATATAGAAAAAAAGGCATTTCCAAAAGAATTGCCATAAAAGAAAGAACAAGACGAATGAAAAATTATCTAACTCTTCTAAAAGCTCAACTATGATAAACAGTGAAGATTTTTAAGACTTATTTCTCCTTATTGCATTAGATGAAATACTAAAAATTAAGTGGATATTAAACTCAAGTTTAACTTTTCATATGTGTTTAAATGAGTTCTTATTCACTACATTTAAGGGAAAAAAAAAGAAGGTGAAAGAGTGTTATTAGAGAATAACATGGCTTGTAAAATAAAGGAATCAGGTTCTATGAGATTTATATTGTATGATGGCATCATTAGAATGATTAATGAGGTTAAATATGTACCTAATCTAAAAAAAAAAAAACTTAATCACATCAAGAACGCTAAATTCACATGAATGTAGTTTAAAGATAGAAAATAAGGGTCATGAGAATAATAAAAGGCATGCTAGTTATAATAAAAGGAACTAGAAAGGAAGGGCTATATGTTATGAATGGTTATGCAATACCTGGAGAAATAGATGTTGTTGCAAACAAAGTTAAGGATAAGATGATGATATAGCATATGATATTAGACCGCCTTAGAGAGAAAGAGATTAGAGAATTAGAGAAGCAGGGATTGCTAGGTACTGGTATCATAACCCAATTTTGTCCTTCCAATAAATTATAAATCTTGTCCATACTTTATTAATAAAACTCGAGGTGTCAAATTTGTGACAATGATATATTGTCTTAATTTTAAATTATTTAATAATTTATTTGACGAATTTGTATTTTAACCCTAGGAGTTAAATCTTAATAATGATATACCTATTTATTTTTAAACTAATTTGATAAACTATCGGGTTAATTCTGATAAATTTGATAATAATATGGTGTTTATTATTTTTTTTTATATTTAATAGTCGAGCTAGTCTATATAGATATTAATATTATTTTACTTTTTCTATGCTATAAAAATAAGTCATTATTTGTAGTGTTAAGCTGAAATAAAATGAGTCTTAAATTATATTAATGACTATTTGTTTATTTGATTGTTTTGGAGGATAGTTGTTATTCTTAGTTAAGTGGCAAATAACATTTAATTTGTTAGAATAGTCATTATTTGTTAATTATATTAACTATAAGATTTTAATTTGATTCTTTAATTTTTAAAATAATTAAGTTTTTGTATACTTTTTTGTATTTTCAAAAGTGAATGAAATTTTGCCAAAATTATATGAGCAGTTTTCTTCTCTTTCTATAAATAATTTAGTAAAAATTTATGAAATTAGAATAACAATATTAAAGATATTTATGAATACTTATATCCCTTAAAATATAAGATAGTTAATTAAAGAAAAAATTTAATTAGGTAGATAATCTCTTAAAACTTTTATTTTCTACATACCTAGTTTAGATAAAAGTTATTACTCTAAAAAATAATGAGTAAAAAGATTATAAATTTGTTATAAATATGTGAGATCAAATCGTAATAAGTAATGTTGTTTTTTATGAATAATTTTTAATAATCGAAAGGTTAAAATTTAATTATTAAGAATGGACTAAGTAAGAAAATTTTGAATAACATTCCATTTGACTTTTGAGAAATAATCTTATAGATTAGTGCAACGTGATCTTATAAAATTACGAAAACTATTCTAAAATGAGCATGAGTACTACAGTATTGAAAATATTATTGTAATTTTTAAAGAAATTAAAAGAAAAATTTATTTTTGACCCATAAAAAATGTTCAAGACGTTTTTGAATGTAAAAGTAGACAATATGTGAATTATTATATATATGTGTGCTTATTTTTACTATTTTTTATTATTTTATTTAAATTATTTATTAATAGTTAGGCTATTAATATAAATGTCATTATTATTTTATTTTTTATTATATAAATATAGTTTTATTTTTTTCACTTATAAAGTTACTACTGTTTTAGATGTTCTTTATTTTATAAATATTCAATATTATTTTTTATTTGCAAATTCTAGTTTAGATAAAATAAAAAAAAATGTCAGTTTATCAAATTTAAAATATTTGTATCTTTTATGGGATTAGTCCAAAAAAATATAAAAAAATTTATAAATATTGTTAGTAATCTAGGTCAAATTTTAGTTGAAAGAAAGATCCATTTAGTTTATTAAAGATATAACTTTTGATTAATAAAATGTATTAATAGCAGCACATTTAGGAGGTAGTCAAGTGCTTGGTATTATTTTTATACCTTTAACTACAAAAAATCTCACTGAAAAAATTATTAGAGATGAACTAAAAATGTCTTCTATATATAAATGTATTACAAGAATGATTTATAACTCTGATATCTTTCTATGCCACTGATAGTTTTGGTACCTTAAAAGAATTTTTTCAAATTATTTCTTGGGCTCAACTGAATATTCACCAAAAATTCATTAATTTGTTAAATATTAATAATTTTTTATAATTTGTTATCTTTTTTAAATTAAGCTATAGAGCAATAATTAATCTCACACTCAACACGATATATTTTAATCTGTACTTCAACCCTTGAGCAGCTAATTGATAAATTATAAACTTTTATCTATGTAATTGATTCGAGGGTAGCTCAAATAGATCAATCAATAAAAAATAATAAAAAATACAAACTAAATTTGATGCTCTATCTGTAATTTTTTTTATAATTTACTACAAGTTTCTTATAAAAATTTTATTTCATGAGATATTTTCTGTATTTTATTTTTTTATATTAAAATGTTAAAATTAATGTCTTGTATTAGATAAGGTAAAAATAATTAATGTTAAATAATATTATAATTATAAATATTATTATGTACTTATGTGTTATAAAATGTAATTCTTTTTGTTTGTTATAAAAAAAATAAAAAAAAACAAGTATCTGACTTCTGTATGGATAACTAAGTAAAAAATCATTTATTCTTCTTTTTTCGATTCTTGAGACATATCCTAATAATGTTATTATAATTAATATATAGTTTTTAAATTTATAATAAGATCTTGATATTTGTTTCTATTTGAATTATTTAAATTTATGAATTCTCACATTATTATTTATTTTTTTATAAACTTATTATATAAGAGTTTTATGAACCATTTTTATCATACATATACTTTGACACGTGATTGTAGGTTGCAAGTTGAGAATTTTGTATAATTTATTTTAAAGATTTTATCAGAGATAATATCTAAGGGCATTGATAAAAAAAAAATTAAATATAAATTTTATTGGTAAGGATTATAGATAAGTTGTGCTCCAGTAGTATGCTTAGCTATACAGAGCAAATCTTGTATTCAAAAGAAAAAAATTAAAAATTAACTATACAAGTACTGTTAGTAAGAGTTAGGAATGAGTTATATCCTAATAACATACTTAGCTAATAGAATAATACTTGTATTAAAAAAAAAATAAATACAAATATTATTAGTAAGGGTTAAAGAGAAACTGTATCTTAATAGTATTTTTAACTATATAAAATAATTTTTTAATTTTAAAAAATAGTGATAATAAACATTTATAATCTGAAAAAACTCATAAAGATATCTTAATATCAATGCCTTAAGATCAACTGATCTGAGAGGTATTGATTAATGAATTAGGTTAAATATATAATTTTAAAGTTCAAAAAATATTAATTCTAATGAATAATAAAAATAATTTTGACCGATTAAACTCTATAATTAATTTGTTAATTTATACACAAAAATAAGGTTTATAAATCTTTTATCTAAAAAATTTGTAATTTATAATTTTAAATTTTTTTAGTAAATAATTTACTTATTTAAAAATATTAAAAAAACTAGAATAAGTAGTGTTTTATTTGTGAATTTCTCTTTAAATCATTATTAAAAAGTGTTATTTCTAATAATAAGTCAGTCGTAGGTTGCCATTAATCTTTAAAAGTGTATGCTTAAAAGAGTTAAATTTATTATACTCTTAGTATCATAAAATATTATAATTTAAGTATATTTGTAATTTTAGATTTAAAATTAACTTATTAATTATTGTTATTTAATTTATCTCTCGATGTAAAATTCATAAAAATTGCATAACTTTTCAACCAAGAGAGTTATTAAGATAATTTTTAATTTTATAAAAAACTAACTTAATGGGCTAAAACTTTAATAATTGAATCAACTATTAGTTTAAAGTTTAAATTGCATTTTTAAAGCTATTTCGTATGTCTATTTGTTGTTCTAATTTAGCCTAATCTAATTTTAGTATTTAATCCATAATTTTTAGTTGCAATTTTAAATTAATTTGATACAAGCAGCTATAACAAGCAAACTCAGTGGATTAAGATTTTATATTTTGACAAATCATCAGTTTGAACTCTGTATTGCATTTTTAAAGTCAATTCTCAAGCTCATTTGCTGTTCCAATTTAAATCAATCTTATTTAAATATTTTATTTATGACTTTTAATAAAAATTTTAGTTTCACTTGTTATAAGTGTCTATCAAAAAATAACTTAATGGCCTAAAACTTTCAAGTTTAGACTAACCATTATTTTAGACTCTAAATTATATTTTTAAAGTTATTTTTCAAACTCATTTGCTATAATAGTTTAGCCCTAGCATCTTTAGTATTTTGGCGTATTTTTTAAAATATTTGAAGTTAAAATACGTACTTTGTATGTATAAAAATACAAGACAAAGATCTAAAAGTTTTATGTTCACGTAAAAGGCAAATTTTAACAAAATCGACTCCAAAAAATTAAGTTAATTATTAGGCGTATGATTTGAGCAAAATTTTCAAGGTTAAGTACATAATTAATTAAAATTATCAATAAATTTATTTAATATATCAACCACTTAATAGCCATTATTGACAATTAGTTCCTAAATTTTACTTATAAATACTATATTATTTTTTTTTTTAGGAATTAAGTTAGAAGAGAGAGAAAAAATGTAAGAGAAGTGTAAGAAAGAATAAGAAAAAAAATTTAAAAAGAAGAAAGCAAGAAAGAAAAAGAAGGAAAAGGAGGTTATAATTTTCACTTTTATTTCTTCAAAATATGCAATATTTCTTTTGATAATAATATATATTTAATTTTATTTAATCATTTATAATTTAATGTTATGTTATTCAATCTCTTATTTCTTTATTTTTACTTTAATATAGTTTTCCTTTAATATAGACTCCATCTACTTATATATTTGTTTAAGTGGGATATTTATGTTCTCATTTCTTCTTTAATTTAAGTAAAGAATTTCATCTTCATAAATTATTTATTTTTATTTAATTTAAATTTAATACTATAATTTGTATTCATATTTCTACTTTTTTCTTTAATTTATGTTTATTTAAAAAATTTTATCTCTATAAATTATTTATTTTTATATAATTTAAATTTATTATTATAGTAGAGTGTTTCATATTCATATTTGTTCTTTAATTTATGTGAAAATTTTATCTTCATAAGTTATTTATTTTTATACAATTTAAATTTAGTACTATAGTGAAATGTTCATATTTCTTCTTTAATTTAGGTGAAAAATTTTATCTTCATAACTTATTTATTTTTTTATATAATTTAAACTCAACATTATAGTAAAATGTCTATGTCTCTATTTATTATTCTTTAATTTATATAAAAATTTTCATCTCTATAAGTTATTTATTTTTATATAATTTAAATTGAATACTAAAGTTAAGTGTTCATATTTTTATTTTTTAAATTTATGCAAAAAATTTTATCTTCATAAGTTATTTATTTTTATGCAATTTAAATTCAATATTATAATAGAGTATTTATATATCTATTATTTTTAAATTCATATAAAAAAATTTATCTCAAAAATTATTTATTTTTATACAATTTAAATTTAATAAGCTATTCATATTTTTATTTTTTCTTTGATTCATATTGAGAATTTTATCTGTATAAGTTATTTATTATTTATACAATTTAAATTCAACACTATAATGAGATATTTATGTCCCTATTTATTTTTTTTAATTCATGTGAAAAATTTTATTTTTATAAATTATTTAATTATTGTGTAATTTAAACTCAATATTATAGTAGAATGTTCATACTTCTATCTGCTATTGAATTCATTCGAAAAATTTTATCTCTATAAGTTATTTATTTTTATACAATTTAAATTTAACATTATAATAGAGTATCTTATCCCTATTTATTTTTTAATTTATATTATTTTGTCTTTATTTATAATATTTAAATTTAAATCTTATAAATATTTAGTACTTATTTTATTTTTATTTAAGTTATACATGTTATTCAATATTATATTTAATTAGTTATTGTATTTACTTATAAAATAAAATTTATAATATTTTTTATTATTAATAAAGAATAAAAAATTAATCAAAATAATACAATATTTTTAATATTCTCCCTTATTTTTGTTAAAAATTTTAATTAATAAAAAAATAAGATGACATAATATTTTTAATATTCTCCCTTCTCTTAGTAAATATTTTTTAAAAAATTAAGATGATAGAATATTTTTAATATCCTCTATCTCTTAGTAAAATGATAAAAAAATAAAAAAAAAATAATAAAAAAATTAAGATCGTAGAATATTTTTAATATTATTTTTTCTCTTAGTAAATATTTTTCAAAAAAGTAAGGCGATAAATATTTTTAATATTTTTTCAACTCTTAGTAAAAAAGATAAATCAGGGTCAATTTAAAAAATTAAAATTAAAAATTATTATATTTTTTATAACTATTTTTTTACAAAAGTTATGAAGTGCCTAAAATATTTCCCACACTTAATTAAATTCGAGATTAAAATCTTAAACATTTTATATAATCTATACAACTATTATTTAAATAGATGATAACTCTATTTTTTATATTCAATTTTTAAATAGCGTTAACAACTGGTCAATTTAAAGGACATAAATTTTGTGAGTCATTTGTGATAAAAAAGCATCAGAGAATGAAATTTAGGGGATTAACCTATGGAGTCAAACATCATAGGGCGAAATATAAGAGATTAACATATAGAACCAAAGAAGTCCTAAAGTACATTTACGCTCGTTTGTGGGGATTTGTTTAGATTGATTCTCTTAAAGGGGCAAAGTATTTCTTTTAATAATAGATGATCACTTAATAAAGACCTAGATATTTATATTAAAAGACAAGACACAAGCCTTTGAAAGTTTTCAAAACTAAAAGGTAAGTGTAGAAGTTCAAAACTGCAGAAAAGTTAAATGACTCAGGACAGACAATGGTATGGAATTCAATAATAAAGAGTTTAATGACTTTTACAGGAAGAATGGGATAATAAGGTATAAGACTATAACCTATATATCACAACAAAATAATGTGGCTGACAAATTAAATAAGATTCTTATAAAAAGATTAAGGTGCATGTTGTACAATGCAAAACTCTTCAAAGAGTACTAGACAAAAGTTATAGTCACAACTGATTATCTTTTTAGTAAGTCCTTTTCTTTCGTTTTAAACTTTAAAATGCTAAAAAAAGTGTGGTCAAAGAATGAACCAGACTTGTCGCACTTGATAATATTAGGTTGTATTGCCTATGTTCATGGTAAAAAAAGAAAGCTGGATGCAAGAGCAGTAAAAGGTGTATTTCTTGATTATCCTAAAGAGGTCAAAGGCTATAAAGTCTAGTGCAAAGTTGGTGGTGTTAGAAGAAGTATAGTAAATAAGGATGTCCTATTCTGGAGATAGAAATGCTCAGTAAAAAAGAAGAAAATCTAAAAGACCTATAAAAAGGGAAGGAAATTTAGAAAGAATTCAGCTTGTGATAGAGATTAGGAAAACAACTCCTGAAATCTCAAAAGTAACTGTAGATGAAACTAAGATTGAAGAAGGTTGTGTAAGCCAAAAAAAGAGATTAATGATTATAACCTGAACAAGGATAGAGTAAAGAGATAGATTAAACCACTCATCAGATTTGGCTATGTAGACTTGATATCTTATGCTTTAATAACTGCTTAAAAGTTAAAAGAATCATCATATGTAAAAGAGGCACTAAATGAAGTAAATGCTCAAAATTGGCTTGATATTATGAAGAAAGAAATAACTCTCTATAAAAAAAATAACACCTACAGGGGGTGATGGGATGTAAGTAGATATAAGATTTAAAGCCAAGCTTATTACCAAGGGTTTTACATAAAAATAAGGAGTAGATTTCAATGAGGTATTCTCACTTTTGGCTAGACATACTCTAATAAGAATTCTTTTAGCATTAGCAACTATGGAAGACCTGTAGCATTAGCAACTTTTGTATATAAAATATAAAAGTAATTATAAAAATATTTTAAAAATAAAAAGGCAAGTAACTATTTTTACATTTTCATCCATTTAAGTGACATATCACCAATTATATATAT
>JAWDEX010000002.1:7689588-7716758 GCA_035221805.1 Trichilia hirta | reverse complement strand
CTCCAAGCAAGGCTCCTTGAGGGTGGTATCGTGCGGTGGAAGGAACCCAAACTTAACCTGTCTCGTAAGATTCAAATGAAAACGTATGGTTAATTCTTTTCTTCAGTCTCTCGTCCCAAACGTAAACTGGCATATAAAATTCATATCAAAATACATTATTTATTCTTTCCCTTCAGGCTTGAAAAATAATAAAAGGATTATGAACAAAATTTGTTCGCAGTAGAGATCAAAGTTTTTTCAATGGGTACTGTAAAGGTAGTTGCAGAAATTTAGCACAAACTTCCAAAGGGGACGTGAATAATGTAGCCATTATTAATTGTTTGTGCAATTGGTAAGGTAACGCGAATAAGCTGACATGGAAGCAATGATAGACGATGAAATGGAGTTGTTAGCAATTACATCTAGGGTTGGTGACGTTACATGGAAGGTAATATTTTAGTAGTCTGGGCCGTGCCGTTGATGATAAATAGAGGTAACAACAATAATTGCTCTCTCAATTCGTATAAAGGACGGTCAAGTTCAGGATTTTTTAACAGCAAATGCAGGCAAATTTCCTAGATCTTCTGCTCATTAAGCAAAAGAGTGGAACTCAGAAGAGGAAATTGTTCACGTATGTTTTCTTGTCAAGCAAAATGGAAATGAGCACGATTACCTGACAGCTATAATCTCTGAAGTCTGGCTCCATCAACAAGGGAACTCAATGTCATCTTTGAAGGTCTACAAAACAAAACCCATATCAACGAGAATCATAAGTTACTAAATGCCTTCTATGCAAGTTGTTTTACAAGCAATGATATTAAACAAGATATTCAAGAATCTTTGTGGGAAGCTTACAAGTATCAATACAAACACGTACGCATTTACTTTCCTCTAAATACATGCATAGTTCAACAAAAACCTACAATCATCAACAGGAAGATTTAACCTTTTCGCTTATTTCACAAAAAATGTATTTAAAACCTGGCACATAATTACCCAAAATTGGGATGAAGTTCCGAGGGGAAGGTCCAATGAATTCACTGTGCAAAGTCCCAT
The DNA here is from genome assembly GCA_035221805.1 of Trichilia hirta. Classification (NCBI taxonomy): domain Eukaryota; kingdom Viridiplantae; phylum Streptophyta; class Magnoliopsida; order Sapindales; family Meliaceae; genus Trichilia; species Trichilia hirta. The sequence goes on along the minus strand of JAWDEX010000002.1, from coordinate 7,715,723 downwards.
TAGCCATTGACAAGTGAGTGCAGTTACCCTAGCTTCAAAATCAAGAAAATTCTAGGCCAATGATTTTTTTCTTTTTTCAAAAGAAAATTAACATAAGACTCACCAACCATCTTGGCTGCTATTTTTCCTTCAGCTATAGGTGATACGAGAATTTTATAAAGCTTCAACACTAGCTGAGGAAACAGAGATACCTATATCCGGACCTGCCACGAGGCATAAGCTATACAACACCGGAAATTTATAAACGTTAAAATGTCACTGATAAAGGAAAAAAATTCAGGTACCGCTGGCATTGCTAGTGTCAGAATTGGTTTGCCTTTCATCAGTTCATTCAATACATCATATCTAGGGCTTCTCTGAATCCAATCCCACCTCCTGTTACATGCTCTTGAAAAAATCGCAACCATAATCACATCGCAACACATTAAGCGTCAATTCATTCCCTAAAATTGTAGTTACCTGAACCAATTTGTTGCGAAACGAATAAAGGAAAAAATCATCCAACACTCCAGGTGTGTATCCGGTTCTTGACGTTCCACTTCCTCTCTTTTAGCTGGCAGTAAATTACAATCAACTGATAAGATTTATGAAGAATTCTTCAAAGAAAAAAAAAATGTGCTTAGATAGTTGACTAATCGCACTGCTTCTGATTGAACAAAGGAGCATACAACGCGTAATCTGGGGTTTGAGAGGTGAGTTTTAGGTATGGAATGAGTGTGTGAAGGAGATGATGAGATTGTCAGAGGACGAAGAGCCAGGGATTCCATTTTCAGATTCAAGGGAACGAACGCTCATCAGTCATTCGCTGTTTGTTAAAATAATATATTTAACAACGAAAAATAACGGTTCTCATTTAACGACGTAAGATCAGATGCCGTTTCTCATTTAACAGCGCGTGTTAACGGCAGAAGATTATATATTAGTTAAAACGACAGTGTTTTGCGGAGGGGACGAAACGGTGGGTTACACAATTTTAAACCCCGGCAGAAACCCGAATTTACGGTCCGCGACTACTGAGCGCGAAAGCGGGGACGATGAATCGCAATCAAAGCCGTCTGCTCGCGTCCTTTTCATTTTTGGTGAGGCAGATCTGTAGCGCTTCAGCGGAAGCAGTATCGGAGACTGCAGCGCCCAAATCTATTGGAAATGGACCCGTGCTGTACAAGAGGCTGTCCGCTCTTGGAGCCACCGGAGGGAGCGTTTCCAAGACGTTAAATGACTACGTTATGGAGGGAAAGCTGTTGAGAAAAGATGAAATCGTGCGTTGCATCAGACAGCTCCGTTTACATCACCGCTACGATGATGCACTTAAGGTCTTCCATTCCCTTCTTGATAATATAAATATCTATGTTTTGGGGTAAAATAATAAATATCATGATCGATGAAGCAAGGTTGGATGGATTTTATTTATTCTATTATCAATATACTCAACTTAACTTTAGTGAAATTATAATTGAAATTCTTATAATGAAATTTATTTATCAATATCAACATTGATTTGTTTTATTATACATTCAATAACATTTTAGTTTTTGTTCTGCTATTTTTATTTGTTTCATCTCAATACTCTGATTTACTTTAGTTTGTATTATAACGAAAATATTTGTTTATTTATTTATTTATATATATTTTTTGAAAGATCAGCAAGCATAAGTAGATTCATATCGATTTCCATATTCTCTAATAATACGTACCCTCTGCCACCATAAACATATTGACAAATGGGAAGAAATTTAAGGGCGCAACAAACACCTTCATGAAAGATAATACACAAAGCTTTTTGAGTATTGGCTCTTTCAACTTACACTCCATCACTATAGTTGTCTCATTTGAATTTTTTTTTTGCTTTGTTAGATTTTCTGCTGTATAACATTTACTGTAAAGTAATGTTCCATTTAAATCTACTTTTTTTTTTTTTTTTTTAACTATAATGCAGATTATGAAATGGATGGAGAAGCGAAAAATGAATTTCAGTACTACTGACCATGCAATTTGTCTAGATCTTATAGCAAAAAGCAAAGGAACAGCTGCAGCTGAAAATTACTTCAGTAAGCTCTCACCATCTGCGCAAAATCAATCAACTTATGGAGCTCTTCTGAACTGCTATTGTAAGGAACTTATGACAGAAAAGGCATTGAATCTGTTTGAGAAGATGGATCAATTGAACTTTGTCTCACGTTCTCTACCTTTTAACAACCTCATAACTATGTTTTTGAGACTGGGAAAACCGGAAAAGGTGCTTCCCCTAGTGGATCAAATGAAGAAGAGAAAAATAGCTCCATGCAACTATACTTATGCCGTCTGGATGCAGAGCTGTGCTAGCTTAAATGACATTGATGGGATGGAGAGAGTTTTTGACGAAATGGAAAAGTACTGTAATGAGAAATGCAGTTGGTCAACATATAGTAACTTAGCATCAATTTATGTCAAGGCTAAACTATTTGAGAAAGCTGAGTTGGCTCTTAAGAAATTGGAGGAGTTGAAGCCTCGTAATCGTGAAGCTTATCATTTTCTTATTAGTTTGTATTCTAATACTTCTAATCTGGATGCAGTCAATAGGGTGTGGAACGTCCTGAAGTCAGCTTTCCCAAAGACAAATTTGAGCTATCTTGTCATGCTTCAGGCTCTTGCTAAACTAGATGCTATTGACTTATTGAAAAAATGCTTTGATGAGTGGGAGGCCAGCTGCTCCTGTCATGATATGAGGTTAGCAAATGTTGCTATACGTGCTTATTTAAGTAAGGACATGTATGAGGAAGCTTCATCACTCTTCAATAATGCTATGAAGAGGTCTAAAGGTCACTATTCAAGAGCTCGGGAGAGTTTCATGATTTACTACTTGAGGACTTGTCAGCTGGACTTGGCTTTGAAGGAAATGGAAACAGCTGCCTATGAGGCCAAGGAATATGGCTGGTGCCCAAAACAAGAAACAGTGAGTGTGTTTTTTAGTTTCTTTACTGAACGGAAAGATGTTGATGGGGCAGAGGAGTTCTTCAAGGTCTTAAAGTCCCTTAATTGTCTTGATTCCAATGCCTACAACTTGTTGATAAGGGCTTACGTAGCTGCTGGAAAATTGGCTTTAGAAATGCGGCGGAGGTTAGAGGAGGATGATATTGAAATAACGCATGAGCTTGAGGACTTGCTTCTAAAGGTTTGCTGAATAGATTTTAGGTGAGCCCAATCCCTTATAATCAATCTAATTTTATTTTCATGTAATAGGCATTTAGCAATTTCCATCAATTTGATTGCTAGTGGCCAGCGAAATTTCTGTTTCAGTAGTTGTTTAACAAAAGGCTCTTTCTGCAAACAAGCGATACTTCTTATAAAGTGTTCATTTTAATGAGATGTTAGTTTCGTATGATCAGAATATTTGATATATCAAGGCAATTATTAAGTGGGGAACCATGCTTATGATGGTTCAGGTTGGTGGCTTTTTTTAGTCTAAATGAACAACTTTATTTGGCATTCACTTGTGTTCAATTATGAAAGTGCGTATGAGATAGATGACATTTGGGTGTGTAGATTGATTTAAAAAACTGGGGAATAATATGAAGACGTGCAGTTGTACAAAACAATTCAGGTATAGGAGAAGTTCAACCCAGATGTCATAATAACAATAATATTATATTGAGCAGCAGTGGGTAATCATCTGGACAACTTTTGTTACAGAAATGTCGACTTGGAACTTTTTAACCATTTTTAAACGACAGATAAAGGTCAACCAGATGCCTGTAAGCTAAAAGTTAGAAGCTTCACGGTTATGGATCAACACTTGCATCAAATTGAAAACCAAGGGGTAAGATTGATAAATCCTCACTAGCAGCACAATTTGGGAGAAAAAGGAACATATGTTCAGTTTCACGGATACAAGCAATTGACGAACTACTTCAGGGTTCAAGGCTTTCAGAGTTCTGGCTAGAAAAAGGAACGTCCGCATGGGCGTCATCTATCAAAGACTACATCTATTTGCTGCGCATAAAAACAAAACTGCAGACTCCTCTAACCTAATACTTCATTTGAAAATTACCTCTAGTCAGTTATACAACATATAATCACTGTAAGCCTTTGAAGTCTACAAATGAACAAAAGCAAAACAAGGATTAACTAATAAGCTACTCATTGCAACTGAGTACAAATAATAAAGTGGTGTAAAGATTAATCCTATATGAGCTTGAAACGGAAATTGCTGCTCCAAAGTGGGAAGTTAAAAACTGCACTCTAGTCCCTGTTACAAGTTTGCTTGATGATGCAGGAACGGTCATGTCAAGTAAGAATTGAGACATGTGAAAAGTTATTGATCTGACTGGATGCCCTCTAAATTTTCTGCTTCCGAGACACATTAGTGATCCCTAAGCCAGATTTAGGCTGACAGTGTTCGTCTGTATCCACTTCTTCAATTTCCTGAACAAAACAATTTATAACACAATCAACATCAACTATAAATGCAACTTCTGAATCAAAGATACAACCTTCAAATGAACTTGTAACAATAGAGAGCATCATTCGAAAATATTTACTTTTAACAAGGTTCCTGAAGCACTTTGGTAACCAAACATGCATAAGCTTTTTCATAATTTATCAATTTTCAATATTCTATTAGAGTAGTGTGTTTCATTATGCATCCATGTCAATTCACTAAGCACAAAATCTGTGTGGTCTGTCACTAAAATTTAGTAACTTGAAAGCTAGTATGTGAAAAACAAAATTTGAACAGAAACGACTAAAGTTCTTTGTTCCCTGAACAACATTCTCTCCCTTGATTACCCACCCAAAAATAATAAGCTTGTCATTTAGATCTGGTACTGGTGCAGTTGCAATGAAAAGTTCAAATACTTGGCTGTCATGTTTTGCTTTAGAAGTTCCAAGCATGCATGCCTCGTTATTCAAACTAATTGAACATCAGAAAATAACAAATCAGTAATCATACAATACTAATGAATCATGTACCACAACACAACTCACAGAACAGTAACCATTTTAGAAGATGGGAGAAGCATCAAGTTGACTGTAATATTTTCCCCTTGAGGTCCAATCTTCAATACTCCACAACTGGTCAATATACCCAGCTTGAATCACATAGTGTTCTATTATATGATGGAAAAGCATACCCTTGTTGCTCCCCTTTTGACTTCAATCAGTTCATAAGCTATTAAGGATAAATGGCGGGAGAATGTGTCATGTCTGAGCACATATTAACAAAGAGAAATGCTATACATCCCAAATTTGGCATTCCAAATGATGTGGCATTCACCAATTGGATGATGAAATAGTATAATAAATGGTTTTGAAACTTGTGAAAATATATCACCCAATTGATGAATGCCACATCATTTGGGAGCAGCCAAATTTGGGATATAGATTTGAGATGTGTAGCATTAATCATTAAGCAATGATGGAATAGAATGCACAAATGCAGCAAGCTTCAGCACAGAGATTTGTAGTTCAGTTGGCCACCTATTTGCTCATATATAGATTTAAAGCTTGCTGATTTAATAACTAACAAGTGTTAAGTATCTAATTGACGATGTCAAATTTTACTCCTAAGCATTCACCACTCTATTGAAACAAGCAACGCCACATGGAACATCACAAATTCCACAGTCAGTGAATCTTAATCATTTAACAAACAGATTCTATTTTAAATTTCAGTCTTTGAGCTCATTACATCAACCTATACAATAAATTACTATAAAACATCTAAAATTCATACTCCTGTAAACAATTCCAGTGCTTCAGGAAGTAATACTTCCTTGAATTACACCAAACACATAAACAGCGTCCCAAATACTCATCCATCATATCTAGACTAGAATACACAACGTCACTGGTAATGTTCATTTAACAGATTGACCTAGTAAAAGCTTGCAAGTATATTAGTAGTGTGCTAAATAATCAAATAGGAGAACATCAATCAAAAGCTATTAAGTGGTCAGAAAATGACAATAGATATACTGTAAACATTAGATCAAACAAGAAGATAAAATAAATGTTTCAATACTCACCATAGGTCAATGAATTCATCAACTATTTCAGGTGTGCTATCCTTGAAAAGTTTCACTGTTATAGGGCCCTTATGAGTATCTATTATCTAATTATAAAAAAATACAATAAAATAATAATATAAGAAATCTAGATTGAGAAGCATTAATCACAAATAACGTTTCTATAGTGCAGCCCACATGCCTGAGGTAGGCCATCCACAGGCTCCAATAGGTAAAAATTTCAGTTTCAGTGAATTCTTTTATGTAGTAGTACTTGTCGCAAACTTGAAAGAAAATTTCAATTAATCTTGTTTCCCAGCCACTAGTCATATTATTTGCACTGCCACAACTGAAAAAACATTTCAATGAGCAGAAGAAGAAAACTAAGATATTGCAGTTTGGCAAAAAGAAAAATGTATTGGGAAGATCAGATTTCCTTGAATCCACCAAAGAATTCTCATCCTCCAAAAAAAGAAACACCAATAAGAGAAATTAAACCTAAACTATTGGTTTAAATTAGTTCTAAAGAAGAAAAAAAATCTTCAAAACACCAAAGAGCTCTAATATTGCATTATCATGTAAAAATAGCTTAGAATGTCTGCAAAGGTGATACGATGAATACAGAAAAGACGTATATTAATGTCATGTGTAACATTCTATAAAACAGTACCTCAACAACATATCCGTGATTTTCTGGTTGAAAGTTTGACCTAGACACAGTTAAAATGACTATAATAAGCTTAAAACATTATCATTTCAGTGGAAGAAATTGAATTAAATAAAATAAAACAACAGATTTCATTTTACAAAAATTTCCAAGCCTTAGGGACCAAGTTCTGTATGTAGAGAAGAGTAAAAACAAAGCCAAGACAACAATCAAAGTGAACAAAACAATACTAGTAACACTTACACGATGGGGTCCTTCCTTCTTTTTACTTTCTTGTAACAGAGCTTCAGGCTTAATCCTCGCCATCAAATGCGAGCTTCACTGTACCAAAACAAAAAATGAAGGTTATTATAATTGATAATAATAAGAGAACTATGGACTAACAAGTACAAAGCAGCAAATAAATCTCTCTTTCTCTAATTTTATATTTTCATATATCAGGGATTTGTGCGAGCTGTAAATTTCAAAACAATCTCACACAAACAAAACAGGAAGACAAAAACAATGATTTTATTGAAACTCGGAATGAAATGCAAAATATGGCGGGAAAATTTTGAAGAATGAGGGAGTTTTGAAATTTGTTTACGTAAGTACCTGCTTGCTGCTTCCTTTCTCGATGTGAATCTTTGCCTTTAAGGCAACATATTAATTTTACGGTTTATTGATCCTTGATTCTTGGATCCGATCCCATTTGCTTCCTGCAGAAAGTACAACAAAACGTTTCAACCTACTTTCATTTAAAACTTGGGTTGGGCTGCTTAGCTTAGCCTCGCCAATGGCCATATATACAATTTTTTTTTTTAGACAATGTAAAGCCACAAATTAAATACAATAATTCTATTCATCTTATATTTTTTATTTTAAAATAAAATTTAAATAATATAAATTGAAAATTTTTAAAGAAACAAATTTATTTAAATTAGATATAAGATTTTTGTCTTCAATCAATATAAAATTTTCATATTATATTGCAGAATGATTATTTATACTATTTTTTTTTTTTTTTAATTTTGAAAATTATATTTATAGTAGTTCAAAGTTTGGGTGAAATTCATGAGATTTTCTATCGTGCATTAATTTAATTGTACAAAGGTGTCAAAGTTAAGAGTTAGTTCACGGTATTTATAACCGAATGCATTATTTATTTATTTATTTGCATAAAATCCAAATGAAAAGATTAAAAAATATGGCAAAAAATATTTTTATTGTCTTAGGTGAGAATAGATTCAAATCGTCTAAGAAAATTCCAAAATATTATCGTAGTTCAATTTTTTTGTTTTCCATTTGGTAAATGAAATGGGGAGGGAAATACTTGCCAAATTGAAAACAAAAAAATCAAAGTTGTTAAAAGAGTGACAATAAAGAAAACGCCAAAGCCTTTAGATTAGATTTAGTCAATGTTCTATTAGCAGCCTTTACTATTCTCATAGAACCCCACTTTTTTATTTTACACTTTTATCCTCTATCAAAATTACATGAAGTATAAATATTCTTTTTAACTTTTATTTTTCTATTATTGATAAGAAAACAAATACTAATATTAATTAGACCCAAATATTATGATTTATTTGCTTTCAAAGGTCTCACGTCATTAATCATATATTATTTAAAGTATATACTGTTATCCTGTTGAGAAAAAAATCTATGCAACGATAGTGGGAAAGAATTGCCGAATTAATTAATTTTTTGAAATCGAAAAATAAGTTTTGAGAAATTTTAAGATGATATTGGAATTCAGTCAAAGTAAATTGTGATGATTTCAAAAATATGAAAATTTTTGTTTAGCTTAGCTTCCCATGTTCACAATTACCACAAATTGTTTATGACTTTAATTTTATAGTTAATCACGTTTTAACAGTTGAAAACTTTGCTTTCAATGCCTTTGCAAATTACAGTATCTTGATCAACATCACTTGGGTATTGCTCAAACGGAAAAATAAGTTTCACTAGAAAAAGATAAATTGAAGAATTGAGAAAGAAAATTTTGTTAGTCTGGGATTTAAGAATAAACAAGAGTTATTTGAGGAATTAAAATGGGTTATTAAAAATTATAAAATTTTGAGAATATTTTAATGGTGTTCATTTAGAAAAGGAGTTATATAACGATATAATAAAATGGTGTTAATAGCACCACTCAAAAAATAAACTCACCGAAATTACCTCTAATGTCTCACCGTTGGTCGTATCACATCTATGTAAAAACATAAGAGGGCAGTGTTTCACATGAAATTCTCATCATCTTCTTGTTTTTCTAGGATAAGTGAGGCTAGAGCAAGTCTGTATGCTGAAGATCTTAGGTTTCTAACAAGAACATATATCTCTTTCCTCCTCCGTCTCACTGGCATCTCGTACCACTGCTCCTCCCTGAGACGAGCTAGCAAAACTGCCTCACAGAAAGCTACTGCAACTGGCTTCTTGCTGCAAATAGGTTAAAACTATTATGCTATGCTTTTATGAGCAAGTAACAAATTAGACAAGTTTGACAAAAAGGGAAGATTGGGATTCAAAATAAAGCAAACCGATGTATACTAACCTCCCCTTAACAAATCCAGTTGTGACAAAACCGATAGGTAACCGATAAGATTCCCTGCTAGCAGGATCCTCCGGTATTTGGAGTTCCCATCTACCTGGAGATAGTTCTTTAAAATATGAGCTTACTATAGACTGAGGCATTTGAAGTCCAATCTCATTACTCCCATAACTGCAACACATAAACCAGTCAGGCATGGGATAAAACAAATGCAATGTCTTTAAATAAATACCAAAAGTAAACTTGTTTTAAGAGAAGACGAGTTTCAGAAGAAAAAAAAAAAGGGTCCATAATCTAATTAAGGACAAATAATGCTTCAAACATACAAAGGTGAACAAATTCCCTAAAGTTAATTACTTCCAGCAACCAAACTACTAAACTCTTGCCCCTATTCATCCAATTCATTAACTATATTAACCGAAGTTCAAAGAAATAAAGTTCTCATACCTTTCAAATTACAGGTAGACATGATAAAAGAGAAAATCATTTTGAAAACTAAGTACCTTGAAGTCCAAAATGAAATATCAGTAAGACGAGGAGCACATACGACAGCTCCATCTTCAAAAACACCCTCCTTGTAAGCATGGAGAAGAACTCTAATGAAACATAATTTATGCTCATAATTAATTTGGCTAATCACATTTTGGCCATTGCCAAGCTTGCTCTGATTTTTCATCGACTTCACAAAACTTGTCTTCTGATTCTCAACGTGAGGAAATAAAAGCAAATGATCACCACAGACTTCCTTAATGAAACAAGACAGTACACCAGATGTCCTTGCCACAATTCTGTCAAATGGATCACCTTGACAGGCCAGCAATGCTGTATCACTTCTTCCATATTCCTTATCTGACAAAGAATCGTCAGATACAATGCTTTTCTCACTTGAAAGTTTAGTATCTTGCACTCCAGCTGCTGCATTGTTCAGGGAAACACGTATAATATCCCATGGGGGTAGAATGGGAACTCGTAAAGGCCTTATACAAGCAGGGCGTAGTTCTGCCTTTTGGTGGCCGTTATCAGCTTCAGTTGCCATAAAAGATGAGTATGCATTACAATCAGGGAAATCCGAAGGAAAATATGGCAATCCTCTCTGCAAAGTGCGAATATTTACATGCAATGTTTGATAACAATTGTGGAAAACTACAGGATGAAGGTGCAGATACTTACATCACATGCAATCCAGTGTTTCTCCCTAAGACCTATCGCCCGAGCACCCTTGGAGACAAAAGATATCCAGAAGACTCTGGCCCAACTTATGGGGAGTATAATGGACCATCTGAGATACAAATATTATATTTAATTCACCAAAGGAAAAATAGAAGGTACACAAGAATTAAGTGAACTTCAGCACACAGAAAATATGAAATTTTATTTTTTGATGTATATAAATGATATCCTCAAAATAGAAGCTCTGATGCACGTGCTGCCCTAAAGAATAATCAACAAGGAAAAGATAAGTTACCCTATAGGCGATCCTTTAATATTGTTATTTTTCAGAAGCAGAATAGGGCAAGATCTTGAAGATCTTGAATGCTGCACCTCATTTGATGTCTTCCATTTCCCACATTTTAGATCATCAAGGCAAAGGAAATCCATAAGCATATGATGCTTTTCCATGCAAAGAGCATTTTCTTCAATGGGAGGACTTATTCCACTGTTAGCATCCCACAGACTTTTGTCATGGAAAATGCCTCTATTTTCAAATTTTGACAGTGATGAGGACAAAAATTCCTCGCTCTTGTCAGAAATTCCTGGTAAGGCAACGTGCCTTTTGGCTTCATTTGCTGGTTCATTGTTGAGCATCAATGAAGAAGCTGAATCAGGAACATCAGCAGTCCTTTTATTGGGTAATGAACGAGGATCCTTGACTGTCAGAGACAAAATTGCACAAGAAGAAATCTGTTCTTCATTCTCAAATAGATTAAACATTTTGTTTAGACATTCATCTTGTGCCTCCAATGTCAAACATTTCTTCAATTGCCAAGAATTCTTTGAAAGACTGCAGAGCCAATCAATACAACAGAGTCAATCTTAAAGTTTTAACTCGGTTCAAAATGATTGAATTCTAAATAATGGTGACTCACCCATTAACAGGTTGCAATGTCTTTTGAAGAAGTTGAAAAGCCTTTGACCCAATAACTTCCATTTTTGCAAGTTGACCGTCAAGTGAAAAGCAATTAATCAAGGTGCTGGTCTCATTCATCTAGAAGACGACAGACATCATACTTACAATTAAAAATATCGAAAATAATCGTACATCTACTAATTTCCTAATCTAAATCTTATGATGATTGAATGAAAATATCAACAAGCAAATCATATTTTATTTCACAAGGACTTCCCAAGTACATTGAATTTTAAGCCTGCTAAAGTAGAACCAGTTTATTGCCAACAACATTTGTTATGTAGACGTTCTTAAGAGAAGCAGTTACAAATACTTTACCTGTTTCTGACAAGCAAACTTTAAAGCCTCATATCCCTCAACAAAAGCTGAAGCATGTATCCACAGCCAAAGCTGGCGAAAGCATGAATGACACTCATTTTCATGTGACTCATTACTTCCAACAGCATTATTGGAATTACCACCATCTTCTCTATCCTGCTCATCCGAAGGCTTCCACATATAGGTCACTGGAGCAATAGGCTGAGAAAAACGTCCTCCAAGATGATGAAGCTGGAAAAAAAAATCAAATAATAACATATACCACAGATGGCTAAAGTCATTCTAATTATTCAAATGAAAGGGTTCCAGGAGGTGACCTACCATAGCACTTCCATAAATAACACCAGATAGAAGAGAATGGAAACTGTCTCCAGATTCTGATGATGGGGAAGGCCACAGTACCATCTTTAGTACAGACAGTAACGAATCCTGGAAAGCATAGAGTGTGAACACTAATTTAAACTATTAATATTATAGAGCCCAAGAAAACTGATACAATCATTCGTAACAATCAATCAAGAAAATACTTTCTCAATTCAAACAATGACACCAGATCTTAAAGTACATATAGAATGGAATAAATTTTGTAACCGAAATGTTGCAAGTTAAGGAAAAGAGGAAATGCCTGCCTCTGGACCCTCCAGTTGGATAGCAATGTAATAGCTTGCATCATGTATAACAGCTCCCTGTTTGACCCACTTTAACAAAGCCCTACAACCTCTTCCTCTGCATAGCACAAACACAAAATTTTCAACTACTTTTCAAATATTAATTCTTTCGCTCGTAAAAAAGAAAAATAAAGCAAGTCTAAACAACCATTTATCAACAGCATCAAGTCATTCAGCTAATTCTAACTGCAGAAAAAACTTGAATTTTTACTGCTAATAAAACTATTCAAGCAGATCTTACAAATTTTAGCACAGGCTCTTATACACACCAATTAGGAATTACAAACTTTTGCAAATTTTAGGAAGAGCAGCAAGAACATAATACCTGCCCTGCAAACCAAGAGGAAGGTGAAAACCCCACAACTTTTTCATCGTAAACCGCTTGGCATGCCAAACATGAGTTCTCAGCCGCTTCGTACCATCCCCAGAAACGGAGAAGCCACTTTCAAGGTTCTTTTTAAGCTCTATGCTCCTACGAATTCGCCGCGGAACCCTCTTCTCATCATTCTCAAAATCCAAGGCATTGGATCTACAACCTACAACTAATTTCCGCCTCTTTTTTGATTTCTTCTTTGCAGCTTGATTGTCGTAGGCAGTGGTTCTCCTTCTTTTGTTTCTAAAAGACCGAAAATTGTTATTCAAGCGATCAGATACAATTGAGTGTAGACTTTCCAGCTCAGAAGCTCGAGCCTCCGCAAATTTCTGCACGTTGAGTTTGCGAGGCGGAACTGATGAAACTTGATTCCGTTTGCTTCCGTTGGCAGCCATTGCAGTAACTAATTCCTCAACAATTTGAAGCTCTTATTTTTTACCGAGGTCCACTAAACCCTGTGCTAAGTGTCAGATTAAGAATCTCTAGGCTCTCCGGGTGAATAATTTATTATAGTAACCGAAAAAAAGTAGGCTTCTTTTCCGTTTTCTGAAGAATGCAAATGAATTGCAGAAGATCAAAACTAAATTACAAAGACCTATAGGTTTCAGAAGTAAAAATCACTGGGACAGGGCTTTGCTTTTTTTGTCTCATAAAGTTAAATGCTATAAGCTGTGGAGGCTTTAGGAAGAATTCGAATCACTTTACGGTTGATATATCAAATAGAAGTAGCAGGATTTTCTCCCAAGAGCTTGCCTGGCTGCTGGAACTGAGAGGTTTAGTGAACTAGGGTTTTACGAAGGAAAAGGAATAAGAGGGATCCCGGCATATTGTGCAACCTGGCACAACATGGAATAACGTAAACAATTTGGGGATTTCGTCTTGAAAACCCGACTTCGTCGGGACAAAACGCGAACTAAAAATAAAAGGGTGCAAAAGAGATTTCATTAGGCAAAGGGTGCAAATCCTCGACATCCAAGATCGAAGTCAAAACGACGAAACGATTGTGAGAGGGCCCTTTCGAGCAAATAGACTTGGGGCCGCCCGTTTCCACAGGTTACAAGAAAGTTTTGGGTGGCAGCATTGACGATATTATTATTTTGATACGAATTTAATATAATTAAAAAATTTATATTTAAAAAAATAATACAAATAATAATCTAACTAAATTTATATTAAATTATTAATAATTGTGTCATATTTAAATTTAATTTTTTAAATTTATTTATTTAAAATATAATTAATTAATTAATTAATTAAATATATATTTTTAATAAAAATTTCGGTTAGTATTGCTGATACTAAATAATTGTTAATTATGTTTTTAAAAAATCATATTTAAATAAATATTCGTATTTAAACAAATTATAATATCTAAATAAATCATTATTAAATAAATTATAATCATATTTAAACAGATTTTATACAAATAAATTGATCAAACTCATGTTGGTTCTTTTTTATATAAATAACAAAATGATCAAATTCGAAATTTTGAATAGATTCAAATTTAATTTGTTTATTTGAATTATGACCCTTAAGATTATGATAAATTCACCCCATGCATTAAAAATCATAAGTTTATCCTGATTAATAAATGACAGGATTTTTTATTCTGATATTATTGGTGATTTACAATAATTCAAACTAACCATTTTTGCTTATTTTCTTTAGCCTCCAAAGCAGCAAGGAGTAAAAAATATATTTACTCACAGCTCACTTTTTTACTTTAATTTATGAATTTAATTAAATAAAAGAAATAAATGATGAGGCTCTACACAAACAGAGGGATAAACTAACGATTGGAGCATGCGGACACAACCAGCAGCACAATATGTCCACGATGTTGATTATTTGGACGAATACACCAATCTCTATCCAAAAATAAATAAATAAATAAAACTAAAAATAACAAGAACAATGCAACAATTCAGAGCATTTTGTACAAACTTCAGTTCAGAATTTCTTCCACAGTATGAGGGGTTTGGAAGCTGCCAAAATGTCTTTCTTAATTTGCTCCACTGATTCTTCACAAAGGATTTGGAGAAAACCAAGAGATTGGTTTTCTAGAGACGTCGACCAAAGTCTCAAAACAAATGAAATGTTGCATCAACTAACTTTAAAAAGTGATCAACCCGCTAAAAAGGCGACAATAAAGTTATCAATTTGAACTTAAAAAAATAATGGAGTGAAGTGTTAGTACAATCCTGTGAAGTACTACTACACATCCAAAATTATAGTACAACTCTCTCAAATCCAAAAGATTAATACTAACTTACTAAAGGTTTTCCATAGGTTGGAAGGGAATATTCTTAGGTTTCAAAACACGATACCCCACAAAAACAGAAACACATAGTGAGATTGCTGATAGTAGAAGGGCAAAGACACTGGCTGTACTCCCTGGACTGCCTGTGGATGACCTAGTTAACATAGAACTCCCCAAAGAAATATCCAAAGGTACCCAATCACAGTTAATAGAATAATGTCCAGATCCATGCCATGGGTTACCATCAACCGGGTACCAGAATGCAACTGACATCTTGGTTGATTGGCCAATTTTAAACTGAGCATCCTGCCGAGAACAGAGAAAAGAAATCATTTAGGCACAATCATTGCAAGGTAATTTCTTAACTGTAAGCTTATAGATAGTACAGAACACGATCACATAATGTCACTTCACTATATATTTTCTTGGCAACATAGACTATTGTTTACATCTCAGGAAATTACTACCGGCAAATGGCGCTAGAAGCACAAACGAGACAGCAAAATGTCCATATTCAGAGTAGCCCAGGTTTTTTCTATCAAATGATTCAGTTCAAAGTAGGAGCTTAGTAACAACGCATTGTGAACAAAAACAAGGCCAGGCGAATAGCTTTGCTGATAACAGTTAGGATTCATAATCTACTTTCTTTGACAAGCCAAAAAGATAGTACCAGAAAGCTATACTAATGTTTACAAAACGTTTAGATGAGTAATTCTTTCATACAAACTAGGTTGCTTGAAATCTGGACTCAACAGATGAGTATCTAACCTGCTGGATATGATCCATGGTTCTCAAAGGCCTAGAGAATTCAAAATAGTACGTGCCCTTTTGACCACCTGATGCATATGGACTGTCTTCCTCCACGAAACCTGGAGTAGGCAAATATCAAGTAATAATCTTGTCAAGAAGAAAGATGAAAAAACTAACTAAACCTCAAAAAAATTACGATGAAACATAAATCACAATCTAATACAAGCATAACGATAAACTACTTGAAAGCCAAAAGTGCGTCTTCCATGTGTCAACAGTCAATCTCCCATGATAAAAGAAAATAAGATTCAGGTAATTCTATTATTGTACTAAACTAGCTTGCCAACATACAAGAAATACTGGAACATTTGCCCTACCTAAAGAGCAATAATCCCTGTGGATAAAATGTAGCTTTATATTATTTATGATATTCAAGAATGCACACAGGTATGCACGCCGATGTCATTCAAATAGACCATTCGATAGATTTACCTATTGTATAGGCTACATGAGTTTTTCAAATTTTATTAACAACTTAAGGTCCACAATTGCATTAGGCAATAGGTGCCTTATGTTTACTATCCAAGCATAAAAAACCACGAAAAGTAGAATTTAGATGTCAACCACTAAATGAAATTTAGTCCACTACCTGAGTGGACATTGAAGCTGCTGTGCCACCATGCCCCTTTCCAATCATTCTGTGCACTAGAGTCATTGCCTGACAATGGAGAAAGCCAAATTATCTTATAAATCAAGAAACTCTGTACCAACAGAAAGATATTTAAAGAAGAAAATTAGATTGAATAACATAAAATGCAAAAAGTTGATTGTTTTCTTTACTCTCCTCAATGAGGTTCATATCTCCCCAAGCTTGATCCAGCACACAAGAAAACCAAAAATATTACAGCCAGTTGACAAGTTCCTATCAGTCTTCTCTTTTGCCCATTCATTTTCAAACTAGGAGCAAGTGTTTTGAGATCTCAT
Source organism: Trichilia hirta (assembly GCA_035221805.1). Lineage (NCBI taxonomy): Eukaryota > Viridiplantae > Streptophyta > Magnoliopsida > Sapindales > Meliaceae > Trichilia > Trichilia hirta. The sequence goes on along the minus strand of JAWDEX010000002.1, from coordinate 7,699,061 downwards.
TCAAGTTGAAATACCTATGTAAATACCTGTTGCTAAAACCTTCTACACCACCTAACTTCACCTATTGGTGACCTTCTAAAAGAATCAGATAATGCATGTAGATTGGCATACAAAGATGGATCTGGTTTATATATTCATGCAAAGGCCAAAGCTAAGCATTGAAAGTCTCTTATCCTAAAACAAGTTGTCCTAACATCTTAAATGAGAAATAGAGATTTGTAACTTGATGTATGATAGCAAATAAGATATATGAAAAAAATTAAATTATGATTTAGAAAAAGAGGATATAACTTGCAGACAAAACCTAGAAGGAAACTCATTAAAAAAGTGTAAATGAGTGTTTTGATATAAATTAAGGCACATACAAGAAAAGAAAAAGAAATGAAAAGTAAATGGTGGAGACAGTGGCTGAAAGGTAATTTGCCAAAAACTAAAAGGAAGACAACAAGGAGAAACTATGATGTATTCGTGCTGGTATAGTGGAAGACAAATATCAGTATTCTCACAAAAATAACAATCGAACATTGTCAAATGAATTAAAAAATAATGTGTCTGTCCTTGGAGATCCACGTGCATCATGAAATAAGTGATTTACGCTTCAATATCTTCTAAAAGATGTTTAAGGTGGGAACCAATATTTGGCAAATGTTAAATGAACTGCCTGACAAATGCTAAAAAGCTAAGATTCAACTTGGAGGAAAGTTGTGCATTCAACTCCATCTTGATGGCTTTGTGTTTATTGCAGTTGCTTTCTTTAGTGCCTTAACCTACTTTATTTTCTTCTTGTTTGCTTTAAGAAAATTCTAGCCTCTTCTTGTCATTAAACATATTTCATCAGCTACTAAGAATGATTGTAGGAAAATATGATCGCATACCTGAAGGGCCAAGTCCGTCAAGGTATCTACAGTGCGGATTCCAAGCATAAACATCAACCAGATGGCCAAATCTGCAAACAAGCAAAAGAAACAAAATATAAATAACAATCACAAAATGAGCAAATTACATGAGCAGGCACCATAAAAGCATTTAACTATTTGTAATGAAAATCAAAGTAATCAGATTGCAGCACACTAGTACTTCACCTGTCACCTCCATTTCCTTTTCCGTTATCTATCAGATTGCCACCATAAAGTCGTCCAGGAATAGCATTTCCGATTGAGAAGTGCATAATGTCAACTTCATGACCTTTGCAAGTCTTGCTGGTGCAAGAGTCTGTTCGTTCTTTACAACCACCCATCTAACAACAGAAAATTTTTCATAATTTTAATCCCAATGTAAAGAGCGAAGCAGTCAAGTGCATAAGACAAAGTAATGAAGAAAATTACACAGCACAGAAATCGCTACATAACTTACGTTGTGATAGGTGGCATCTTCACCTATTTGAAACATGAGAGCAACAGATGGACATTTGTTGTTTTCCCTGCATTGGGGAAAATTCCATTTCAATTAAAGACCTTCTATCCTGGGACAAAGGACAAAGTTATCAAAATCTAAACTCCCCCACTCAATAGGAGATTCCCAATAGCCAGGAATGACATTTAAAGTTCATATAGCAAAAAAAAAAAAAAAAAATAGTGAGGATAAGGATTTGGATCCTTATCATGATAATGAAATTTCAATAAACTAGCATCTCAACGAATTAGCAGAAATAAAGTTAATCTCCCTCCGATCAGAATTTCCATGCATGTCACAAAATTTGATATTGAAGGATAAATTTGTCAACGACATTCGGTGTGGGAACTAGATTAACAAAACTAGAAGCAAAATTTAAGATTTGGTTGCAATTTACGTCCAGAATCAATAATTCTAGACAAGTAAAATGGATCGAACTCATAAGTAGACAAGTCCAGCTCGCTCTTAGACACAATCTATTACTTATATGTTCCTTTTCAAATCAACACTTACCCTTTAGAGTACGCATAATTCCCATCAACTTGCAACAAGAAGTAGACATCGTGACCGTCGTGCAAAGACTGTAACAACCAGACAAAAAATCCATTGAAATTAAATTTATGGGTGAGTTCAAAATCATGTTAACAAATCAGGGAACCAGAAAGAAAAAAATAGAACGTTGAAGCAACGCTTTTCAGACGTGTAGCATATGATTTGAAAGGAACAAAAGCATACCTTGACGTTCATTTTTCCGCCCTTGTACTCGTGTTCAGCATGAGGGTCAATAGCAAGGAGGAGTGAGAATTCAGATGCATCAATGTCTTTCCAATCATCGTCGTGGCCATCGAGGGTGACGAGTCCCGGTATGAACTCGGCCTGGACTCGGATCTCCGAGTCTGACTCGCAACTCCACTCACCTGACTCTTCGTGCGAGTTGATACACCCAATTAACGCGAGCACTAGTATGAGGCGAAGCATTGCAGAGCACGAAATTTCGGAGCCTTTTTTAGTTTGGTTGTTCTCCAGGACCGTGTTCTGTTGTTTGTTCTATGACCGACTCGAATAATTTCTAGCTTGACTTTTATTCCTGACGTACCAACTGTCATGATGTGAAAATATTTTTTTCTAATGGCGTCGTACTAGTTGTACGTCAGTGTCGTAATTTACAATAGTGCTGTTTTGAGTTTTTAAAGAGGGAAAATTGTGGTCTGGAAAAACATTCGAATTAGATTCACAGCTATGCCTGTGATTTTTCTATTTAAACGAACAGTTTTAGATCAGGTTTTATTTTACCAACTCCTCGCACTTTCATTTAGCTGCATCATTTTTACAAATTCAACGAATCAATGCATCTTGCATTGGGTTCCATTCCATCCGATAGATTTCAAAATGCTGCCAACTTCGATTGGTCAGATCCCACGGCACTCCGATTTAGTAGACAAATCAGTTTTCTTCCCTTCGAAATCTGTTTTCTTGAATGCAATTTCGAGGATAAATCAAAACCATCAATTAGATATTAAATATTAATAAAAATAAATAATTTTTATTAATAATTAATATATTTAATTTCATTTTCAATATATAAAAAAATATCATAATTAAAAACAAAGCATTCATCTCCCCGTGGAATTTTAGTTTCCAAACTCCATTGTCATTTGCGTCGCTGGGAAATAATTTTTCCTCGCCTGTGGGAGCGGATATCATCTGTTATAGGCAGTTATTTTAAAGGGAACATCAGTTACTCTTCTACATATTTCAAATGTTATCGCCTTATTTATGTAATAAAATCATGCTTAATTACATATCAGCAATTTATTATTCATAATCTTTAAAATTTAAGTTATTTTTATTTTAATAATTATTATTTACCTCTCTTAAAATAAGGGTTTTAATTTTAAAATAATTAAATTTAGTGTTATAGACATTTAAATTCGCTAATGACATAATTAATTATTTACTTAGTTTTATCATATTAATTTAATTATTTAACATTAATCTATTATTTATTTAACAATTTTACCTAAAAATTTATTTTCAATTTAATAAGAATTAAATATATTTTTTTCATTGAAATATTAAATTTTAATTTCACTAATATTTATCATCAATAAAAAGTTTTAATTAGATTGTATGATTTTAAAGTATAATTTTTATCATACAATTTAATCAATATTTTATCGATAATAAATAATAATACAAAAATAGTGTTAAAGATACAAATTTTTTATGTAAATTTTTGCGAATAAATTAACATTATATAATACTATCGATTGATAAAAAATATAAAATTATTATAATTAATAAGAATTAATAATCTAGATTAAAAGATAAACGAATACAATTATTTGCAACTACTGTGGCAACAATTTAGGAAACACTAATTTTACAGTATCAATACAGTCCCACAAAAGCATTAACCTTAATAAAATGAAACATAAATGAGTAAATAAAAGAAAATAAAAAGGTTATTTGCAGTTTTGCCAGCAAATCTGAAGGTCCACATAGTGTTCCAGTGCTATAATTTTATTGTAGGATTAAAAAAGTGCAAATTTTACTAAAAAATTGATGTTATTAATTTCTTTTATTTTATTTTTAGAACAAAATTAACTCAAATCTACAAAACATTACTATCAAACCGCGATTTTAAAATCCTTAGTTGAAAGCCAAATTAATCCAAATCTATAAAATCACGGATGCATTTTTTTTTTACAACTTCGCATTATTTTTTCAATTCGTGAAAATGCTTTGATTTTTAACATACAACATGTTTAGTATTAAGATATTGCAGTTATATAATTATTTTTAATTTTTGCTTTATAATTATTATTCTATTATGTAGCAGAAATTAAAAATATTAAATATTAGTTAAAATATAAACTAATCTCTTGTTATTAAATATATTTTATAATTTTATTTTTAAAGTCAAGTAAAAATTAGTCATCTTAAATATATTTTTAATTATGTTTTTAATGTTTTGCCTCACTTAGACCTGCCTCTCAAAATTAGAATAAAAATTAATTTATATTTGCACATAGATATAAATTAAATCATATTTTAAAAAATAACTCTTAAGTAAGTAGGCGTTGTATAGGTACGGCCCAGGTGGGCCCAAACACTTCGTGTCACAGTTTCTGAAACCCATGAACCCTCCTGTCTAGATATCTCAGACGAGTGCCGAGCATTTGGTTTAAGTTCATGCGGAGTGCCGGATCCATTCTCTCATTACGCTCCCGTTGGCCGGCAAATATCATCAGGAAGCTAAAGGAAATGAAGAGTATGGATACTTCAGCATACTTATTGATAGTAATTTTCTCAATTTCAGTGGTATCTGCTGATACGATCCACGGTTGCGGCGGATTCGTGGAGGTGAATCTTTGCCTGTATATTATCGCTGCCTCTTTTGGAATGCTTTTGGGTGTTGAGAAAATGCAAGAAAAGCAAATAAATTTTATGGAATAGGATAGAAAAACGCTAATTCCAAGAAACATAGCTACTAGCTTCTCTTCAGATTTCAACAGGATAAAAGACTGCAGATCTAACTTCGTGATCTTTTTTAAATTTTAAAGAACTGTGTTAATTTTATGCGTACAGTTACTCTAAGCTAGAATCATTGTTTTATAGGCGAGTTCATCCTTGATAAAATCGAGGAAGGCGACTGACGCAAGATTGGATTATTCTCACGTGACGGTAAGAATGAGTACTGTTTATTACTAATTTAATGTTGTCCGTTGAATTTTCGCTGTTGCAGCTTGAATCTTGAAACATATGACTCGACTATAATTAATTTCAAACATTAGGTTGAACTGCGCACTGTGGACGGATTAGTAAAGGACAGCACTCAGTGCGCTCCCAATGGTTATTACTTCATTCCAGTTTATGACAAGGTATTTTTCAAATGTGATAGTACTTTCGTTAATCTTTTGATGTTTCGTGCTTGCGGGGATTATCCTGTTTTGCAACAATATTTTGAAAGGTATGTATTATTCAATAAGGTATGCTTTGGGGCTTACGAGATTTGGCTTGATTTGTTTAAGTTTGATGACATCTTTTTTTACTTTTCATTTTTTTCTGATCATGTTTTCCAATAGAAGAGGTGAGTGATAAAGTAACGTGCAATATTAAGCTCGTTTAAGTTTCTAAAAAGGAAAAAATATATATCAAAGAATCAGCTTATTTTGTTGATTATCACTCTACTAATCTAGTCAGAGGGTTATATAAATATAGTGTTGAGTTACTAGGATTGATTATAATCAAATGTGGTTCTTTTGGAACGGAGTTAGTGCGTTTTAGAGTTTGAACCCATTCCAGAACTATTCGTTTTGATATGTGAGTTTTAAGGGAAGTTAATCATTATTCATTTCACTTATTTTTCAATTGTGGGATGTGATTGCTTAGTAATCATCATAATCTTGTGATAGGTTCATCCAACTCTCAATTCTGTGAGATAATTTGGAGGTACAGTAGAGTTGATTGACCACAAAAAATACCCAAGATCTTGATCATGCATAATTTCACAAAATTGTTGGTACAAGATATTGCATTGCTGGATGATTGGAAAAAGAAAACATGGCAGTTAATAATATTACGTATTTGACTGTTGAAAATTTACAGGAGTTTTTTGCTATTGTATTTTTTTTTTGCTGTCTATGTTCTTTTTGAGTATTGTTGTGTATTAATTCGGGCTGACTTAACGCAATCAGTTCTTTTCTGTAGTCATGTTTTGTTATAGCAGTATAATTTCCTAAATGGAAATGCCATTTCTAGAAGCTTTCTCCTTTCTAAAACATCCCACAAGTCCAAGACATATCATCCATATGCTTCTGTGATACATCTTGTTTTTGCCTTTATTTTCAGTTATCTGACAAGTTTTGTGTCTATTAAGGGCTCCTTTATAATTAAAGTCAATGGACCAGAAGGATGGTCATGGGACCCAGATAAGGTCAGTAATTTCATTGTTGCATACACATAATTTCTCAATCATTATGTATCTTTTATCCTCCTTTGAAGCACTTTTTGTATATTCTCTAATTTAACTTGTTTGAGCAACTGAAGAAGAATTTATTTTGTAGATGCCAGTCACTATTGATGATACTGGTTGCAATGGTAATGAAGACATTAATTTTCGTTTCACTGGGTATGATCAATTATTTGCATGCTATGATTTATGTTTAATAAATTGGGTTTAGTCTGTCTTATGCTCAATCTTATTCCAGATATCTTTATAAGCATTGGTCAAATGTTCATACATTGTAGGTTCACCGTATTGGGTAGAGTTGTGGGAGCTGTTGGTGGAGATAGCTGTCCTGTTAAAGATGGAGGTCCTTCAAATGTGAATGTTGAACTTCTATCTCAAAGCGACGATCTCATATCATCAGTTGTAACGTCATTAGGAGGGAGGTATTTGTTCGAAAACATTATTCCAGGTATAAATATCTTCCCTTCTTATCTTGTTTGTACATGACCATACATATGTTCTAATACATGGGATTACCGTATTGAAAACATTGTGGTTTGGGTACAGGAAAATACAAACTACGTGCTTACCATTCTGATTTGAGTGTTGAAGTTAGAGGTTCAACAGAGGTCAGAGCCTGTTTGTTTCACCTTTTATTTTTTTTTGGTTCCACCATATTGATCTGCTATCTCTCGTGCAAATCATGCCATTGGTGGCAAATAAATTTTGCAACTGAATTATGCGAGCATATTTTTCTTGCAGGTGGAGTTGGGGTTTGAAAATGGTGTTATGGATGATATTTTTTTCGTCCCGGGTTATGAAATTAGTGGGTTTGTTGTTGCACAGGTACTGCAGAGCCACAGTTGCACGAAAATGTGCTGTTATTTTCTATTTGTTAGGAGTTGTTTTAAGTATTATTTGTTTTTATTTACTTTAATTTCTATCCCAATATGTGAAAATCTGTATCCAACCTTTTGATATATTAAGATAATCATCAATTAGCACGAGATTCTAACAACCAATAATGACATCAAAATCTTTTGTAAATTGTTATCATTATTGTCTTATGATTTTTTTAATCACTGTTTCTCAGGAGAAAGATAGTTATTTCAACTTTGATTGAGATGGGCCATAGTGTGGTACATGATTTAATAATCTGATTTATGTTTTTCATCAATCTTCTTTGATTGAAAATGAAAGGTTTTATCTGTAAAATTTGGGAAGTGTAAAATTGGATTCTAGGCCAATCATCATCTCAGCATGCATGACACAGTAAATTTGCCTTTTTCATGAATAACTGAGTGCCGTTTTTGTGTTTGGTAGGGAAATCCGATTTTAGGAGTTCACTTATATTTGTATTCAGATGATGTCAGTGAGGTATACTGTCCTCAAGATTCTAGTAATGCCCCCGGACAGAAAAAACCTCTATGTCATGCTGTATCTGATGCTGATGGAAAATTCACATTTAAATCAATACCTTGTGGTAATTTCATATTTAATATCGCTTAGTTTCATTTTTGCATAATTTGAATGCTATATCCTATGTTAATTTCTCTTCAGTTATCTACCTTCCCATGTATTCTAATTGTTTATGAATCTGCTTAACACTTGTTACTTAACGTGCAGCCCATATGAATACATTTGGTGTAAATGCCTTCAACATCAGGGCTGATGGGCAATTTACTTGAGCTTTCCTGTGCTTGCTGAAAGAAAATGAATTTAGTCTACTCCATTGTGGTTGACTTAATGATAGGAGAGTGGACTTTAAAGAACCATAATAGTAGTTATTCTTTTGCCTTTGGCATAATTTCTTGTAGCTGGTACCAAGTAGTTTTCTGATGAGACAATTAGAAACTTTAGATCAGTTATTTGTTGTGAGATCTGATATTCCAGTGGTACTGCTTTTAGTCACTTCAGGTTTCTCGTATAGCTGCTGGATTTCTTTTACATGTACGTTGACTTGAGGAGAAGAAATTGATGTTTTGGATGAAAAAGAAGGGTTAAAGATGAAGTGTAATCCTGTGTATCAAATACTGGATTAGTTTTATTACATTTGTTATCCTATGGATGTCCTTTGTCCTCTCACGGGACTTGTTTTTATATGTGGTCCCTATTTTATACATCCTGTTAAGCTTGAATGCGTTTGGAAATACATATTCTCATGCATCTTGGTAATTATTAATCGTTTCTGTTGATAATTTTGATTTCTTACAGGACTTTATGAACTTGTACCGTGTTACAAGGGTGAGAATACGGTATTTGATGTGTCCCCTCCTCTCGTGTCAGTTTCTGTCAAGCATCAACATGTGACAGTTCCTGAAAAATTTCAGGTAAAATGTTTAGTTGCTCATATCGATGATGGCAAGGATGTGCATCATTAATGAGATCCTGTTTCCTTCACACTGCTTGTACCTCACTGCTGGGTATCAACCCTTTACCAGATTCTGTTGACTGGAACATCGCTACTGTGATTTTGATCCTGAGGGGCTGTAGATTGTAACTTTTCTATGTGTTTGGTGCAGAACTACTTTTATTATTTCCACCAGCTCTTCTTAAAATACCCAACATTGTCCGCACTATCATTCCTCCTACACCTGATAAAATGAAAATATTCAGTTGGGAATTCTCTGTTCTTTAAATTTTTGTAGGTCACTGGATTTTCAGTTGGGGGTCACGTAGTTGATGAAAATGACATGGGAGTGGAGGGAGTTAAAATATTAGTTGATGGTCATGAGAGGTCTATCACGAACAAAGAAGGCTATTACAAGCTTGATCAGGTATGACGGATTGTATGTTGATGAGTGGCCTATGTGTGCTCTTGGTTTCCAGATTTGCTAATTATTGATGATTATCTTTGATTAAACCATTTCTTCTAGTGACACAGTATGTTTATTAGAGGTTGGGGTACCAAATCTATTTTGTCTTATCATCACGTTAAATTTTCTGGTTCATATCTGCTTTTCATTTTTCTTTCTTTAGTTGTCATGAAATCTAGGCTTGCTTGATGGAAGAATATAACCTGTCAACTTTAAATTGTTTGCTACAGATTTTTTAGAGATTCCTCTGTAGTTCTTGGACCAATTAGGAGATGCTGTATGTTGGCTTTTGTTACATGTACTAGATAAAC
>JAWDEX010000002.1:7678224-7689488 GCA_035221805.1 Trichilia hirta | reverse complement strand
GGCCAAAGTCATTATTAAGTTGGGTTTGAAAGTCAAAACCAATTGGACTTAAGAGTTAAGCCAAATCCAAAGTGTTTAGGTCAAGCCCAAACTCATTAAACCCTAACCCTAAATATTGCCTATAAATATAAGTCTTATATTCATTTGTTTTAGGAGTTTTGTGTGGGAGGCACTTTTGTTTTAGGGTTTTGACAAACACAAAATAAAAGAACACAAAGTAATCGTTTTGAAGAGCTAGTACTCGTTTCTCATCATCTCGATTGTGTGGATATCATAGAGACGCAATAACCTTTTGTGTTTGTGGTTCTTTGTCATTAATCGCGTAACTAAGGTATGAATATTTAGATTCATAACTTAAAAACAATAAGTTTGTCGCATGGATCCTGTGAAAAAATTAAAAAATTTTGTTTTTTCGCTGCATGTATGATCTCGGTTTCTTGACAATTAGTATATATTAGTATAAATTCAATTAAATGATTTGACTAAATTTTATGAGTTTTACACATTTAATGAAGTATAAGTTGTTGTAATATGTGTAGAGACTGAATTTTGTTTTTATCTATAATAAGTTAAATAAAAATAAGTAGTATGACTACCCAATAATTTAAAGCAGACTGTACCTATTAGGGTTATGTTTCCCAAAGTTAATATAACTTTTCTATTATTCTACAAAGAGAATCCTAATATCTATAGATTTTAGAAGATTCATACCTAAATTCTCTATAGTTTCAGAATAGTGTCATGTATTGAAATATGTTTTCATTACCTAAGATTTAATTTTGATAATATGATATGAAAACTTGTTATAACAAGCGGTATCAAAACTATCTTATATTTAATCATTAAAAAAATATTATTTTTTCATTGCTCTGTAAAATATACATATATCTATATCATATTGTTGAATTTTTAGATATAAATATATGTATATTATTATGATTAAATTATTTGAAATATATAGAATTATGTATATTATTATTATGATTTAATTTTTCTTCTTATGGATACATGCATATTTGTTCGGGTTATTTTAATAACTATTCAAATATATGCATGATTAGTATGATTTTTATGATATGTGTTTGTGTAAATTAAATTCATTGTATGAAAATTTAAATAAAATGTACAAAATTTTGGTGTGTAACAAAGCTTACAAAATCAATGATTTTGCATCACACAATACAAAATCAGTGATTTACAAATTAAAGAAATTTATCTGTGACCTTAAGTAAGTGTCTCGTTAATAGTGTTACAAATTTCACTAAGCCATTATCTTATTTGATTTTGAGATGAATGTGGTAGATAATCATATATATCATAAGTCCAGTGGAAGTAAGCGTATTTTTCTAATTTTATATATTGATGACATATGGCCCACTAATGACATAAGTATGATGCATGAAACTAAGAAATTTTTGGCAAAAAAATTTCAAATAAAAGATCTTAGCAATCTCTCTTTTATATTAGAAATTTAGATACATCCATTTGAGATATTCTTGAATTATTACAAAAGAGTTATATTAAAAATATTCTTAAAAGATTTGATATACAGAATTATAAACTAGATGATATCCTTGTATCCAAAGGAGATGAGTTCATTTTAAGTTAACAGCCTAAGAACAACTTTGAGATTAAGATGATTTTAAGTTCACATAACATCCCTTACCTTATGATTCAGCCATAAGAAGTCTAATGTATACTTAAGTTTGTACGCATTCGGAGATTATATACATTGTTAGGAGTTTAATGGGTGTTTTAGCCATATGGAGTTTAATGTGTGTTTAGGTTTATATGTGTTTAGATATTGAGTATATTGTTGGGATGCTAAACAAATATTTAAGCAATCAATGAATTAATAATTAAAAAATAGCCAAACAAGTCATACAATATTTATAAAAAACAAAAGATTAGATGCTCATATATATGTGATTAGCTCAATTGAAAATCATTAATTATTCTAATTTTGATTTTATAATATGCTAAATAAGTTAGAGATTCATATTAGGATATGTCTAGCTGCTAGTTAAAGGAATAGTTTTCTGAAAAAGTACTAAGTAGACATTTACAGTTTCATATACCATAGCAATAAAGTTAATAACGTGTTATGAGACATTAAACCATGGGATATGACTGTGAAACCTTATCACTAGAATGTGCATTATAGATGGTATAGAAAAATCATTCAAGTTATTTTGTGACAATAAGTTGGTTGTTTTATATTCTAACAATAATAGAAGCTCAGCGAAGTCAAAATATATAACATCAAGTTCTTAATTATAAGGAAAAAAATTTATAGTGGATAAGTATTTATAGAGTACATTGGGGCAAACTCCATGATTACAGATCTACTCACAAAAAAATTACCATCAAATGTATTTTATAAGCATGTTACTCATATTAGTATAATTTCTTTTGAGAGTACGTAGTTTGGTGAGAGTTTGTATCATTTATTCACTTTTAAATATATAGTTGTATTTAGTTATGGATATTTCAATTATTTATAGGGGTAAAATATTCAATTATTTAGTTATTTAGTTTGTCTTTAAATTTATTTTAAAATAATTTCATTAAAGTGTAATGTTGGAGTAGTTAAAAATAGATATATTTAGATCGTATTGTATGTAATTTTTATATTACACATATTCATGTCATTCAATTATATTAATATATTTGATCATTGACAAGTATAATTAAGACTAAATATAACAAAATTTCTTTTGATTTTACATTGATATAATTGATAGACCGATTATTTGAGAATATAGTCAATAATAATAGTAAAACTTTAAGTACTCGTAAGGTTATACAATTAGTAAATATTTATGATCTAAATGAAACATTGTTGAATTTTATTTTGATAATGTGTAGGTCACATATGTATTAATTGTAATTAAAGGATATTGTATTAGGTTAAGCCTAATTAAGTGAATTAAATTAAATTTTATCAGTTTTACGTGTCTAATTAAATACGAGTCATTTCAATATATATAGAAATTAGACTTTATTTTTATTTTATACTAAATTAGATAAAAATAAGGAATATATGTCATTCGATAAATTATGTTAAACTATATTTGTTAAGGTTGGTCTCCAAAATTAATATAAATGGGAACTTTTTTGTTATCTCATCAATAGAGAATAGCTTTAATTTTTGTATTCAACCTTAAAAGATTCACAATAAAATTCTATGCGGTTTCAAAACAATATTATGAACTTAGGTATATTTTCACAACTTAAGATTTAATCCTGACGATGTTCTTATTACTCTTTCTCTCTATATACTTTTTTTTTTTTTTTCACTTTGTAATGTCTGTAATATAACTAAATAATTGATAAATTAATGGTAATTTAAGACTTTCTAATTGTTATAAAAATATTGTTTGACTTATACTAATAATCAAAACTATAAAAACATAATTTATAATAATAATAAAGATTTTTAAAATTTTTTTCTCAAACAAAACATTCCTTACAGATTAAGACAGGGAAAAAAATAAAGGTAATAATAGGATTTTTTTTTTACTTTAATTAAAAAGGAAAAAAATAAAAGTATAAAACATCATAAAATAACCTTCAATTTTATTTATTTATTTTTTATCGTTAGGTGTTAATCTAAAATAAGGAATAAGACAAGACAAAACAAGAAAATAATGTAGCTAACATTAAAAACTACTTTCGCAATATACAGAGAAAAATAAGGTTAATAATATTAAAATTGATTTCTTTTAAACTATATAAAATTCTAAACAACATCACAACTACCCAGCGAACTCAGAAGTAGTAGGAAAGCATTCCGCATGCGCCGTAGAAGAGTAAACAATTAAGGCAAAAATAAAATTTAGCAGCATCAACGCACCCAAATACCCAAATAAAAAATAATAATAAAACGAAAGAAAAAGGTTATTTGCGATTTTGCGGGCAAGGCTAAAGGTTCCCTTAGTATTATAGTATTGTAACTTGGGATAAAATTTTTTAATAGTAAATAGTAAAAATGTATAAATTTTATTAAAAATTATTACTATGAAATATTTTTTAAATCTTTATTTTCAAAACCAAACATCACCTCTGTATTAAAATATACCGCCAATTTTAAGTCATTTCTATACCAACTATCAAACCATGATCTTAATATGCTTTAATTACCACTTCACATCATAGTTCCAATTCACGAAAATGCTTTAATTTCAGACTTAAATGTGTTTCCAGTGGCTAGCCTCACTCACTCCCGTCACTCTGTACTTCTACAGGTACCGATCCAGTTGGCCCGACTATTTCGGGTCACATATTCAAAACCCATAAACCATACTGTCTACAAAGCTAAGCTAAGCGTGCATGAAGTTAAAGAGGCTCATGCGTAGCGCCAGGTCCGTTCTTTCATGACACTAGTCAACTGGCAAACATAGTCAAGAAGCCTAAGAAAATGAAGAATACGGATATTTTAGTATATTTATTGATTGTAATATTCTCAGTTTCAGTCGTATCTGGTGGTACGATCCACGGTTGTGTTGGATTCGTCCAGGTGAATCTTTGCCTTTATATTATCACTTTTCGAATGTGTTTGGATCTTGAGAAAATGTAAGAAAAGCAAATAAACCTTATGGAATGGGATAGAAAAGATCTAATTCCGAGAAACTTAGCTTTCTAGCGTCTCTTAAGATTTCAGCAGGATAAAAGACTGCTGATCTAATTTCCACGATGTTTTTTAACTTTTAAAGAATTGTGTAAATTTTAGTGTTCGTACAGTTGGTCTAAGCTAGAATCATTGTTTTATATGCGAGTTCATCCTTGATAAAGTCGAGGAAGTCGACTGATGCAAGATTGGATTATTCTCGTGTCACGGTAAGAATCAGTACTGTTTGTTACTAATTTAATGTTGTCCCTTGAATTTTCAATGATGCAACTTGAGTCCAGAAACTGGAGATTCGACTACAATTATTTTCAAACATTAGGTTGAACTGCGCATTGTGGACGGATTGGTAAAGGACAGCACTCAGTGTGCTCGCAATGGTTATTACTTTATTTCCAGTTTATGACAAGGTATTTTTCAAATGTGGTAGCTCTTTCATTAATCTTTTGATGTTAGTGCTCGCTGGGATTCATTCTGTTGAAGTGATCATATTTTGTAACAGTATTTCGAAAGTTAAGTATTATTCGATAATGAATGTTTTTGAGCTTACTAGATTTGTCTTGACTTGTTTATATTTGATGACATATTTTTTCACCTTTCAAATTTTTTTTTTATCATGTTTTTGCAGTAGAAAGGGTGACCGATCAAGTAACCTACAATATTAAGCTCATTAAGTCGCTGAAAGGAGAAATATATATATCAAAGAATCTTCTTATTTTGTTGATTGTCATCTGCTAATTTAGTAAGAGAATTCTATAATAAGAGTTTTGAGCTACTAGGATATATTATAATTGTATGTGATTCTTTTGGAATAGAATTGTTGCGCGTTTGAATATTAGCCCATTTTTGGAACTATCGGTTTTGACATATGAGTTTTGAGGGAAGTTAATCATTATTCTGTTGGTTATGGGGCCAACAATCAACCATTGAGTCGACTGTCAGTTGTACGGTAATTAGGGGGCCGAGTATGTGACTGGCCAACTTGCGACACAGTATGGCGCTGCCCTTTATGCCCACCGGCCACTTAGAGTTGAGCTTTGCACTGCCAAAACATAAGGAAATAAAGTTTCGCCGTCACAAATATCTATAGCTTTCAGTGCAATGGTTAGGGGCTTGATCATACAATTAGTATCAGAGCAAGGTCGCGAGTTCGACTCCTAAGGTTGCTGCTGGGGGGGGTGGGGAGGGAGATTGTTGGTTATGGGGTCAGCAATCAACCTTTGAGTTGACCATCGGTTGTATGTGCATTTGGGGGACACAGTATGTGAATGGCTAACTCACGGCTCCGTATGGCACAGCCCCTTATGCCCACTGACCACTTAGTGTCGGGCTCTGTGCTGCCAAGACGTAAGGAAATAAATTTTCATCTTCACTATTAGTTATAAACTTTTAGTGCACTGGTTGGGGCCTGATCCTACATATTCATTTTACTTATTTTTCATTTGTGGGATATGATTGCTTAGTGATCATCTTGGTCTTGTGATATTTTCATCGAACTTTCAAGTTTGTGAGATAACTTGGAGGGGCAGTAGAGTTGATTTGACAACAGAAAATACCCAAGATCCTGATAATGCATAATTTTACAAAATTATTAATACAAGATATTGCTGTGCTTGATGGTTAGAGAAAGAAAGGATACCAGTAATGATATTACGTATTTGACCATCAAAAATTTTACAGGAGTTTTTCCTATTGTACTGTGATTGCTGACTATGTTCTTTTTCAGAATTTGTTGGGTATTAATTCAGCCCGAATTAACTCAATCAGTTCCTTTCAGTAGTCATGTTTTGTTACAGTAGTATGATTTGCTAAATGGAAATGCCAATTCTGGAAGCATTCTTCGTTGATACGTCCTGTTTTGGCCATTATTTTCAGTTTATCTGAGAAGTTTTGTTTCTATTTAAGGGTGCTTTTGTAATTAAAGTCAATGAACCAGAAGGATGGTCATGGGACCCAGATAAGGTCAGTAATTTCATTGTTACTTATGCACAATTTCTCAAGCATTATGTATTCTTTGTCCTTGTTTGACACACTTGTATATTCTCAAATTAATTTGTCTAAGTAACTGAAAAAGAATGTATTTTGTAGGTGCTAGTCAGTATTGATGATACTGGTTGCAATGGTAATGAAGACATTAATTTTCTGTTCACAGGGTATGGCTTATTATTTGAATGATATGATTTATGTTTGATATATTGGTTTTAGTCTGGTCTTATGCTCAATCTGAGTTCTGTGCGTATGCTCATTCCAGATATCTTTGTAATCACTTTTCAAATGTTCATGCATTGTAGGTTCACCTTATTGGGGTAGAGTTGTGGGAGCTGTTGGCGGAGAGAGCTGCCCTGTTAAAGATGGAGGTCCTTCAAATGTGAATGTTGAACTTCTGTCTTGAAGTGAAGATCCCATATCATCAGTTGCAACATCGTCAGGAGGGAGTTATTTGTTCGAAAACATTATTCCAGGTATAAATATCTCCAATTGTTATCTTTTGGATACACAACCATACATATATTCTAATACATGGGATTATCATATGGACAACATCATGTTTTGGATACAGGAAAATGCAAACTACGCGCTTCCCATCCTGATTTGAGTGTTGAAGTTAGAGGTTCAACAGAGGCTCGAGCCTGTTTATTTCGCTTTTTGTTCCACCAGTTTGCTCTGCTATCTCTCTTCTAAATCATACTATTGGTAGCGAATAAATTTTGAAATTGAATTATGTGAGCTTATTTTCCTTGCAGGTGGAGTTGGGGTTTGAAAATGGTGTTGTGGATGATATTTTTTTTGTCCCTGGGTATGAAATCCATGGGTTTGTTGTTGCACAGGTACTGCATAGCCATAGTTACATGAAAATACAACTATTTTCTATTTGCTAGGAATTGTTTCTAGTGTTATTTGTTTTATTTATTTTAAATTCTATCCCTAATATGTGAAAATCTCTGTCCAACCTTTTGATATATTTCGATATTCATCGTTTAGCAGGAGATTGTAAAAACTGATAATAAGTTCAAAATCTTTTGTAAATTGTTATCTATATTGTTTTATGATTTTTTATTATAAAATTTTTTCACTGTTTCCCAACAGAAAATTGTTATTTCGACTTTGATCAAGATAGACCATATTTTGGTACATCATTTAATAATCTGATTTATGTTTTTCATCAATCTTCTGCTATTGAAAATAAAAGGGTTTGCTGGTGTAAGTTTAGCAATTGTAAAACTGGATTCTAGGCCAATCATCATCTCAAGATGCATGACATTGTGCATTTCCCTTTTTCATGAATCTCTGAGTGCCATTTTGGTGTTTGGTAGGGAAATCCAATTTTGGGAGTCCACATATATTTGTATTCAGATGATGTCAGTGAGGTATATTGTCCACAAGATTCTAGTAATGCCCCTGTACAAAGAAAACCTCTATGTCATGCTGTATCTGATGCTGATGGAAAATTCACATTCAAATCAATACCTTGTGGTAATTTCATATTTATTCTCTTAGTCCCATTTATGCGTAAATTTGAATGCTAGATCCTATGTTAATTTCTCTTCAGATATCTACCTTCCAACATAATCTAATTGTTTAAGAATCTGCTTAACACTTGTTACTTACCATGCAGCCATATGAATATATTTGCTGTAAATGCCTTCAACATTAGTGCTGATGTGCAATTTACTTGAGTTTTTCTGCATGGCTGAAAGAAACTGATTTTAGGTTGCTCCATTGTGGTTAACTTCATGATGCAATTTACTTGAGCTTTTCTGCACTTGCTGAAACTGATTTTAGGTTGCTCCATCGTGGTTAACTTAATGCTAGGAGAGTGGACTTTAAAGAACCATGATAGTTTTTTTTTTTTTTTTTTTCCTTGGCATAATTTCTTGTAGCTGGTACCATGTAGTTTTCTGATGAGACAACTAGGAAATTTAGATCGGTTATTTGTTGTGAGATTTGATATTCGAGTGGTGCTGCTTTTAGTCACTTCAGATTTCTCTTATAGCTGCAAGATTTTTTTTCACATTTATATTGACTTGAAGGAGAAGAAATCAATGTTATGGATAAAAAAAAGGGGTTAAAGATGAAGTGTAATCCAATATATCAAATTCTAGATAACATAGTTTGATTCACATTTATCCTATAGATATTCTTTGTCCTCTTATGTGACTTATTTCCTATTTCCGTAGATTACTAAATTCTTGCGAGAGATTTAGATTCACATTTATGTCCTATGGTTATTATTATTATTATTTTACGTCCTCTTGTGGAACCTTTTATGTGGTCTTTGTTTTCCTAGATGACCTATTAACATTTTGGCGGTTTCATACGTCCTGTTAAGCTCAAATGTGTTGGGAAAGACATATTTTCGTACATCTTGGCAATTATTGATTGATTCTGATTATTATTGTGGTTGATAGAGATGATTTCTTACAGGGCTTTATGAACTTGTACCATACTACAAGGGTGAAAATACAGTTTTTGATGTGTCTCCTCCGCTTGTATCAGTTTCTGTTAAGCATCTTGTGACAGTTCCAGGTAAAATGTTTTGTTGCTCATATCATCGATGGCCTACCTGTGCACCATTGATGAGATCCTGTCTCCTTCACACGCCTTGTATCTCACTGCTTGGTATCAACCATTTACCAGTTTCTGGAGATTGAAATATGGCTATTGTGATTTTGATCCTAAGGTGTACTGTTGATTGTAGACTGTTATATATCTTTGATGCAGAGCTAAATTTATTTCTTTCAGCTATTCTTAAAATACCCAACATTGTCCACTCTACCATTCCTCCTACGCCTGATAAAATGAAAGTATTCCGTTGTAAATACCCTGTTCTTTTAAATTTTTGCAGGTCACCAGATTTTCAATTGGGGGACATGTAGTTGATGAAAATGACATGGGAGTGGAGGGATTTAAAATATTAGTTGATGGTCATGAGAGGTCTATCACAGACAAAGAAGGCTATTACAAGCTTGATCAGGTACGATGGATTGTACGGTGATGAATGGCTGTGTCTGCTCTTGATTTCCAGATTTGCCAATTATAGGTGATTTTCTTTGGTTACACCTTTTCTTCTAGTGCCATTGTATGTTTATCACCACATGAAATTTCCTAGTTCGTATCTGCTTTTCATTTTATTTCTTTCTTTCTTTATCTTGAAATCTAAGCTTGCTTGAAATAAGGGTATAAGTTGTCAACTTTAAATCGTTTGCTACAGATTTTTAGAGATTCCTCTCTAGGTTTTGGACCTATTAGGAGATGCTTATGTTGACTTTTGTTACATGTACTAGATAAACAATTTCCGTATTTGGTTTATTATAATTGTATCCAACTTTCATGAAGAATAGAGAAAGTTATTCTCAGATTGTTCTGAAAGAAAAGATAGAATTGGTCATGGAGTTTGTAGACCTGTTCAGTGTAGTTTTATAGCTTTTTCCAGTTCCTCTTAACTGTCTTCCTTTATGTGTTGCTATGCTATTGAATATTTTTAGGTGACATCAAATCGCTATACAATAGAGGCACTGAAGGAGCACTACAAGTTCAAAAAACTGGAGTATATGGTAAAGTATATCTCAAAATGAGTATCATATCTGTATCTTGAATTTTTGATATGGTTACTCTCCTTTGGTTATAATTCAAAGTCACGAGACATTCACACGTGTGTCAATTTAGTGATAGTTTGCTGTCCATTTACCTATTCCAACTGGCTTTTTATTAGTTTTTGCCAAACATGGCCTCAGTTGCTGATATAAAAGCCATTTCCTATGACATCTGTGGTGTAGTTCGGATTGCTAGTTCAGGCCACAGGTTAAGGTAGGTTCCAAATTTTCAGCCATACTGTTTACATACGTTTGAACTTATGCTTATAAACTATATACTTTCAATCACATTTGAATCCCAGGTAGCTTTGACTCATGGACCAGAGAAAGTCAAGCCTCAAGTGAAACAGGTGGATGGAAATGGAAATTTCTGTTTTGAGGTGTGTTTCCTATTTGCTTCCGACTGATTTGAGTGTAATTCTTTTTTCTTTTTTTTTTTTTCCTGATGTCAATTCAGCTTAAGGTATAAGGGGCATGGTCTTTTTCTGGAGTTCTGGATGCAAATATCCCATATTTTATTTTCATATATTGCGATGCGCTCAGGCAACTCAAATTACGAACACACAATCACTGCTTTTCATATCGTTGGTTGTTCTTTGGATCAGCTTATGTTATTTGCACAATATGTTCATTGCAAAATCTATTGCAAAGTGTAGATCAAAGGTGATTCTATGTTTATTTCTTTACATCGAAATTGAGGTTTTGGTCTGGAATCTTTTACCTAGTAAACTGAACAGTGTGAAGTTGATAGTTCTCTCTCACCGATGCTTAGGCATTTTGTGTTCTGATCTTGCTGCAGCTTCTGTGACTCATATATCCGTGTAACCTGATAATCTGGATGATAAGGTTTAGAATAAAAATTTACTGGTTTTTGCAAAGCACACACGGATAGATCTATTAAACAATTTTGTTTGTGATGTTTGTTAGTGATTATGCAGCAGCCAACTGAGAGTGCCAATAAAGAATATAGATATTTTTAACTGACCTCACAAGTCCCACCCCACCCCACCCCACCCCACCCCAAGCACATGCAAGAATTAAAT
>JAWDEX010000002.1:7664415-7678124 GCA_035221805.1 Trichilia hirta | reverse complement strand
GAACAACTCAACTTATGAATATGCAACACCGCTTTTCATATGGTTGGTTGTCAATTGGGTCAGCTCATGTCATTTGCACAATATGTTCATTACAAAATCTGATGGAAAGTTTAGATCAAAGGTAATTCTATGTTTATTACATAGAAATTGAAGTTTTGGTCAGGAAGCTTTGACCTTGGAAACTGAACGGTATGAAGTTGATAGATTTCGCTCACCTCTGCTTAAGCATTTTCTGTTCTGTTCTTGTTTCAGCTTCTGTGACTTATATATGTATGTAAACTGACCATCTGGATGATATGGTTTAGAATAAAAATTTCCTGGTCTTCGCAAAGCTCACATTGAATGATCAATAAAACAGTTTTGTTTTTGATGTTTCTTAGTGATTATTATGTAGTAGCCAACTGAGAGTGACAATATAGAATATATTTTTCTTTTAACTTACCTCACAAGTCGCACCCCACCCTACCCCAAGTACATGCAAGAGTTAAATTGAATCCCCTTCCTAGGTTGGTGTGAGGGGGTTGATCTTGAGTCCTCCTACCCCGATGCAAAAGAATTGGGGTGTGATTGGGACTGCTGTGCTTCTACTTAATTTTAAAAGCGGTGTAGTTAAAGTGTTTGGTAAACACTAACCTTTGGTAGGGACCACTTACTCATCCACTTATATTGACATCTAGTAGTTGCATCTCACAACAGGTGCAGCTTCAAAGGTGCAGCACATTAATCCTAGAAATACCCTTAATGAACTAGGCTATCTGCTTTATGAGGGAATATGGTATTTGCACACCTAGAATCTGTTTTTTTCTGGAGGTTTTACATTCTTTGACTTTTAGGGGTTCTAACTATAATTTCTGAATACCCCGATTAACTATTTATTTTAGGAAAAAGGACATATACACCCTTGAGGTTATGTCAAATGTACCCTTTAATCCTACTGTTTTCAATAATACCTAGAGAGATCACATTCTACTTTAATCCATAAATTTGGAGAAAATAGAGTTAATTTGGTACATTTAACCCTCAAAATGCTTATGATTAAGAAGATATTATTGTAATTGTAATAGGAAAGAAATAAATCTTCGAAAGTAACAAATTTTTTTAATGAATTGTGGTCTGTGTATATTTTTGAAACCTATGGGGCTAAATTGTATATTTTACCAAACCTTGGGAGAGTGTATATCCTTTACCCTTTATGTTATAATTTTGTGATTGGAATGTTTTTGGTCCTTAGTGCTTATCTTTTTTGTAGTTGGATTGTCGGGTTTGACTCAGTATGTTGTGGTCTAGTGAGCCCTCAATGCAAAAAGTATAAGCCAATCAACCAGTGAGACGTAAATTCTCCTTAATATGTGGTATGGAAGAAGCCCAAACAATTATTTAAGATGCATTAATCCTGTTGGATCTTGAATGTTGGCAGGAATCCTGACAGTAATTTATATTCAATATTGGCATAGTGTGTATTAGCTCAATCAACAACTTTTACTCTGCTAGATTATCTATTCAATAATTTAGTAGTAAAAATAATATAGCCTGCTGCATTTGGATTCTTTCCTGTTATCAAATATCATATGTTTGATAAACTTTAGTGCACATTTTCCTGGATGAGTTAAATTAACCACTTTTCTGTCTTCAATATTGTTCAGGTTCCACCAGGTGAATACCGCATATCTGCTTTGGCTGCCACACCTGAGAGCTCATCAGGAATTCTATTTTTACCACCTTATGTTGATGTTGTAGTCAAGAATCCGTTGCTAAACATTGAATTTTCTCAGGTGACATTTCTCTCACTTCAAACATGTTAACTTTGTTTATTATTTGTCAGAATCCAATCTATTATGTTGCATATCCAATCTTTGATACTCAAATTTCACTGATGTGTTAGATCCTTGGTATCACTGCTTGACATTAGAATTTTTGTTGGTTGCTAGGTCAGGTTCTTAAAGATTCAGGCTTTTTCATAAAAGGGAGGTCATCATATTGTTTTTTGAAATAGTGACAACAAAAATTATAACTTGATAGTTTCTTCTTTTTTTTTTTTTCGAGAAAATTTGGATCAGTAAATAATACTCTTATATAACTTTATTTTTTTCAATTTACCGTTTGCTCTATCACGAAACACAAGATGGGTGTTAGGACCTCACATTCTTAAGATAAGCATTCTGTCTGTCTTATAAGTACTGTTTGCTGATGTCATTTTTTATGCTTTATGAAGGCACTGGTTAATGTGCATGGTAATGTAGTTTGCAAGGAGAAATGTGGTTCGCTTGTGACTGTTACCCTTGTCAGATTGGGTCAAAACCTTAATGAAGGGAAAGAGAAAAAGGCTGTTTCTTTGACTGATGATAGTGATCAATTTCTCTTCCATGAGGTTCTCCCTGGAAAGTACAGGCTGGAGGTACAGTGCTTTGCTATATTATGCATTATTGGTTATAGATAATGATCAAGAACATGCACTTGGATAAGGCACAGAGTTTTGTGCTTCCCAACTGCTCTAATGTTTTAATGTTCTTTGAGGTCTTTTAAATTTGCTATTTTTTGTCCTCTTTCCTTAATGTTTGCTGTCTTTTAAGGTCAAGCACACTTCCCATGAAGCTACATCCAGGGAAGATAATTGGTGCTGGGAGCAGAGCTTCATTGATGTGGATGTTGGTGCCGAAGGTGTTAAAGGTCTTGAATTTGTTCAAAAGGGTTATTGGATAAATGTCATCTCCACTCACGATGTAGATTCTCACATGACTCAACCAGATGGCACTCTTCTTCCTCTGAAAATTAAGGTGGTACCTCTGTTCGCTAAAAACTCGTGACTGGAAATTTATACAGTACATTGGCAATCCATAAGCAATATCATTTAAATTCATACCCATTTTTTTATGAAAAGCAGAAAGGTTCACAGCATGTATGTGTGGAATCTCCTGGGCTGCATGAACTTCACTTTGTTAATCCATGTGTCTACTTTGGAAGTTCAGTACTGAAAATTGACACATCAAACCCATCGGTGTAGTATTACATAACCTTTTCTCTTTTGTTTTGTCAAATAGAATTAATAATTCCTTTTTCTTTTGTTTTTCAGTTCGTCTAATTTTCCTTTTCTCTGATCAGATCTTTCTTTTTATTTTTGTAGCCTATCTATCTGAAAGGAGAGAAGTATCAACTTAAAGGACTTATCAATATTGAGTCAAGCTCACCTTATAGTGTTAATGAGTTACCTAAGAATGTCATTGTGGATGTTGTAAATGCTGGTGGCTGTGTTATTAATAGTGCTATAGCCGCACTTGCATCCCATGCAAATGATCGAGCAAGCCATGCTGTCTATGAGTATTCTTTGTGGGCTAACCTTGGGGATGAACTCTCTCTTGTTCCTTCAGATCCAAGGTACATAATTCTGGATGGTTGTTTTGAGTTATGTTTGTACTGTCAGTTATGTTTCTTGATTTTTACATCGTTGTAAAGCATGCAAAGATCAGATTTATCTTCAGCATATGGCGATGTTTATATTATTGACATATTGCTTTATAAGAAAAATGAATCTTTTGTGTAGTGAAACTTTTATTGCTTTTATTATTGGAAAAAAACTTTTAATTTCATTCATTTTTTCCTTTCTTTTCTTGTATGAAGTTGTTCCATTATGATTCTGTATTTTTATGGCTTTGCTGAACCACTTTTATGTTGTTAACTACTATATCTGTTGCACATTTTAAATATATGCTGTTCAATTTAACCAGGACATGTTGCAGGAGTAATGAAGAAAGGAAGATTTTGTTTTATCCCAGACAACATCCGGTGAGCATTATTGGAGGAGTGCAAAATCTGTGCTACATTATTTAATTGATCTCTGATAATTCTCACTTTGTTCTTTTAGGTCGCAGTGACAAATGATGGTTGCCAAGCTTTAGTCCCTCCATTCTCTGGTCGAGTTGGGCTGTATGTAGAAGGCTCAGTTTCTCCCCCGCTCTCTGAGGTCAATATAAAGATTATTGCAGAAGAAGATAGCAGCATTGGTCCACTGAAGAAAGGTCATTTAGCAGTAGAAACTACCACTGGGACAGATGGTTGCTTTGTTGGGGGCCCGCTTTATGATGATACAGCATACACTGTTGAGGCTTCAAAGGTTGGGAAGATTTTTTTTTTCCTTTTTTCTTTTTTGAGTTAAGTATTTACTATTCTGTTAATCAAGTGACATGTTTATGTAATTATCTTAATAGTTAATGCGATCGAATGTCTTCTTCTTCTTCTTCTTCAGTTAAAGTTCTGTATATGAAATTGTCTTCATATTTTAGATACTTATCTTCAATAGTTTCTTTTAATCTTGCAAATCTGCTACTTATGTGATTGATAAACTGATTTACTGTTATCTGAGATAGGTTTACCATTTGGTTTTAAATCTGATTATTTTTTCTGAATATTAATGGAATTCAAAGAGTTTGTTACCATTGCCAGATTCCTTGACATCTTTACTTATTTTGTGCAGCCTGGATATCATCTGAAACAAGTAGGTCCAAATTCTTTTTCTTGTCAGAAGCTTAGCCAAATTTCTGTAAGCATATATTCTAAAGATGATGCTGAAGAACCTATTCCTTCTGTGCTATTATCATTGAGCGGAGAGGATGGATATAGGAATAACTCGGTATCTGGGGCAGGTGGAGGTTTTCTCTTTGATAACTTATTTCCTGGAAGTTTCTACCTGCGTCCTCTTCTAAAGGTACTGTGTTAGATGGGTACTCTTGGTGGCAATACATCCACTGGCCTTCCCCCAAAAAAATAAACCAAAAAAGTGCAAAATTCTAATGGTTTTGTTTGGATGATACAACTGCATCCAGCATATTTACATTTATCTATTTAATTGAACATCAGGCTTGGTTTAAAGTTCTGTTTGCCATATTGTTTACCATGTGACATTCTAAACTATCTATCACCTGGTTGAACTTTAGGATGTGGAATAACATAATGTTGTGGTAAATGGTGTAGCCTCTATCAACTACCTTATTCAATCTGTTATTTTGTTTCTGTAGGAGTATGCTTTTTCACCTTCGGCACAGGCTATAGAACTTGGTTCTGGGGAGTTGAGAAAAGTGATTTTCCAAGCAACTCGTGTTGCTTACAGGTTTTTTTACTTATAGTCTCTGTTCTCCTTAATTAGTCATTTCTTTTGATTGTTTATTAAAAGATAATAAGGTTATGTCATGTTCATTGTCATTTACATTACAAAAACTGGACATGCTGTGGCATGAAAAATTCTGCGTCATCACCAATTTCAGCTATAACAGGGTCTCTTTAATTTGATTTGATGATTTCTTGAAAGCCCTCTAATCTAAGTCATACTTCATTATTAACAAAGATTAATTTTAACGTGAGCTTTCTCTTGCCAAGAAAGAGAATAAGGCTAGTCTGTTCTTCTCTTCCTTTTGTTAAAGCGTGAACCTCCTAACTGCACCAATTTCTTAGGTTGCTTCACAAGTCTTTGCCTGTGGTGTTCCTATAGATGTTGTCTCATGCTATCTGTCTTCTTTTCACAGCTCCTTTTTGTCAGACTTCAGATGCTTGGGTTTTAGCTTTTTTGGTGCTTCTTTTGTACACTTCTGATGATCAATGGTTCCTTTACATTTTAGGAAATTATTTTTGCAAATATAAATTTTCAATTTATGGACAACTAAAATTAGGATGTGGTAGAAAACATATTTATGATTTTGCTACCAATGCCTAGTTAAGGTATTCATTTCCAAGATTTTTTTTTTTTTTGGTCCAGGACTCTAAGATAGTTGAATATCTTTTCAGTGCTACAGGTATGGTTTCCCTGTTGTCTGGCCAGCCAAAAGATGGTGTATCA
The DNA here is from genome assembly GCA_035221805.1 of Trichilia hirta. Taxonomy (NCBI): domain Eukaryota; kingdom Viridiplantae; phylum Streptophyta; class Magnoliopsida; order Sapindales; family Meliaceae; genus Trichilia; species Trichilia hirta. The sequence goes on along the minus strand of JAWDEX010000002.1, from coordinate 7,672,300 downwards.
ATTGAAGCACGGTCAGAATCTAAAGGTTACTATGAGGAGACAGTGACAGATTCATCAGGAAGTTATCGTCTTAGAGGATTACGTCCTGACACAACTTACGTAATCAAAGTAGTGGAAAAGGATGGCTTCGGTAGCGCTAAAATTGAGCGTGCTTCTCCTGAATCTGTTACTGTCAAGGTTATTCTTTTAATTCATTCATTGTCTTTCGGCACTCAAAATGCAAGGTCATATCTGTCATTAGCATGCTGAAAGAATATTTCCAAATATCAACCTTATTTATGTCTATGGGGCGCTATTGTGTTGGAGAACCATTTTTTTAACCTAGAAGTAGCTGGAATTCTTATTGGGGGATAAAAAAGCCTCCTACCTAATATCATATATAGGCTTGTTTCTATTATGTGCACTATTTTTAATTGTTATTTTTGTTTGTTATCTATCATTGGTCTTGTCTGGTTTGGCCTTCAATATGTGAACTCTGACATGCATATCTTCATATATTTTGTAGGTTGGATTTGGGGATATCAAAGGCTTGGACTTTTTGGTCTTTGAACAGCCAGAGAAGACTATTTTAACTGGCTATGTCGAAGGCAATAGAATTAAAGAACTAAATTCACATCTCCTGGTGGAAATTAGGTTGGCTAGTGACTCGTCTAAGGTGGAGTCTATCTTTCCACTTCCATTGTCCAATTTCTTCCAGGTGAAGGACTTACCCGAAGGTAAGCACCTTCTGCAGCTCAGATCTAATCTCCCGTCAAGCACGCACAGATTTGAGTCCGAGATTATTGAAGTTGATCTACAGCAAAATGCGCATATTCATGTGGGTCCACTTAGATACAGTGTTGAAGAGAATTACCACAAACAGGTTTGTTTCATTCATGACAAATGCATATTCTTCTAACAAAACCTTGCACCTGATAGAAGCGTAATGAGTTGGAGATTAATATACAATCTCAAATATTGAATTGATGATTTTGTGCATTATTTCTGTCTTTTGTTTTCAACTTCCATATCTTCTATCTATGAAGCAATCTAGCTGTAGAAGATTATTTTATGAAGCAAGTCTTTTCCCCTGTAATTTACCTCACTCAATGTCTACAGGAATTAACTCCAGCACCAGTATTTCCCCTTATTGTCGGAGTTTCAGTGATTTCTCTTTTCATCAGTATGCCTAGGTAAGTTGCATTTTTATCCCGTTATGTTTTTACCGGGTTCTTGAATAAGTAAATATTTTATGCAACAAATGAAGGTTTGACTATTTTTATTTTTAAATTTTATCCTTACTGAAAGATTGAAGGATCTGTACCAAACCACAACGGGAATAACAACACCAGGATTTATTCCGAATACAAAAAAAGAGGCCCGAAGGCCTGTTGTGAGGAAGAAAACATATTGAAAATCTCTTTTGCATCACCACGGAATGGATAAAAGAAGAGGCTAAAGTCATGGGCAGGGAGAAAGGAAATAGAAAACAAAGATAGAGGTGTTATTAACTGCCAGAATCGAAAAAGATGAAGAAAACAAGTAATGAATTCCAGTTTTTGATGGCCTGGAGCCTGCCAAAAAATCGCAGGTCAGTTTGGTTCCTCTGAAGATTCCATTTTTACAACATGAGAGGACTAGCTTAATAGAACCAACTTTACGTTAGCTTGTCAGTTTACACTGTTTTATTAGTGAATTTAATCCTTCAAAAATCTAATAGAAAATAGATTTTTATGTTCCTTTGTGGGTGGCTGTAGTTGTATAATTCCATAATTCGTTGGAAGTTTTTAGGCGTGGTTTTGGACCAAGCTTGTTTTAAGATGTTTGCCATTAGCTGCATTAGACCATTAGAGATTACAGTTACAAGAGTAAATTATGGAAAAAAAATAAAATTGGAAGATTTATGTATTAGCTACGGCTGATAGTCTACCACAATGGTAAATTGCTTAGCCAGAAAAGGAAGAATATAAATTTAGTAAGGTATCCCACCCAATTGGATTCGTTCTGTTTTCAGTAGGTTGATAGATTGGATCAGATTGAATTATAAATTCATTGATAGGGATAGATTGGATCAGATTGAAATATATAAATTCGATTTCGGTGAATTTTGAGTTTGCATTATCAAAGAATCCAATCAAATAAGTCAAAAATAATATAATAATATTTTTGTATATAAAAAATAAAAGTGCTAATTACAAAGTTCTAATATTCACTTTTATTCATATTTTATTAGTACTTAATAATTAAACTTGTGATATAATTGTAAGTGTATAGATAATTATTTTTCATTTTTTTTCGGAGTAATATTATTTTATGAATATATATCTTTTGTCAATACTAAAATAAAAGTTGTGTGGCAATATTACATCTTAATTAATTTAAAAAAAAATTGTTATCAATTATGGTTTTTAACTTGTATTAATGGGATTAATGTTTTTCATTAAATAAGATTGGATTAGATAAAAAAATCTCTGGTTTATCAATTGACGAATAGGATGTAAATTTGGGCGTAGTTGTTCAATATCCAATACGCTTAACCCTTATTTAGTATTGAAGCGACCTTTTCAGCACCCTCCTTTCAAGACATGAATGAACGACAACATTCACACAATCGAAATAAATTAAAGATATATAATATTGTGGGTTTTTATTTAACTTTTAAAATAAGATTATAAAAAATATAATAATATTATTATTTTTGATATAATTATTTATTTTTAATTGATATTGTATTTTACGGTTTATTTTAATGTTATTTTTAATAAAAAAATTTAAAATAAATAGTAATATTATTTATCTTAACTACTATAAAGCTATAGTAGCTATGCAATCCTAGCATCATACCAAACATCCCTTACACCCCATCATCCTTACCTATTTCGTAGTTAACCAACCCATCAAACATGGAGACAAAATTAAAAGAAACTTGGCCATCACGGCAGAGAACGGCAGTAGGGAATTAGTGCAGAGTGTTGTCGTTTGACCATTTCACACATACGGTAAAAAGATTTGGCTGGTGGCAGGCGACGGTATATTCAAGTTTTAGTTCTCTTCCAATTTTTTCAATACAAATTTAACTCTTATTTATAAGTTTTAACTTTTTTATGTCACAATTCTTAAATTTTTATTATATATTTATAACTTAAGCGTCATAATTATAAAGTTAAAAGTTATAATAAGAAAGACGAAAATAAACAGTGCAACTAAATATATGGCCCACAACACAAAGGTTGACTATAAACTCGAAATTTAGCATGGTGAATTAAATTGCATTTACTTCATAATATATACTTTTTTTTAAATCTCCAATTTTTTGTTATATTTTATAACAAAATATTACATATTATAACGAAGAATGAATAAAAAAATATTAGAAATGAGAAAGTGAATATAAAATAGAAAGTACGTCCACATGATCTAATTTCACAAATGTTATTGCATATTATTTTAAAACAATTATTTATAGATAATCTATATGTTGTTTTCAATATAAATTAATGCAAAATAGTTTGAAACTCGATTCAGAAGCGATATTAATTTCTATTTCTCGAGTAAGGATACTTTTGGATGCCTTTGTAAATGCAGGTGTTTAATTGTAAATGTAGAATATGTTGAAAAAGTTGTGATGTACCCGCTCTGCAATCCTTTCCGTTCATTGATATTGCACCTGGCAGTGATAGTTCACTTGTAACCACAAAGTATATGCACGAGCAGGGTTATACTCTGTGTTTCATTACTACACAATTTGCTATGCATCCGTTTTGCTCTTCTTTATCAATCGTCTGGTTGGTTTAATCCGATATTTGATCTCACTGACAAACCAAGTTTGACGCCGATCAATGAATCTGATTGATGAATGACTGTGCTAAGTTGGACATTTTGTCTTAACTACTTCCACGTTAGATTCTTCCACATCAGCGAATGGACTCGCTCTGGGTCAAATCTTTGTTGACGGTCACGATACGAGTCCGAGTAGACTCGTATCGTGATAGGTTGGTAAATATTGTCATTTTACCGCAAATTTTGCCAAATGATAAATGAAGGCCAACGTCGTTAAAGGAAAAAAAATCTAGTGGGGCCGAGGGATGAAGATACCAATGTCTGAACCTAATGCTCCGCAACTCAGCTGGGTTGTACAGCCCTTCGTACTCTCTCTCTAAATCTTATCTCTTTACTTCGTCTTTGTCTTCTCTTTCCCAAATATCTTCAACATTGGGTCATCTCCTCCTATCGTATCAAACCCTACCTAAACCCCCTTTGATTCCGCCCTGTTATCGTTTTATATTTATCATCCGTTCACTTTGATATATATATATAGAGAGAGAGAGAGAGAGAGAAAGAGAGAGAGAGAAATTAAAGCTTTGGACTGAATGGCGTCAACGCCACCTGCACCACACTGTTCAATCACGGCAACAAAACCGTATCAAAATCACCAGTACCCACAAAATCATCTAAAAAATAATCACCACCGGCAAACCCACCGGCGAAGTCCTCACCCTCACTGGCCTTCCCATAAGGTTTACCTAACTAAACCCCCTCTCTCGCCCTCACCTCGTAATGCACAGAAACCGGCTGCTACCGCCGCTACCGCCACCCCTAAACCTAAACCTTTCCATTCGCTCTCTCCTCTCCCATCTTCCAATTCGGAACTCGCTCATGATTTTTCCGGGCGTCGATCCACGCGCTTCGTGTCGAAAATGCACTTGGGGCGCCCCAAGATTGCTATGAGCACGCGGCACACATCATCCGCTGAAGAAGCCCTTCAAGACGTCATCCGCTTCGCTAAAGACGACAAGTCTCTTGATAATATTTTGTTAAACTTCGAGGGTAAGCTCTGTGGTTCTGATGATTACACTTTCCTACTGAGAGAGCTTGGAAATAGAGGTGAGTGGTCAAAGGCCATTCAATGTTTTGACTTTGCGGTCAAAAGAGAGAGAAGAAAGAATGAACAAGGGAAATTGGCTAGTGCGACGATTAGTATTCTGGGTAGATTAGGAAAAGTTGATCTTGCCAGGAACGTTTTCGAAACTGCTTTAAACGAGGGTTATGGCAACACTGTTTATGCTTTTTCTGCATTAATTAGTGCTTATGGGAGGAGTGGTTATTGCCATGAGGCTATAATAGTTTTTGATTCTATGAAAAGATATAATTTAAATCCGAATTTAGTCACTTATAATGCTGTGATTGATGCGTGTGGTAAAGGGGGCGTGGATTTTACACAAGTGGTGGAGATTTTTGATGATATGTTGAAAAATGGGGTTCAGCCCGATCGAATAACATTTAATTCATTGCTTGCAGTGTGTAGTAGAGGAGGGTTGTGGGAGGCGGCCAGGAATTTGTTCAGTGAAATGGTTAACAGAGGGATTGATCAAGATATTTTCACTTATAATACTTTATTAGATGCTGTTTGTAAAGGAGGGCAAATGGATTTAGCATTTGAGATCATGTCTGAAATGCCCGCCAAGAATATCTTGCCTAATGTTGTAACTTATAGCACTGTGATTGATGGGTATGCAAAGGCTGGGAGACTAGATGATGCATTGAATATGTTTAACGAAATGAAATTTTTGGGAATTGGGTTGGATAGGGTTTCGTATAATACAGTGCTTTCAATTTATGCAAAGCTTGGTAGGTTTGAGGAGGCTTTGGATGTTTGTAAGGAGATGGAGAGTTCTGGGATCAGGAAGGATACTGTAACTTATAATGCCCTCCTGGGAGGATATGGGAAGCAAGGAAAGTACAGTGAAGTTAGAAGAATATTTCAAGAGATGAAAGCAGATCATGTATCACCTAATTTATTGACTTACTCGACTTTGATTGATGTGTACTCAAAAGGTGGTTTTTACAAGGAGGCAATGGAAGTATTTAGAGAGTTTAAGTATGCTGGATTAAAGGCTGATGTGGTGCTTTATAGTGCGCTTATAGATGCCTTGTGTAAGAATGGTATGGTGGAATCAGCTGTATCATTACTTGATGAGATGACAAAGGAAGGCATTAGACCTAATGTTGTTACTTACAATTCTATAATTGATGCCTTTGGTCGGTCAGCAACTGCTGAATGTGCTGTTGATGATGGTAGAGACCCTGAAATGCAAAAGGAATCATCCAATTTAAACACAATGCTTAGAAAGGATGACAAGTATGGAGAAGAAGGAGGAAGGACGGACAACCAGATTATAAAGATTTTTGGGCAGCTAGCTGCTGAGAAAGGAGGTCTAGCAAAGAAGGAAAACAGATGCAGAGAGGAAATTTTGTGTATTTTGGGTGTCTTTCAGAAGATGCATGAGCTCAGAATTAAACCTAATGTTGTCACATTTTCAGCCATGCTAAATGCTTGCAGGTAGAGTCCTTTAACTTCTTATTTCCATCTTCCACTAATCTGAAGGCCTTGTTGTGTGATTTTGTTGAGGGATTTGAAGTTGGAGAACTATCATAGAGTTTATCTGTTGGTGGTACTTATTTCCAGAATCTATGCTTGTAGACACCTTGCCGTTTGACAATACCAGGAATAATTGATTTTAGACTATTTTTGAATTATGGTATTTTTGGAGTATTCTATTTAAATTACCAGCAGGTCCATTGCAGATTTGATGGTTGGGACTTGACATATCTGAAATGTAACTAGTTGCTAAATGATCAAGGTGCTATTACATGACTTTGTGAGGTCTCAGACTTATTGTTAGACATTCTTTATCTCTCAAGATTAGAGAAATGTCATGGTTCAATTAATCTTTGTATATTAAGTTCTTTTTACTCCCGCATAATAATATTTGTCCAGTTGCAGCAAGCAGAGGAAGTTGCACCTATAAGGATCTCTTCTTTGTAAGATTAGGTATTTGAATTAAAAGCCTCTGTCCTGGGTTCTGTTGAAGTTCCCTGGCTTTACAATGAGGATCAATTTGCAAAACTATGTACTTGTTTGGTTATTTGTAGTTAAAACAGTGGAAATAATAGTTTTTGTCTCTTTCTTTCTGTCTTTCTGTTCTTTTCTTTTCATTGCTTGTGAGGATCTTCAGTTGAAGATATGAATGGATTTTCATATTTTCTTCATGTGCAGTCGCTGTAATTCATTTGAAGATGCCTCAATGTTATTGGAGGAGCTCCGTCTGTTTGATAATCGGGTCTATGGTGTGGCACATGGACTTCTTACGGGTTACAGGGATAATGTTTGGATTCAAGCTCTGTCCCTCTTTGATGAAGTAACGCTAATGGACTCGTCTACTGCCTCTGCCTTTTATAATGCTCTTACTGATGTGCTGTGGCACTTTGGTCAGGTTAGTATATATTATAGTTGCCAGGTACTGGTTCAGATGTTTGCTCAGGCGTTGTACTATGGTTTCTAATGATTTTGTCATTATTTCTCAGAAACGAGGAGCCCAACTTGTTGTACTTGAAGGTAAACATCGGCAAGTATGGGAGAATGTGTGGACTGAATCATGCTTAGATTTGCATCTTATGTCTTCTGGTGCTGCTCGAGCAATGGTTCATGCATGGTTATTGAACATTCGGTCAATTGTGTTTGAAGGACATGAGTTGCCAAAACTATTAAGGTATTTCATTGTTTGCACTTGTTTTTGCTGCTGTTTTTTTATTTCTATTAAAATTACATCAGTATACAATATTTAAATCTGTTCTTTGTTTTTAGCATCTTGACTGGATGGGGCAAACACAGCAAAGTTGTTGGTGACGGTGCGGTAAGGAGAGCTATTGAGGCACTTCTTACAGGCATGGGTGCACCATTTTGGGTTGCAAAGTGCAACTTGGGTAGATTCATATCGACAGGGTCCATGGTTGCTGCTTGGCTAAGAGAATCTGGCACATTAAAGCTACTTGTTCTTCATGATGACAGAACTCGTTCAGAAAATTCAAGGTTTGATGAAATCCCCAGTTTACAAACTCTTCCCTT
>JAWDEX010000002.1:7642469-7654332 GCA_035221805.1 Trichilia hirta | reverse complement strand
AATACACCATACATTTTAGTTGTCATAATTGATAATTTTTAAAAATTAAAATTTATCACTCATAAATTATTTTCGAAACTCATAATACTTTTAAAAATAAAATTTATAAAATACTTAATTGATTATCTTTACAATTAATTATTTATTCAATATATAAAAATAAATATTTTTATAATCTTCAATAATCTCAAATTGTCTTTGTTGTTCATTGGTCTTAATTGTTCATGTTGTTGTGGAGAAGGTGGGTTTAAATCATCTACTAGATGACATTGTTAAGTTAGCTGATATATTACTCAAATTTTGAATGAAAAGTTAAAGATGTGACTTAACAAGAGTTTTTTTGTGCTAATTTATTCAATTAATCAAATTTTTTAAGATTACAAATTTAAATATTGTTTACACTAAGTATGTGATATCAACCATTAATTTACTTGATATCGTGTGTATCTCTTACATATTAATAAGGTAGGGCTGCACATCATCATTTTCTTCTCAGCTCTTTCGTAATAATATCCAATTTTTCTATTACAATTCTTATTTCTATCACATTTTAAAAAAAATAATTTTTGTTTAAATTTTAAATTAGTTTTTTAAATATATTTAATATAATATATTAAAAAATAATGCTATAAATACAATTTTTTTTATAACCTCGTAGATAAATTAATATGACCACTAATGTGATGTTGTTACAATGATATTATTATTATTATTATTGTTAACTCTTATTTTTTGTCTCTCTAAATATTTGTTAATAATATACAATATCAAGTCATTAAGTTTTCATATGAAGTTACCAAAGTGTATTCTTTTAAAAAAAATTATTTGTGTTCTTTTTTTTTTTTTTTCAAATAACTTTATATTTAGAATTTATATTAATAAGAGAAAGAGGCTTCCTTCAAATGCATTGTGATTCGATTGCCACTGAGAAACCCAAAAAGGAGAAAATGAAAATGAATATATCAAATCATAAAATTTGTGATGCATAAGAGAAGTTGAGTTCAAATTGGATAGATTAGAAAGCATAAAAATAGATTCGGATTCTCCTCTCTGTTTTTTAATTGTCTCAGCAAGAAAAAGTCCATCTTTTTAGCTCTTGTCAAACTATCAAAAGGAATCTATATATAGATCAGTTGAATTTGAATCTTAAACGGCCACTAAATTTGAAAAGTGGTTCAGGAATCAGATGAAAGAGAACAACGCCTTGTGATTATGTTACAAAATCTGAGTTTAGGGAATGTACTTCAAAAAGTACAAAAATACTTACCATTTATGATGTTTAGCACGTTTTATTTTAGTAATTTGAAAAAAAATAGTTAGCGATTAATTAATAAGTATTAGAAGCGCTTATATTTTAATTTAAGTGCTAAATTAAGTGTTTGTTTTTTTAAAAGCATTTTTGTACAATTAAACTATTAAAATATACATTATTTTTAATTAATTATTATATAAAAAAATAAATATAATAAAAATAAAATAATATTTTTTATGATGATCTTTATGTATTAATGATATTTTTATATATAATTTTATTTATAATAATATTTTTATTTTATAAATATTTTTAAAAATAATAATTACTTGTTATATCATGTGTGCAATAATATTTTTACTTTATAAATAAAGTATCTACAAAAATAGATAAAAGAATAAGGAAGAGAAATAAATGGGATAAATAGTTTAATTTGATAATTAATTGAAAATATTTTAGAAATTATTAAAAATTTATTAGACGTTCTAATTGCAACTCCCTTAAGCACTACATAAATGATTTCTTAAAAGTATTTCAACATGTGATAAACTCAAACTAATTATAAATGTTAATTTAATTTTAATAAGTATTTTTTTAAAAAAATTGTCAACGACTCTATTAACACTAACAAAGTACTAATTAACATTATCAAGTGCTAATTAACACCCTCGAGCACACCCTTTTGAGTAAAAATTTTACGAATAATAATCTGCTGCCTGATCCAATTAAGTGGAAACCCATCATTTGTTTATCCATAATTCATCAACCTGGGCCGAGATTCAATAAGACATTAAGCTGGAGCTGGAATTAAGACCAACAACATTTTTGTACTTTAATACTATTTGTTTATCTACGCAAGAGGAAGAACCCCGTCCATATGAAACCCTCTCCAAACTTTATTGAAAAAAAAATTGTTTAGTAAAGCAGACCCAGAGAAATTTAATTATAAGAGTGAATAAGAATGCCTATGCTTCTTTTATGTAATTTAGTTGGAAAAATGAATATAAATATTTAAATGCATGTGAGTTGGCTCATATTATAAGGAACAAATTAATTTGGCTCTAAATTTGGTCCAAACCGGCTTGTTAAGTTCGACCTCTCAAGAATTTGGCTGACCAGTCAACGGTTCAGAGTTCAAAAGTTCTATTATTTAGTCTTATTAAAAATATTTAATTGGTTTTAATTTATAGCTTTGGTAAAATTATTAACTTAGAAAATTATATTTATCTTATTATAGGGACTACTATTTATGGTTAGATTCCTAAAGAGTAAATAACAAATACGCTATAATTTTGCAAAATGACAAAAAGGTCTTTTTGTTATTTCTTATGATAAAATTTTGCTAAAATTTAAAAATTATGACAAATATTTAAAGTGTCATTATTAACTCATTTTATAATAAAATTATTATTATATCTTTAAAATGTGACTTTGTTTTCTTATTTAAAGAAGGGATATAATAATAATTCTATTTTAAAATAAATAAATAATAATTATTAATTCTATTTTCTTATCTCTACTCCACATTTCCACTGCCATCGTTTTTCAGCAACTCCATGGGAGTCCGCGTAAAGTTTTGAAATTGAATATATATTATCCCAATCTCAGAAGCAGAATTGTAGCCATTTAATTGATATATTTTCTGCACAATATATAATCCTCACTTTTTGTTTGGGAAAAATTAAGAATTAACTGCCGGACTGCCAACAAGTAAGAATATGACGCGTGCACAGCAAACATCCATGGGTGTCCATGCAGGATTTGACAAGAGATACACATGCATACATGGATGTTTCGACTACCAATTACACGTTTGTATTATGGAAGAATACCTTGCGTTCTAACAGTGAACTAATGATTGTTTTTCAGGTTCTACAAGAGAAGAAGAGAGAGGGAAAAAGCATAAAGGCTAAAGCTAGCACAGAGAGCCCAAAAGATCAACCGACCAAACTTCTTATCCGGATTACTTTATTCTATTTTTTATTCAGTTTTCTCAGGCCCCCCCTTCAGCTTTAGCTATATATAGCCCGCGAAGGTCTGCGGTTTCTTCATAGTGAATCAAACAAACATCTCACTGAATTCTCTTGGCTATTATACCTTCCTGCATTCACTTCAGCTTTTATTATTCTTGCCATTTTTATAAGTAATCTTCCATTTAGATCTCTCTTTACTGCGTCTCTATTTGTTCAGTGTATCAAGAATTGCACATTCCTATTGCTTAAGGATATTCTGCGAGGTCTGGTCTTTGTTCTAGTATTGTTAAGTGCATCATAACTTGCAGATTACAGTCATAGCGCAGAGATATAACAGGAGGCATGGATCGTAAAGAATATCTTCACAATTAGATAATTGGCTTCCACACTGTAGATGATAGTATGTCAATCTTTAGAGATTCGACTTCCAAAATCAGTTCTTGTCTATACTCAACATAAATTCCCTTACGCTGTGTGTCTCTCATATTGAGGTCTTGTTTCTCGTCATATCTTTGATTTTTTTCTCTGTTGTTCCTTTGTTCTTTCTCTGTCTTCGTCTACAATGGCTCCTCCAAATGATCCCGCCAACCCACTATTAATCAATCTCGGGTCCAACAGGTTGCAGAAACAAATAGCCTTGTCCAATGGCAAGCTTTGCGTCAAAGGTATCCCAGTGCTTTCAAAGGTTCCTACCAATGTTTCTTTCACTCCATTTTCTTCCATCTGCAAATCCTCTGATGCTCCACTTCCCCTGCTCCAGCGTGTCCAGGCCAACTCTCACAAGGGCGGGTTCCTTGGCTTCAAAGAACAGGAACCGTCCGATCGTTTGATGAACTCCTTGGGTAGTTTTAGCGGTCGGGATTTCTTGAGTATCTTTAGGTTCAAAACATGGTGGTCTACCCAATGGGTTGGGACTTCTGGTTCTGATTTGCAAATGGAAACCCAGTGGGTACTCTTAGATGTTCCTGAAATAAGCTCTTATGTTGTGATCATACCTACCATTGACGGCACTTTTAGGTCTGCTCTTCATCCTGGAACTGATGGTCATGTCATGATTTGTGCTGAGAGTGGCTCTTCTTTAGTAAAAGCATCATCAATCGATGCTATTGCTTATGTTCATGTGTCTGATAATCCCTACAATATCATGAAAGAAGCCTATACCGCTCTAAGAGTCCATCTCAATACTTTCAGGCTCTTAGAAGAGAAACAAGTGCCTTCTCTTGTTGACAAATTCGGTTGGTGCACCTGGGATGCATTCTACTTAACAGTGGAACCCGCCGGTGTCTGGCATGGAGTGAAAGAATTTACTGAGGGGGGTCTATCACCCAGGTTTCTTATCATTGATGATGGATGGCAAAGCATCAATCTTGATGATGAGAAGAAACTGGACGAGGACTCAAAAAATCTTGTTCTGGGTGGAGAACAAATGACTGCCAGGCTGCACAGGTTTGATGAATGTGAAAAGTTCAGGAAATACAAGGGTGGAACCTTGTTGGCTCCTAATGCACCTTCCTTCGATATAAAAAGGCCAAAGATGTTGATTAATAAGGCTATTGAACTGGAGCATGCCAACAAGAATCGCGACAAGGCTATCCAATCTGGAGTCACTGATCTGTCTGGCTTTGATTCAAAGATTAATAAGTTGAAACAAGAACTAAAGCAAATGTTTGTTGCAGAAGAGAGCAGTGCTTCCAGTGAAGGCTGTGGAAGTTGTTCTTGCAGGGTCGATAATTATGGCATGAAGGCATTTGCGAGAGATTTAAGAACCAAGTTCAAAGGGTTGGATGATATTTGGCTGTGGCACGCTCTTTGTGGAGCGTGGGGTGGTGTTAGACCAGGAGCTACTCATCTAAATTCAAAGATCATTCCTTGCAATGTATCTCCTGGTCTTGATGGAACCATGGAAGATCTTGCTGTGGTCAAAATCATTGAAGGTGGGATTGGGCTTGTTCATCCCTCTCAAGCTGATGATTTCTATGACTCTATGCACTCTTCTCTTGCCCGGGTAGGAATTACTGGAGTCAAAATTGATGTCATCCACGTAAGTTCTCTAAATTTACCAATTTGATACCCCGTATCTTTTTCTTTTTACCTTTTGGTAGTATAATTTAATATTTTAATTCTTTATGACTATCTATACAGACTCTTGAATACGTTTCGGAAGAATATGGAGGCCGGGTTGAGTTAGGAAAGGCTTATTACAAAGGACTGTCTAATTCCCTGATAAAGAACTTCAAAGGAACCGGAATCATCTCCAGCATGCAACAATGCAATGACTTTTTCTTCCTCGGAACTCACCAGATATCTATGGGAAGAGTCGGTAAGAAATCATTAGCAAAATGGACATTGTTTAATCTTGGAATCGTTTTGATGTTACAAACTTTCTTTTTCTGACGATATGAATTAGTTTTATGTTTGTTACAGGTGATGATTTCTGGTTCCAGGATCCAAATGGTGATCCAAACGGAATGTATTGGTTGCAAGGTGTTCATATGATCCACTGCTCTTACAACAGCTTGTGGATGGGCCAATTCATTCAGCCTGATTGGGATATGTTCCAATCTGATCATTGTTGTGCCAAATTTCACGCTGGTTCAAGAGCCATCTGCGGCGGTCCTGTGTATGTTAGTGATTCATTGGGCGGTCACGATTTCGAGCTTCTAAAGCAACTTGTTCATCCCGATGGTACCATTCCCAAGTGCCAGCAATTCGCCCTTCCGTCCAGAGACTGTCTTTTCAAGAACCCTCTGTTTGACAAAAAGTCCATTCTCAAGATTTGGAATTTCAACAAGGTATCATTATACTTCTTCCACGAAAACTTATTTTATTTAATAATTGCTTATCAAAATTTTATTCATTTTGGATAAAAAGACAATCAAATAATTGATTAATATTCATTTTTGCCACGTGTTTTATATAGTATGGAGCCGTGATTGGAGCTTTTAACTGCCAAGGAGCTGGATGGGACAAGAAGGAGAAGAGGATTAAGGGCTACGCAGAATGTTACAAGCCAATCTCTGGTTCTGTGCATGTTACTGACATCGAATGGGATCAAAAGGCAGAACATACAGAGTTGGGTGAGGCGGAAGAGTACATTGTCTATCTCAACCAGGCTGAGAAACTGCGCTTGATGACACACAAATCGGATCCAATTCCGATCACTATCCAACCTTCATCATTTGAGATCTTCAGCTTTGTGCCAATCAAGAAGCTCAGCTCTGGCATCAAATTTGCTCCTATTGGGATAATCACCATGTTGAACAATGGAGGAACAATTAGAGAATTGGAGTTCTCTGAGGTTATTGCTAAGATTGAAGTCAAGGGAGGAGGTAAATTCTTGGCCTATTCAAGTGGTTCACCAGAGAAATGTCTCTTGAATGGTGCTGAGGTGGCTTTTGAGTGGTTGATTGATGGAAAACTGACCCTGAATGTTCCTTGGATTGACGAAGCTGGTGGCATTTCTAATGTGGCTTTCCTCTTTTGAAGTTAATTCTAAGGAAGTTTCAGAGTTTATGTGTCCTGGCCTGGAATTTAAGTAAATTAAATAAAATGTTTTTCATTGTTTATTGAGAAGGTTTATGTTTAAGATCGTCATTAAGGTTTGGAAGAGTGTAATTCAACCTTTATCTAATTAATTATGTTTTGATTGTTTCCTGTAATCCTTTTTGTTCCTTTATCTTAACTTTTTCTTGAGCGTCTGGGAACAAGAATAACAAATAAACATGTTTCTTTGTTCTTGTTAAACGAAAACGCCTTATTTAGAACCAAAATATTATATGTTGCAATTTATTTTTTATATTTGTTTTTCCTTGCATCATACATAAGAGCTGGCAATCATTTCCACTCAAGAAACTCCAATATAATCTATTTCTTCAGAAAGAAATTACGTTCCTTCATATCGGCATCTCCTCCATATTATCCGAACTCGATAATTTAGCATATCCAGATATATATTTGACGGATAAAGCAATATTCTTTAGCTAAAGCTAAATGTTCTTGTTGCTTTGTGAGGAAAAGTAAAAAATTAAATGAACGTTTGGATTCAGAAAATGGTCCATAGTAGATCCTGGAATTAGGGTCATATACATCTCGCAAGTCAGAGTCTTGCAACCTGAATCGTCTGCATTTGTTTATTACAGAGTGAAAGTTTGCTCTGTGTTTTGTTTTTTCGGTTACTATTGGTTTTCGCAGAAAACTTTTGACAAATTGGAAAGAAATCCAAACTTCAGTTACGACTCACAAAATATGGATCCACCGAATCACTTCGCTGCCCTACTCTTCAATGTGAGTTGGTAAAATCTTATCACCATGCGTGATATCAGCTGCAATTGTGTTAGGCAAAAGACAAGACAGCACTCCGTCTCTTAAAAGAAATCACGAGTGTCATGAAATACAGGGCACATCAGGAGTAGTCTTACAGGATGATTAGAAATTTTAGATGAAGTCAAGAAAAAAAAAAAGGGGCTCTGCTCTGCTCTGGTTGTATTGCAGGCTAACTTATACCTATGTATACGATAAATTAAAATCTCAAAAATAGTTTGGTTTATGATCATTTTATGAATTTAAAGAAAACGTAGCCAGGAAGAAAGATGAACTTGGAAATAGTGTTTCTGGTTGTTTCCTGCTTCCAACTGCTTCAATGAACTTTTTGATTTCTTCAATTAAAATTTTAAAATAAAACTTAATTTCAAATATTTTTAGACGTGTGGTAACAGCGTGGCTAATAAAAACATTGATCCAGAATTGTCAGCACATAAAATCTTCAAATCTTGTCAAAAGTATAAACCGAAATTGATTAAATTAATCCATCGTTTTCAATTTTCAATATTGAAATTCAAAGATTAATTTATTAATTTGTATCTATTAACATGGTTTGGTTTCGTTATGAAAGAGAGATGAAGTTTCCTGTCAATAACACGTGTACGTAGAACTACGTGGTAGAGTGGAAAATGATGTGATTGTACCAAAACTGGAATAGATAAAGCTAATTAATGTCGGTCTGTTCATTTCAAAATCGTAAATTTAATTCAGGGTAAAAGGAAAACATAAATAAAGGGGTTTATCTATAGATAGAATATGTAAAAGAGTTACGGGTGTCGAGTCGTTTGCTTGTGAAGACGCGTTCTTTAAGAAAATTTCAAACCAAATTCTGTCTTCTTTTTGGTCGGCCCAATCGAAACCATTCATCAGGGCAAAAAGGACAATTTGTTAATTTTAAAAGGTATAGTCAAGTTAAGACCACCAACTGCTATTAACTAACAAATAACTAACCGTCCTTCAAGGCTTCGAGCAAGACTTTATTACGACTTTTTGACCCCACATAATATCTTAACATAGATTTAACAATAGTTATTTAATATGGCATGGTATGATATACGTAAGGTCATATGATCAATTCATCATACATGGATGGATGGATGAAGTAGCATACATGCATTTAACAAATAACAATAACAAGATTTTCTTTTGAAATTTACACAATTTTTATCTTCAACAAGCATTTGCTTAATTTGTAAATAAGAAATATAAATATTTTCTTGAAAAAAATGTAAAAATTCAAATTTTGCACTTAAATAAAATTCTTCTAAAAGTAAATGCGAAAGCATAACCGCGTACCAACAATCAATTTCTTTTCCTATAATGGGCGCCCTTTTATATCTTTCAAGACACCGGCCCATGCCAAAGTGGAAATTGGGCTTTACCCTTTCTGATTTGAGGTCGGACTGCCCAAGCAACGACGGATTGCTTTAGTCAACAATCTGTTGCGACGCGCTAAAAATTAAGTGATGATATTTTCATCTTTTTTCAGTCACACTTCATTAATTATATTAATTCAAAATAAAACAAAAATGACAATAGATATACAAATATACTAGTTTAATATAAAATAATAAAAATAAATATAAAATATTTTTAATTAAATATTTTAAGTGCTACATTAAAACTAAAAAGACATAAAAATAAAGTGTAAATTTTTGCACATTAACATCATCAAATTTTGTTTAAATATAAATAGATATTTTTTTATGAATAAAAAATAATAATTTAATAATATTTATAATAAATTTATATATTTACAAGTATATTATCAATTATTAAGTATCATAAAACGAGAAGAAATTTTTTTTTTGACATTTAAGATTAAATTTTAATATTTTTTATTATTATTTTTTATAAAAATTTATAATATTAAATTGGATTGATTTAATTATTTATAAGTAATATTAAAAATTATAAATAATTATTTTAATTTATATTCTAAATTAAAATATTTTAATAATACGAATTCAGTCCAAATTTTTTGTGAATAATTTTTAAACTGTATTTTCTATATAATGCATGCAAATCTTCTTTAAACTTTATTATATTCTTACATTTTTTTTTTTTTTTAATATGATCCAGATTCGAATATTTTTGCCTTGCCTATAATGGTTTGTAACAAATCGAAGGCAGATTGAATGTTTGAAACATATCATATAAACCCTTTTAATTTTGAGTTTACATTCATTCAAGTCACGAATTATGGCAAATATCATAGACTTATACGAATATAATTGCAAATTTCATAGTCTATATAATATTTTTCATGCTTATGCTTAGGTCTGCATTCACACTGTGATGGACTTTTCGTTGATATTTTTTAAATTAGAAGTATCTTTCCATTAAACTCTATAATGGGTACAAGCCAATACGATAAAAGTACAAATAAACATCAAATACAGCAATTTTTTAATTTATATATTTACATGCATATTGGTAATCAAAATTTAACTATGTTTAAAATTTATAAAATTAAAAAATATAAAAATATTTTTAATGTATAATGAAAGTATTTGTGATACATACAAATAACTCTATAAAATATTGTAATTTTTTAATTTTTATAGGTGTTGATATAACTAATGAGATGAAATTACCAAAAAAAGTGGGATGGAAATATCATCACCTAAAAGAGTATTTGCAAAAGGGAAAACATGACTCAGCAGCAAAAATAGAGTGATCCCTATATTATTCTTATAAATCCCTTTTCTAATATAATAATTAAAAAATATATATGTTTTATAATAGCATTTCAATTAATTCTAAAAATAATCTTAGGATATTAAATTCCACCATAATTAAAATTCTTTATTTATTTTTTTGATATTTGGTGTACATTTTCTTTTAAATTCTCTTGTATTTTATATTCGCAAACACTTATTAATAATATTATTTGTTATAAATTAATTTTTATGATTTTACAATTTTATTTTTGGTAATGGGTCAAAACCTATTTCAAAAATTCTTATTAACAATTTGGAATTAATATTTATATATATGAACTAGTATATGAGATTTGATTTATTCCTACCCCAATTATTTGGCAGCTTGTTAGGAGTCACTCTTTAAGTAAGCCTTTTTACCCTGATGCCACTCTTCGTCCTCTAAGAGATTTTTTTGTTTTGGAGCCACTCTTCGCCCTCTAAAATTAGGATGTTATAGGCTCATTAACTTTCGTTGGACTTATTCTCAAGCACACAATTGTACTGAAAGATAGTAGACATTCTTACTTTGACGCCACTTTTCACCCTCTAAGAGGCCTTTTTACCCCAACGCCACTCTTTGCCCTCTAAGACTGAGATGTTATAGGCTCGTTAATTTTTGTTAGACTCATCCTTGAGCTTATGATTGTACCCCAATCATTTAGCAACTTGTCGGGAGTTGCTCCTTACTTAGACCTTCTCATCTTGACTTTACTCTTTGCCTTCTAAGAGGCCTTTATGCCCTAATGCCACTTTTCGCCCTCTAAAACTAAGAATGTTACAAGCTCATTAACTTTACTGAACTCATCCTCAAGCCCATGATTATACTGGAGGATAGTAGGCCTTTTTGCCCTTGCATCACACTTTGCCCTTTAAGAGGCCTTCTTGCCTCATCGCCACTTGTCGCTCTCTAAGATTGGGACGTTACAGGCTTATTAACATTTGTTAGACTTATCCTCGAGCCCACAATTATACTGGAGGATAGTTAGCTCTAATATTAATTATAACAATCATCCTAATATTTATCAATAATATTGTCTATTTTGATTTAATCCTTATAGCCTCATAGTTTTATTTTTGGTAATAAGCTACTATTCATTCTAAAAAGTCTTTTTGATAATATGAGACTAATACTCACATATATAATCTAGTAATTTTCTTTCTTATTCTGATGTGAAATTTAATTTATTTTTACTTCAATTATCTAGTAGTTTATTAGGAGCTGCTTTTCATTTAAGTTTTCTTGCTCCAACGCCGTTTTTTTGTCTTTTACGACTAAAATATTATAAGCAAGATGAAAGAAGAAAGAAAAAATTTTCATTGAGAATATGAATATAATCTTGAAGATTACAAATTTAAAATTTTAGTTTTACCTATCTATTTTCTTAATTTACTCCATTCATTATTCTCTACAATTACAATTTTTGTTGCTATTTTTTTTAGCAAGTAAATTAACTTATCCTTTTCCAAATATGTTTCTTGAAAATTCGACTATACAAAATCATTATTATTTTTTGAAAAATTTATAAATAATAATAATAATAATAATAATAATAATAATAATAATAATAATAATAATAATAATAATAATAATAATATTAGGATGCGTCTCAAGG